>JAESUZ010001132.1:0-89581 GCA_017311185.1 Proteles cristata cristata
ATTTTGGGCCATCCCATGTACTAGGTTTGAAGCTGTTGAGTTGGTGGATTGGTCCATATCTTATCGAACCAGTCTCTTCATCCTGAGAATAGGTCAGTTTAGTTAGAGGGCTGTGTTTATTTCAGGAGGTAGTGATGCAGGTGGGTTCCCCAACTTCGACCTATATTGAGCGAGCGAGCAATCAGGTGTTTGACAAAAGGCATTTCTATGGAAATAACAACAACAATAGCAAATGGTTAATATTGGAGCAGATCATAATCCCAGGTTCTGAGTTCTGAAAGCAGCCAGTTGAGATGCTTTTAGGTTTGAAGCTTGGGTTTGAAGCGTCTTCAGATGGAGTGAGGGCAGGCAGTGGCAAGCTGATAGATTTTCCTTGTTTGTAGGGTGAATGCCTCTGGAGATTGTTCTTCTTTCTTTTTAAAAATTTTATTTATTTGAGAGAGAGCACAAGTGAGAGAGATCTGGAGATCTTTCTGATTGGCCCATAGAGCAACAGCAAGATTGTCCATATATGAGCTGTTAACAGTGGTATCTCTGAAGCTTATATCATGTACCGCTTTAGCTTGCATGCCTTTAGGGAAAGAACAGTTCTAGTTCTCAGTGAGTCCAACTCAAAAGGATAGGAGAAAAATTGGAAGCATCAGTCCAGAGACTTGCAGCCAGATATTGGAAGAAATGGGAAGAAATCCAGTCTAGTTTATGGGTAGAAAAAACAAACCTCAAAGATGCTTAACAGAACTAAAATCTAATATCCACAAGTATATATTATAGTGTCTACTGAAATGTAACTTTTCTCTACAATCATCCCCATTTTTAGCAAAGGTAAGCATAGTAAGACTAATTTATTTGCAAATGAAGTCTAATTTCAGTAAAATTGGCCTGATTATTTACAAAAGTACAGCAAAAACAGTGATTGACCATATAGGCTCTTTTAAGTCTGCTTTGCTGGAAATTTTCTCTCTTTGAAAATATTTTAAAATTTTATTTACTTTTTATTTTTAACATTTAATCATTTTTGAGAGACAGAGACAGAACGTGAGTGGGGGAGGGGCAGACAGAGAGGGAGACACAGAATCCAAAGCAGGTCCTGAGCTGTCAGCACAGAGCTGATGCGGGGCTCGAACCCACGAACCATGAGATCGTGACCTGAGCCAGAGTTGGATGTTTAACTCACTGAGCCACCCGGGTGCCCCTGTTATTATTATTTTTTTTTAAAGTTGTATTTATTTAAGTAATCTCTAAAGCCCATATGGGACTCAAACTCATGACTCTGAGTCACATGCTCTTCTAACTGAGCCAGCCAGGTACCCCAAAGATCTTTAATTTTTAAGTAATCTCTCCACTCAGTGTGGGGTTCTAATTTACAACCCTGGGATCAAGAATTACATGCTCTACCAACCAAACCAGCCAGGCGCTCCTACAACCTTTTTTTTTTTTTAATTTTTTTAAATGTTTTATTTATTTCTAGGAGAGAGAGAGAGAGAGAGCGTGAGCAGGCAGGGGTCAGAGAGAGGGAGTCACAGACTGAAACAGGCTCCAGGCTCTGAACTGGCAGTCAGCACAGAGCCCGACGCGGGGCTCGAACCCACAAACTGCGAGATCATGACCTAAGCGAAAGTCAGACACTTAACCGACTAAGCCACCCAGGCGCCCCTCCTAGAACCTTTTATAAGAAATCTCAGATTAACCTTTTAAAAGCCTCTCTAAGCTAAGAAGCCAAGCCAAGAACTCACCATCAGACTTCACCTGGAATACCTTTATATGGGGTGAATTCTTGTCTTCCTGATGTCCGGAAAATATCCTGACATTCCTGGGTGTGCCTGGAAGTGATCGCCCTTACTCACCTGGTAAGGCTGCCTGGAACTGATTTTTCCAAATTTTATTTGTTCCATAAAGTCAACCTTAGTTCCTTAAAGCTGCCTGGTCATATTTGAATCTGTATACATTTCTCTCAAATATGATGTTGCAGTCAAACCTTAGTAATATAACCAATATTTCCAATTGTGTCCTATTACAAGGAGAACAGACTCCGTTTTTGTTTTTTGTTTTTTTTTTAATTGAGAGAGGGAGGGCACAAGCAAGCAAGGGCAGGGAGAGAGAGAAAATTCCACAAGGGGCGGAGAGAGAGTGAGAGAGAGAGAGAAGTGGGGTTCACCTGATGCGGGGCTCGAGCTCACCCAGTGTGGGACTCAACCTCATGAATGGTGAGATCATGAACTGAGCTGAAGTCAGATCCTCGACTGACTGAGCCACCCAGGGACCCCCTCCTTTTTTTTTTTTTATGTTTATTTATATTTGAGAGAGAGAACACAAGCAGGTGAGGGGCAGAGAGAGAGGGAGACAGAGAGCGGGATGCAGGACTTAAACCCACAAACCGTGAGATTATGCGGTGAACCCAAATCAGACACTTCACGGACCCAGCCATCCACCATCCCAAGGAGAATAGATTCTTAGTGAACTTATGCAAATAACTATATTGCCATGAATACTCACTGAGAGTTTTCTAATTTTGGAGCTAGTGGGTAGGGAGAAAGAGTACTTGTTTCCTCTTTGTTCATAAAGATATACTTTACCAAATTGCTGTAAGTCATAGATAGCTTAAGAGGTTTCTTTAAATCTGGAACAAAAAACATTAAAGAACCAACAATGTTTCAAAAAAAGTCATAAAAATTATAATCATCCTCATCAGTTCATTCAGTTTCATGTAATTAATTCTAGTTGATCTCGATCTTTTGTTAGCAGTTTTATGAAGCCATCAGTTTCTCCACTAGAGTTTTGTACATTTTTAAAAAATGTTATTTATTTATTTTTGAAAGAGTGAAAGTGCAAGCAGTAGAAGGGGCAGGGAGCAGGGGGTGAGGGACAGAGGATTTGAAGTGGGGTCCATGCTTGCAGCAGAGAGTCCAACACAGGGATTAAACTTACAAACTTTGGGGAGCCGAAGTCGATGCTTAACCAACTGAGTCACCCAGGTGCCCCTGAGTTCTGTACATTCTTATCTGTTAAATGGTAAGATCTGAAAGTTATCAGAAACCAGTACTTGTCAGAGTCCTTTCCATCAATCTCACTGAAGATAAAGCACTCTTGCAAAAGCTTCAGAGTAAAACAGTAACTGGAACTAACAAAAGATTTAAAAATGTCCATGGTTAAAGATCTTATTAGAGTTCAGTACAATGTAGTTGACAAAGAAATTTGGTTATTTCTGTAACACACATTTCATGATGATATCTAGATTTATGACTGATAACATTATACCAGGATATATCAGAATTTTAGAAATTTCGTACAATTTCTTAAACACTCATATATTTATACAAATACAACATAAAGATTTAGTATTACTTCTTCCTTGATAATGCTTACCATTAATTTAATATATCAAATAAACCTAATTATTTTAATGTCTCTCTTTTTATAAGGAGAGAAAACAAATCTCTTGAGATGGTCCAGGGACCCTCTAGGTAATCTCAAAATTAGTTCAAAGTTAGCAAGTCTTCATTTGGTATTTGATTTTTGGGAGGAATTTGTAAAAAATGTCAAAAGTTTGGGATGCTTGATTAAATAGGATTATAAGTCACTGTGAAACAATATTTAGTTATACATTTTTAAAGTTTCTTTTTTAATTTTTTAACGTTTTTATTTATTATTGAGAGACAGAGAGAGACAGAGCATGAGCATGGGAGGGGCAGGGAGAGGAGGAGACTCAGAATCTGAAGCAGGGTCCAGGCTCTGAGCTGTCAGCCCAGAGTCCAATGTGGGGCTCGAAGCCACGAACCGGGAGATCATTACCTGAGCCGAAGTCAGACGCTTAACGGACTGAGCCATCCAGGCGTCCCTAAAGATTTTTTAATGTTTAATTATTTTTGAGAGAGGGAGACAGAGCATGAGCAGGGGAGGGCCAGAGAGAGAGGGAGACAGAGAATCCTAAGCAGGCTCCAGGCTCTGAACTGTCAGCACAGATCAGCACAGCTCCTACTCACAAACTGCGAGATCATGACCTGAGCAGAAGTCAGACACTTTTTTTTTTTATTTCTAGGAGAGAGAGAGAGACAGCGTGAGTAGGGGAGGGTCAGAGAGAGAAGTCACAGACTGAAACAGGCTCCAGGCTCTGAGCTGGCAGTCAGCCTGGGAGCCTGACGCAGGGCTCAAACCCACGAACCGTGAGATCATGACCTAAGCAAAAGTCGGACGCTTAACCGACCAAGCCACCCAGGCCCCCTAGTTTTACATTTAACCAAAGTGACAATAAAAGACTTTGTAGGCAAATACAGAAAGTTACATAATTATAAAAAAAAAAAAAAAAAGACTAGCTCTTAATAGGGAAGATTCAACTTTCTTAAGTAATCAATGCCTGGACAAAGACAACATGAAGTATAGGAAATTATTTTGAGAAAACACAAATTCCTTGCTTTCTAGCCAGATTACTTAAAAGATAAAGAAAAATCTTTCACAATCTCTTTTGGAAGCAGAGCAATACTCAAAACTACATCCTTTTAGCAATGAAAGAAAGGTTCATAAGTATACTATTGATATAAAAGCTTAGTTTAGAGGCACCTCGTGGCTCATTTGGTTGGGCGGCCGACTTCGGCTCAGGTCATGATCTTACGGTTCGTGGGTTCGACCCCTGCGTCGGATTCTGTGCTGACATCCAGCTCAGAGCCTAGAGCCTGTTTCAGATTCTGTATCTCCCTCTCTCTCTGACTCTCCCCTGCTCTCTCTCTCTCTCTCTCTCTCTCTCTCTCTCTCTCTCTCAGAAATAAATAAAACATTAAAAAAATCGTTATAATAAATAGCAAGTCAGTTTTAGCCAACTTGACTACACAAGGTAAAATTCTCTCTTCTCAAATTTCTATGCCATTTTGTTCTTTGTTCTCTTTTTTTCCTATTCTGAAATCACTAACTTTACTTTAGGACAAAATTGTTTTCATTTCTCTTAAAAATTCATCTCCATACCTCATGGCTTGCTTACTCAAAAACACATCCTACCTTCTTTGATAAGAAAGATGTTTCCCTTATTATTTCTAGTAGTTTTAATTATACATATTACTTGAAATTCTTAATCCTTACAAATCTGAATTTCTAGGGAAAATTAAGAACTAAGCAATTGTGAATTAAAAAGTAAGCCATTGTGATCTGTTACAGCAGCATTCTTTAGATTGGCAACTTGATGGATACATTTCATAATGTCCAGAAACCTACATTTCCTCATAGCACAATTTTTCAATGTGGCACAAGGCATGTTTTCTAACAGGTCCAAATATCTTTAGTTCCTCTGTAATAAAAGGTCAAACGTAAGTAAACTGAGACTTGTTTAGCAATTAAATTTCAGTATTTCATCTTATTTGGAAATGACATATTCAATGAATTCCCATGATATAATTATATCTTATAACTTAGCAAAATTCTAAGAGTGAAAGTTACTAAAGATGTAGGAAACATTGTTGCTATTTTTAAGATTATTTGTTTTTGAGAGAGAGGAAGAGAGTGCAAGTTGGGGAGGAGCAGAGAGAGAGGGAGACCAAAGATCCCAAGCCGGTTCCACACTGCCAGCACAGAGCCAGATGTGGGGCTCGAACTCACGAGCTGTGAGATCATGACCTGAGCCAAAATCAAGAGATGGACGCTTAACTAACTGAGCCACCCAGGCGCCCCTCATGGGTTCTTTTCATAATGAGAATAGAAGAAATAATCTCCTAGTAAGTGGGATGGGGCTTCTCCCGGGACCCATAGGGTATCCTCGCCTGTGTGTGGCTCCAGCTTTGTCAAGTGCACACTCCACTTGCTTCTTTCTGTTGCTCTTCCTCATGCAGAGCAGCTGGCCCTCCGGGAATCAGGTCTTTCCAAGCTGCTCACTGTCCTCCCCAGAGGCACTTCCTACATTTCATCTCTCTAGGTTTTCCTCTTCTTCCTCCTCCTCCTTCTCTTCTTTTAATGATAAGCATTGTTAAAGGACAGTATTTTCCTTATAAAAATTCAAACGATCACAGTACAACTAAAATCCTTTTGACAGCTTGCCTCCTTGCCCCACTCATCCCAATTTCCACATTAGAAATAACTCTCATTTGTCAAGTGGGCAGATACCTGTCCTGATCTTTTTCTAGATGTTTATATACCTTGATGAACACAAAGAAATAGAAGGTCTTATTTTATGGTAATTAATGTTTTACATAAATGGAATCATCTGCACATATTATTCTGCAATTTGATTCTTCCCCTTAGTGATTATATTGGCAACTTCCTAATTTTAATTGAAATATATGTATGAAAAATACACTAATCCTAAGTGTACAGCTTGCTGAGTTTTTGCTGAGTGAAAACATTTGTGTAACCTGTACCCAGAGTTCCCCTTGTTCCCCTTCTGGTGGTTAGCCCTCCTCTATAACCATGAGCCTGACTTTGAACTCCATAGACCAGTGGTGCCAGATTTTAAAATTTATAGAAAATAGAATCATACTCTTGAATGCTGAGAACAAACTGAGGACTGATGGGGGTCGGGGGGAGGAAAAGAGGGATGATGGGCTGGAGGAGGGCACTTGTGGGGATGAGCACTGGATGTTATATGGAAACCAACTTGACAATGAACTATTAACAAAAAGAAAATAGAATCATACAGTATATACTCTTTTTTTTTTTTTAAAGAATATTTATTTGCGTGAAAGACAGAGTGTAAGCAGGGGAGAAGCAGAGAGAAAGGGAGACACAGAATCAGAAGCAGGCTCTAGGCTCTGCTGTCAGCACAGAGCTCGAACCCATGAACTGCAAGATCATGACCTGAGCTGAAGTTGGATGCTTAACCAACAGAGCCGCTCAGGTGCCCCTACTCTTTTTTTAAGGTTATTTATTTTGAGAGTGAGCCCAAGTGGAGGAGGGGCAGAGAGAGAGGGGGAAGAGAGAAAGAATCCCAAGTAGGCTCCATGCTGTCAGTGCAGAATCCTATGCAGGGCTCAAACTCACAAATTGTGAGATCATGACCTGAGCCAAAATCAAAAGTTGGATGCTTAACTGACTAAGCCACCCAGGCGCCCCAAGTATATACTCTTTTGCATCCAGTTTCTTCATGTATCATGATGTTTGTGACAATCACCCATGCTGTTGTATATAATTATAGTTTGTTCAATTTTTTATTGTTGAGTAATATTCCATTCTCAATATATACAATATAGTTATTCTTTTACTGTCATGGCTATTTGGGTAGTTTCCAGCTCATTCTTTTATATTTTTTATTAAAAATATTTTTTTAAGGGGCACCTGGGTGGCTCAGTCTGTTAAACATCCGATTCGGCTCAGGTCACAATCTCACAGTTTGTGAGTTGGAGCCCATGTCTGGCTCTGCGCTGACAGCTCAGAGCCCAGAGTCTGTTTCAGATTCTGTGTCTCTGCCCCTCCCCTACTCATGCTCTGCCTTTGTCTCAAAAATAAATAAAACATTAATTTTTTAAAAATTTAAAAAGATTTTATTTATTTATATTATTTTAAAACTATTTATCTTTGAGAGAGCACAAGCAAGGAAGGGGCAGAGAGAGAGGGATAGAGGATCCGAAGCGGGCTCTGTGCTGACAGGCTGACAGCAATGAGCCTGATGTGGGGCTTAAACCCACGAACCATGAGATCATGACCTGACCCGAAATTGGATGCTCAACCAACTGAGCCACCAGGTGCCCCTAAAGATTTTATTTTTAAGTAATCTTTACACCCAATTTGGGGCTCAAACTCAAAACCCTGAGATCAAGAGTCACATGCTCTACTGACTGAGCCAGCCAGGTACCTCTCTAGCTCCTCCTCCTTTTCCTCCTCCTCCTCCTCCTTCTTCTTCTTCAGTTTTCAAAATGCTTATTTTTATTTAAAAATTTTTTTAAAGTTTTTTTTTAAATATTTTTATTTATTTCTAGGAGAGAGAGAGAGAGAGAGACAGCGTGAGCAGGGGAGAGTCAGAGAGAGAGAGAGTCACAGACTGAAACAGGCTCCAGGCTCTGAGCTGGCAGTCAGCACAGAGCCCGACGCGGGGCTCAAACCCACGAGCTGTGAGATCATGACCTAAGCGAAAGTCGGACGCTTAACCGACTAAGCCACCCAGGCGCCCCTTAAAATTTTTTTTAATGTTTATTTATTTTTGAGAGAGAGACAGAGCATGAGGGGGGAGGGGCAGAGAGAGAAGGAGACAGAATCCAAAGCAGGCTCCAGGCTTGGAGCTGTCAGCACTGAGCCCCATGTGGGGCTCGAACTCACAAACCGCAAGAATATGACCTGAGCCAAAGTCAGCCGCCTAACCGACTGAGCCACCCAGGCACCTCTAGCTCATTCTCCTTAAATGGCTGCACTGTAGCCCAGGGAGTGGACCTACCATTCCCCAGTGACATGTTTGGATAATTTCTAGTTCCGCAACTAGTCCCAACAAAGCTGCAGTGAGCATCTTGGCTCACGCTTCCTCATGCACATCCTTGAATTCACATCCTTGTGGAATGTGGCCTCCCTGAAAAGTGGGTCTTCAGGGGGCACAATGATAGTGGCCTAGGCTGTACCAGGGCTTCTCCAAGTGAGCAAGTCCTGGGTGGCGGGTGTATAGGGGATCACTACTAACCTCCTTCCCCCTCAGGAGGTAAGGAAGGCTCTATGGAGGCTGGGTCTCTGATCCCTCACCTTGAAATCCACATGGGAGGAATTCCTCCACAGGGAAGAGAATGGCCTTCCATGCAGGTATAATATATATATATTTTTTAATAGACAAGGAGGAGGTGCAACTCGTGAAAATCTTAAGTTCACATAGTTGGTCAGCAGGTTGTGCAGGGAACACGATCAAAACCCATGTTACTCAGCCCCAGCCGCTGCTAGTTCTCTTCTACCACTTAGCTTTGATGGCCTGGAAATCCAGGGCTCCAGGGCTCGATTGAAGGAGGTGTTTACACACAGGTGAGCTTGGGCTTTATCCAAAGTTCAGGTTTTTTTCCTTCAATGTTTATCTTAATTTTCGAGACAGAGAAAGACAGAGCACCAGCAGGGAGGAGCAGAGAGAGAGAGGAAGACACAGAATCTGAAGCAGGCTCCAGGCTCTGAGCTGCCAGCGCAGACAGAGCCTACTGCGGGGCTCAAACTGTCAACCATGAGATCATGACCTGAGCTGAAGTTGGATGCTCACCCAACTGAGCCACCCAGGTGCCCCCCAGAATTCAGGTTTTAAGTGCAGAGCATAATGGCAAAGAACAGCTAACTCAGTCAGACTGGGGGGAGGAATAGAAAAGGACTGGGAAAGGTGGGGTGGTCCATAGTTGGGGATGAGGTGGTGATAATACTGTTGCACCAACCTCTTCGGGACCATCTCTTGGGCTGGTACCTTTTATTGGGTTAGGAGTGGGCATGGGGGGGGTGCCTAGAGCCCAACCTGACCATCTCAGGACTCAGCTACCATAGCCTCTGAGATCCTGACTCCACTCTCCTTTTTCTCTCTGCCTCCTTCTCTCTCTCCAAGCAAGCACGGGGCCAAGGGTGTTGTAGGAAAATGGAACCAGAATCCAGATGGACCAGTTCTACAGCTTTCTCTCCAGCTCTCCTGCTGGACTTCTCAGTTATGCCTGAGGCAATATGAGTTGGGTTCACACTTGATGCTGAGAGTGCCTACCAGGGCAGAATTTTCCCTAGAAAGTCATAGCTAGTGAGAGGTAAACCAATGATTCAAACATATGTCTTCCTGGCCCCAGAATCTGAGGTCCTGATCAGCCTTTGAGGGGTAGCTCCTCTCATTGTTGATAATAACAAGAGCATCAATTATGAGGCAGCCACATCCCAAGTTCTTTATCTGCTTTGACTTCTTTATCGGACCTCATCCTTTATCAGCCGCCTGAGGTCAGTACTTTCTAAGGCAATTTTACAAAGAGGGAAATGGATGCACAGAGAGGTTGGGTAGCTACTTGTCAAAAAAAACACAGTAAGTGCCAGTGAGAGGACCTGAACACTGGCACACTGGTTTCAGCATCCATGCTCTTAACCACTTTATGGCATGGTCTTCATCAGAACCCACTTGCCCAGAGCCCATCCAATCTGTCCTACCTCTGGGGAGGAGAGGATCCCCATTTCTTCCCGTCCCCTCCCCTCCCCTCCCCTCCTCTCCTTTCCTTTCTTCTTTTAATTCCAGTTAGTTAACATACAGTGTGCTATGGCACCTGATGGACAACCTTGAATGCCTGGCTAGAGGGCTAAATTTTGCCCCTGTGGTCCTGGGCTGGAGATGTGGCACGTGTAGTTCCACTCTTAATACTATGCTCCTGGCAAACATTAAGAATCAATTAGAGGGGCATCTGGATGGTTCAGTCTGTAGAGCAGGTGACTCTTAATCTCTGGGTTGTGAGTTAGAGCCCCAGGTTGGGCGATGTGATTGCTTAAAAATAAAATCCTAAAAAACAAAAAATTTTTAAAAAGAGTCAAGTAAAATTACTTGGAATAAGCAAAAAGTAAAAACAACTGAAATGTCCATCAATTGATATATGGGTAAACAAAACGTGGTATAACCATAGAATGGAGTAGTATTTGGCTATAGAAATGAAGTACTGGGGGCACCTGGGTGGCTCAGTTGGTTAAGCGTCTGACTTTGGCTCAGGTCATGACCTCATGGTTCGTGGGTTCGAGCCCCACGTCAGGCTCTGTGCTGACAGCTTAGAGCCTGGAGCCTGCTTCAGATTCTCTGTCTCCTTCTCTCTCTGACCCTCCCCTGCTCATTCTCTGTTGCTCTCTGTCTCTCAAAATAAATGAACGTAAAAAAAAAAAAAATGAAGTACTAATACCACATCATGGATAAGCCTTGAAAACATTATGCTAAGTGAAAGAGATCAAATTGTTTACACGAAATGTTCAGGATAAGAAAATCCGTAGATTCAGACAGTAAATTAGTGGTTGCCTAGGGCCGAGGGTGCAGCTTGAGGTGAAATGGGGAGCGACTGCTAACATGGGGTTTCTTCTGGGAATAATGAAAATGTTTTAAAATTGACTGTGGTGGGGCGTTTGGGTGACTCAGTTGGTTGAGCATCCAACTTCGGCTCAAATCATAATCTCACAGTGAGTTTGAGCCCTGCAGTGGGATCTCTGCTGTCAGCGAGGAGCCTGCTTCAGATCCTCTGTCCCCCCCTCTCTCTGCCCCTCCTTTGCTTGCGCTCTTTCTCTCTCTCAAACAAAAACATTAAAATAATAAAAATAAATAAAATTGTGGTGATGGTGTGCACCCTGCACGCATCACGATAATGGTTTATACTTTAAATGGGTGAACCATGTGGCATGTCGGTTATATCTCACTAAAGCTTTTACCAAAAAAAGTTGATTTGGGAGCAGATGCCTACAGCCACAGGCAGTGGGTATGAGCTACAGGTGCTTGCTGCCCTGCCTGCGGGAGAGAGGAGAGGACTGTGGTCATGAGCCAGTCCTGACTTCAGTGACTTCACTCTGAGGGGGTTCCATGGGGGGGGGGGCTGGGAGGGAAGGCTGAGAGAGGAAGGCTCACCCGGGGGCTGTCTTCTCTCCTGCTCTTGCACCATCCCCAGCCACCTGGAGGCACAGAAATTTTGGAGGTGTGCAGGATTTATGGATCACTGACAAGAGAAGAGGCTAGGAATGGAGAATGGCCCAGGGTGAGGTCACCTGGCAAGCAGGAGGGGCTTCCCAGGTCAGGAAGCTGGAGTCTCATCTTCCTAATTGGCGGCAAATGTGAGGATGGGAAATCTGATTTTGCAGTGGGTCCCTGGCCCAGGGTGGGTATTCCTGCACAGGACAGGGTGTGATTGCCCACAGATGCCTTGGCCTGTCCCAGGAGGACACATGCTTCAATTTGACACTTCCTGTCCCCCTCCCCCTTGCAACCACCACTGGGGGAAGACAGATGGGCCCTGGGAGCAGACATCTAGACAATGTCTAAGTCTCTCCCTTATGGCTAGACAGAGCCTCTACCTCCCTGGACACCATGTCCCAGGACCCTCTTGGGAATCACTGTAGGAAACAAAGCCATATTTGCTAGAAATTACCCATCACCACCCCGTGCTATATAGGGTTTTTTTGTTTGCTTGTTTGTTTTTGACAAATGTTTTCTGAACCTGGCTCTTCTAGACCCCTTTGAGGCAGAGCCCGGTGCTAGGTCCTGAGAGGGGACACAAAGAAGAAATGGGTCCTGTCCCTTGGGGAACCTGGGCTTCCAGTCCCTTGGGCTGAAAGGAATACAGACTATTGTCCTCCGTCTATGGGACAAACTCGTTACATTTGCGAAGCCCTTGGCCTGGGGTGAGGTAGAGCCTCACCACAGGGAGGCTGGACAGAAGGGATGACTTGGGGAGTTCCAGGCTGAGGGGGCAGCTCAGGCCTTCGTGACTGTCTAGCGGACCAGCCTGAGACTAAATGTAAGGTTGGTGGGCCACCTCCCACTCTAGTATTGGGTGTGAGATGCATCGTAGAGGATGGCAACTGGGGATGACGTTGGGACAGACCTCCTGGGGAGGCTGACTCTGAGTGGAAATGGGACAGGGGCCTGGAGCAGTGGGCAGTGTTGTTGGCAAAGAGGGCACAGCTCCCAAACTTGCATGTGTGCATGTATCTTTTGGGGGACAGTTGTACTAGAGTCATTGCAGAGCAAGAAGACTTGACCCTGACCCCACTCACAAAAATGCCCTGGGAGCACAGGACTTGACAGTAAACATGCACTTTTGTACTCACTGTCACATGTGTCCCCATGCGGGCATTGCAGGGCATGTAATCCCCATCCTAAAGATGTGGGCATTGAGGTCCAGGAAGACAAAGCAACTTACTCAAAGTCACATAGCTAGGAAATGAAGCCAGGTCTCCTGGCAGTACAGTCCAAGTGTGAGAAAGGTACACAGTAGGAATTGTGGAGTCTGGGCAGAACTGCTATAAAGGCCCTAATGTGAACCCCTGCTTGACCAAGAGGCTAGTGGGGCAATAGCTGGACTGTGAAACTAGGTTGCACAGAAGCCCATTTCTCCTTCCTTCTCCCAAGGCTGAGTGTGCAACCAGCAGCATTCATCAAGGCTGCCACTTTCCGAGGTGCCACACCCAAGCCCCCAAGAGTCCTATGGGCCAACTGGAGCCGAGAGCCACCCCAGGCCTCACAGCCTCGTGGCCGTTCTGGGACTAGTGTTTGCCTCATGGCCTCGGGACCCCTCCAGCACTTTAGCTAATCACTTCTCCCAGCTATGCTTTCTCCAACCCCTGGTCCCCAGAATGGGCCACCTCAACCTGGTGTCTCAACCAGAGCACTGGACAGGAAGTCATTTGGGGTCAATTCAGAGGAAACTTTCTGGAGGAAACAAAGAGGAGGAGGTTGCCGTGTCAGGCTGGAGGTCAGGGAAGTCTTCACAAGGTGGAAGGGTGTGCCAAGAAGAGGGGTCGGGTGCAGAGATAGAGAAGGAGGCTCAGAGGGGTCTGAGAAGTTGGAGCATATATGGCTTCCTGGTGCTGGGGGTGTGCAGGGCTGTGGGTGAGGAGCATGGGGAGGTATGTGGCCTCCTGAAGGCAGGGGTGTGAAATGGCCAAATTGGTGGTTTGAAGGAGCCTCTGGAACAATTGGTGTGGACAGAAGACTGTGGTAGGGGGAGAGCCAGGAACCTAGAGAAAGTGGAGTCTGGAGATTATGATCACACTTCAGAGGAGAGAAGATGATAGTAGCAACCAGGACAGGGGTGGGGTGGGGGATCAGAAGGGAGTGTCCCCAGGAAGAAGGAGCAGGTGGGGCACTCCCCAAGCTTTCACTCAGGGTTCATGCAGTGGCACCGAGCAAAACAGCAGACCAGGTGGCCCAATGGGAACAACCAGGGGTATTCATGGGAGTCTTGAATTCAGAGATACAGACCAGGTCTGTCTGTGATAACTGGTGCCCTGAGGGGGGATGTCCCCAGGGAGGTGTGAGGACTGGGAAGAGAACAACAGATACAACTCTGCAAGCCCCCATGTTAAAAGGAGCATCTTGGGAGGAGACTGAGAAGGAGTACCAGGGAGGTGGGAGGGTAACCAGGGTGGCATCAGGGGACAATGGAGCAGGGGTCATCAGTGCCTGCATAGGTAAAGCTAAGGCTTGAGAGTGACCACCACGTTCAGTGAGGGCTGGTCAACCTGCAGTGGCCTTGAGTATGAGAGAGTGAAGAAGTGGGTCAGTGAAGAATGAAGGCTCAGGTGGTGAGGAGCCAGGGCCACGGGCCACATCTGGTGGTGGCTGGGGCCATTGTTAGACTGAGAAATGCAGTGGAAAAGAACCCAGGAAAGGGAGACAGACAGAGCTGAGCTCCTGAACTAGTTGAGGGCTGGGTCCAGAGAACAGGATGTTGTGACCTTGAAGGTCTCCTTTAGGACTGACTGGGTGGGCCACCTCACACTGGTTAGAGTGGCTAAAATTAACAAGTCAGGAAACAACAGATGTTGGCTAGGATGTGCAGAAAGGGGAACCCTCCTGCACTGTTGGTGGGAATGCAAACTGGTGCAGCCACTCTGGAAAACAGTGTGGAGGTTCCTCAAAAAATTGAAGATTGAATTGCCCTACGAGCCAGCAATAGCATTACTAGGAATTTATGCTGATTCGAAGGGACACATGTACCCCAATGTTTATAGCAGTGCTATCAATAATAGCCAAATTATGGAAAGAGCCCAAATGTCCATCAAATGATGAATGGATAAAGAAGATGTGGTATGTACACACACACACACACACACACACACACACACACACACACACACACACACAGGAATACTATTGGGCAATGAAAAAGAATGAAATCTTGCCCTTTGCAACAACATGGATGGAACTGGAGGGTATTATGCTAAGTGAAATAAGTCAGTCAGAGGAAGACAGATATCATGTTTTCACTCATATGGAAGTTGAGAAACTTAACAGAAGACCATGGGGGACTGGAAAGGACTGACTGGGTGGGTCAGGCTCTAGATAAGGGGTGGTTACTATTATTCATTCATCAAACATTCGCTGAGTGCCTACTGGGTGCTAGACAGTGCCTAGAGCTGGAGATTTAGGGGTGAATACACTAAATATGGGGAGGCCGTCTGGGGAGAAGGATGTAGGTGCGTCTTCCTTTCTCTTCTGGAGGACTCAATTATCTTGAGCAACCCTGGCAATGATACGCCTCTGTGGGTCCCCCAGGAGAGGCCAAGACATTGACAGGGAGATGAAGAAACTATTTCTTCAGTTGCACATAAGGTAGACTTTGCCTACTGCCCAGCAGGCCCTGTGAAGCAACAGCAGTAGGGGTAAGGCAAGCCTCAGCCCACATCCGGGCAGGTGGCCATGATGGGCGGGTCAGGAAGGTTCCTGGTTGGGTCTTTGCATCCGGCCCAGGCTGGGCATAAAGGAGGGACCTGCAGGTTGGGAGGAGGCCTGTCGGGGACCATGGAGACCCAGAGGGACAGCCTCTCCCTGGGAGGATGGTCACTGTTGCTACTGCTGTTGGGCCTTGTTATCACTCCAGCGGCCCCCCAGGCCCTTAGCTACGAGGAGGCTGTGCTCCGTGCTGTGGACGGCTTCAACCAGCGGTCCTCAGAGAAGAATCTCTACCGTCTCCTTCATCTGGACTCACAGCCCAATGGAGTGAGTCAAGGAGGGGATGGAGGGGAGGGAGGCTCTGCTCCAGCCAGGCTTGACCATACTATCCCATCCATTCTTCACGTTTTGTTCATGTCAGGAAGGCTACTGCATCTCTGCCCCATTAAGTGTGGTCCCACCTCTTTCAGGAAACCCTCCCAGAGCTGTGCACCCCACTGACACGAGTGCTTCTTGCCTTAGAATCTCTTCTTGCCTTAGAATCTCTATTGTGTTGGGGCTCTTGGGTGGCTCAGTTGATTAAGTGTCGGACTTCAGCTCAGGTCATGATCTCACAGTTCGTGGGTTCAAGCCCCAAGTTGGGCTCTGTGCTGACAGCTCGGAGCCTGGAGCCTGGATTCTGTGTCTCCCTCTCTCTCTGTCTCTCCCTCACTCACGCTCTGTCTCTTTGTCTCTCAAAATAAATAAACATTAAAAAAACACACACACACAACAATCTCTACTGTATGAGGAGGTGCCCCCCACCCACACTCCCTCCCATTCAGGTTTCTGAAAGTTCCAGGGACAAGAGTGGGATTACTGGCCCTGGGGTATGACTTCCCAGCTCAGGGAATGGCTCTGCTCAGCCTTAGGATTCCAATGGCAATGTCTTTGTTCCCAGGAGGCCCCTACTTTCCCTTGGCCCCCTAAGGGGAAGATGCTACTTGTTAGAGCTTGCCTGAGGTCCTCTTCTGCTCTCTCAGCTTGGTGAGGGCAGGATGGGCTCTGTCTTCCTCACCTCTGTACCTTAGCACAGAGCTGGTGCCAGACACATAGCAGGGGCTGTTGTAAGGCTACCCTCTTAGCTGTGTGGCTTGGGATAGGGGCAGGGAGACAGATTAGAGAAGGCAAGCATGAGCCTGAGTCTGGTCTTCCCGTTTCCTTCCCTGACCAGGATGGGGATCCAAACACCCCGAAGCCTGTGAGCTTCACCGTGAAGGAGACTGTGTGTCCCAAGACAACACAGCAGCCACTGGACCAGTGTGATTTCAAGGACAATGGGGTAAGGTTGGGGGCGCTAGCAGATGTTCCCCAAGGAGCTGAACAAAAGACCTCCTGGGAATATTTCCAGTCACTGGGGTGTGGCCGGGAGGTTATGGCACAGGGGTTCCAATTTGACCTGGAGCCTCCTCTTCTCAGCTGGTGAAACAGTGTGAAGGGACAATCATCCCGGACCAGGACAGGGGCTACTTCGACATCAACTGTGATACGGTGAGTGGCCCCTTCTAGGTTACAGGGTTTGATCGGGTGGTTGTACATAGAACATCCTATGGGCCAATTAACCACTGTCCCATCTGGGGCAGAGAAAGCCCCTCCTAGCCTGGGGCTTCTCCCTCAACCTGGGCCTCATCTCCAGGACCAGCTCTGTAATCCCTTAGAATAGGCTCTCAAAGTGTGGTCGTGAGAACTAGGGAACTGGTTACAAATGCAACTTCTCAGGTCCCACTCAGACCTGCAGAATCAGATTCTGGGCTGGGACCCAGGAATTTGTAGTTTAACAAACGTTCCAGGGGATTCTGACGCCTGATGAAGCTTGAGAGCCACTTACAGTAATAAGCTTTCATCTGTGAGACCCTGGGAAGCCCCTTGCCATCTCTAGGCCTCAGTTTCCTTATCTGTTTGTGGGTGCAGCAACTCAATCAAACACATACTCCAAAGGTTACAGCCAGAGGATGAACTGGGATGGCCCAAGAAGAGGGGTGTCTAGGAAGGGAAAGGGTCTTGTCTTGACCCTGGGTCCAGCCCCCATAAACTGCTTCCTTCTGATGCACAGACCCTACAAGTCAGGAAATTGGGCCGGCTGGGTGACCTCATCAAGAGAGGCGGGCAGAAGATTGGTCAGAAGATTCAGAGAATTGGCCAGAGAATCCATGACTTTTTTCAGAATCTTCGCCCCAGGGAAGAGGCTTAAGGATCTTCTTTGCCCTGGATCAGGCTTCTGGACCCTGAAAAATAAATTTATGTGAAAGCAACTTCCTCAAGTTGTGCCTCCTCCTACATACCGTGACTGAATCCTTATTTCTGGGAGGACGTGAATGTGTATGTGGGGTGTGTGTGTGTGTGTGTGTGTGTGTGTGTGTGTCCATGCAAAACACAAAGGTAGAGGCAGCTATTCCACCCAGAAGGGCAGGGGGTGAGGTAGCAGGGCCAGGAAGTCCAGGACAAGTGTCTCCATTCTCAGGGTCCTTCCCCTATGTCTGTCACATGCTTCCCACTAGCCTCATTGGACACCCAGTAGTTACTTAAGGAGATATACCCTGTGTGCAGTGGTAGTGTGCATGTGCAGAGCTCTTCCTGCTCCTATGGCGGTGAGAGCTGAAGGAGGTGAACAGCCACGTTGTTAAACACAGAGGTGCAGTTCAGTCTCATGGCTCTAAGGTCAGCCTGCCCATACAATTCCCACCAAGTTCCAATTCCCCTTCAACATCTTGACTCTGGAAAAGCCCAACACTTCTGGCATCTTCTCTAACATGGGAGAACATCACTGTTTCTTTAGCTGGGCAGCAGATTTAGCGATCAAATGGTACCAACGTGTAGTACCACTAAAACTAAGAATCTTGCTCAGCTGGCTGAAGATATCTGGCTAGGAGAGACATGTAGGGTGACACACAGATCACATCTCTGTTGCATTGGTTGTTTCAGACACTGTCCGTGTCTTGCCCACTTGCCATTCCGTAGCTGACTAAGAGGCACCTGCGACTCTTTGCTGAGGACAGCCTGTTAGTACTTGGGAGTCGGCATTCCCGAGAGCAGCCTCAAACAATGATTGGTAGGAGTTGGTGGAAATATGTTTTGCGGCCATTGCTCTGATATGTGGTGTCACCCTCCTGATCACGTGAGGTCGTGGCATTGTTCACCTGTGGTCACCGCTCCCAGTCACATCTAAGAGTTCGAGACGGGGGAGGGGGGTGGCGGTGGGGGTGGGGGGTGGGGAGTGTTCCCTTCCGAACTACGAACTACGCTTCCCAGCAGGCTGCTCGCTACACGGTGAAGCACTTCCTGCAGAATCCCCTCCTCCTTCTGATTCACTGGGTAGCCCAGGGACCCTCCGTCGCGGTGCTGCCGCCCCCGCCTCAACTTCACGTCAGCCTAGATTCCGAAGTGGGACCCGCAGCACTGCTCCGGGGGTCGGCAGCCCACGGTGAGTCAGTCGGCCAGGTGGGGTTCTGCCTGGCGAAGGGACAGGGCGAAAGGAGGGTGAACGTCTACCTGCTCCCGCTCTCGGACCTCAGGCACCCGGCTAATGTCAGCGCTATCGGATGCAGAGGCTGTCGGTGGGTAATGCAGTAGCTTCGGGGCGCACTGTGGGAGGTGCCCAGGACACCTGCTCTGGAGTTGGGCGGGGTTTTCTTCCTCTGGAGTCCCGCACACTGTCCATGGTGCTAAAAGCCGCTGCCACAGATCTCCCAGCCTTCCTCCCTCCGCCGGGGGGCCGTCTGCGCTCTCCGTTCCTGCAGACACTGGACACAAGCGAATGTGGACCACTTGTGGCGAGTGCTACTGAAGCACTACACTTTAAAATTTACTTTCCAGGGGTGCCTGGGTGGCTTAGTTGGTTAAGCGTCCGACTTTCGCTTAGGTCATGATCTCAAGGTTCGTGGGTTCGAGCCCCGCGTCAGGTTCTGTGCTGACTGCCAGCTCAGAGCCTGGAGCCTGTTTCAGTCTGTGACTCCCTCTCTCTGACCCTCCCCTGCTCACGCTGTCTCTCTCTCTGTCTCCTAGAAATAAATAAACATTTAAAAAAATAAAATAAAATTTACTTTCCATTAATTTGTAACGAAATGCTGAAGAAGTAAAAAATATTTTCCCATCAAACACATATTTACTTATTTATTTAAGTTTTAAAATTCCAGTATAGTTAACAGTGCTATATTAATTTCAGGTGTACAATATAGTGATTCGGCACTTCCATACATCACCCAGTGCTCATCAGGACAAGTGCACTCCTCAATCCCCATCACCGATTCCCTACCTACTCCCCTCTGGTAACCATCAGTTTGTTCTCTGTGGTAGAATCTGTTTCTTGGTTTGTCCCTCCTTCTTTTTCCCCTTTGGTCATTTGTTTTGTTTCTTAAATCCCACAAATGAGTCAACTCATGTTATATTTGTTGTTCTCTAACTGATGCATTTTGCCTAGCATTATACTCTCCAGCTCCATCCATGGCATTGCAAATGGCATGATTTCATTCTTTTTTCATGGCTGAATCATTTTCCATTGTCTATATATACTACATCTTCTTTATCCATTCATCTATCAATGGACACTTGGGCTGCTTCTACAATTTGGCTATTGTAAATAATGTTGCTATAAACATAAGGGCTCATGTATCCCTTTGAATCAGTGTTTTTGTATTTTGGGGGTAAATACCTAGTAGTATGATTACTGGATCATAGAGTAGTTTCTATTTTTAACTTTTTGAGGAACCTTTATACCATTTCCCACAGTGGCTGCACCAGTTTGTATTCCCATCACCAGCAGTGTGGGAGGGTCCCTTTTTCTTCATATCTTCGCCAACACTTGTTGTTTCTTGTGTTTTTTATTTTAGGTGTTCTGACAGGTGTGAAGTGATACGTCATTGTAATTTTTATTTGAATTCCTTGATGATGAGTGATGTTGAAAATCTTTTCATGTGCGTGTTGGCCATCCAGGTGTCTTTTTAAAAAATTTATTTCCAAGATTTTATTTTTTTAAGCTTATTTATTTTTGAGAGAGTGTGTGTCTGTGAGTGAGTGAGGGGCAGAGAGAGAAGGAGAAAGAGAATCCCAAGCAGGCTTTGCAGTCTAAGTGGAGGGGTAGGGGGAGCCCAACGCACAGGACTCAAACCCACAACCCCAGGATCAAGAATTGCATGCTCTACCCAATGAGCCAGCCAGGAGCCTTCTTGGATGTCTTCTTTGGAGAAACATCTGTTCATGTCTTCTGCCCCACCAGTTTACTTTTTTTTGGTGAGACTATATTTCCCTTTAACCTTTGTTTTTTGTTTTTTGTTTTTTTACAAATATTTTATTGTCAAGTTGGTTTCCATATAACACCCAGTGCTCATCCCCAGAAGTGCCCTCCTCCATGCCCATCTCCCCCTCCCCCACACATCCACATATTTGTTTCTCAATATTCAAGAGTCTCTCATGGTTTGCCTCTCTCCCTTTCCCCCACCATTTCCACCCTTTTTCTCCCCCATGGTCCTCCATTAAGTTCCTCCTAATCCTCCTATACGTGCAAACATATGATATTTGTCCTTCTCTGCCTGACTTATTTCGCTCAGCATAACACCCTCAAGGTCCATCCATGTTGCTACACATGGCCAGATTTCATTCTTCCTCATTGCCATGTAGTATTCCATCGTATAGATAAACCACATCTTCTTGATCCATTCATCTGTTGATGGACACTTAGGCTCTTTCCATGTTTTGGCTACTGTTGAGAGTGCTGCTATGAACATTGGGGTACATGTGCCCCTATGCCTCAGCATTTCTGTATCCCTTGGGTAAATTCCTAGCAGTGCTATTGCTGGGTCATAGGGGAGTTCTATTGTTAGTTTCCTGAGGAACCTCCACATTGTTTTCCAGAGGGGCTGTACCAGTTTACATTCCCACCAACAGTGTAGGAGGGTGCCCGTTTCTCCACATCCTCGCCAGCATCTCGAGTTCTCTGATTTGCTCATTTTAGCCACTCTGACTGGCGTGAGGTGGTATCTCAGTGTGGTTTTGATTTGTATTTCCCTGATGAGGAGTGATGCTGAGCATCGTTTCATGTGTCTGTGGGCCATCTGGATATCCTCTTTGGAAAAGTGTCTGCTCATATCTTCTGCCCATTTCTTCACTGGGTTGTTTGTTTTTCGGGTGTGGAGTTTGGTGAGTTCCTTATAGATTTTGGATATTAACCTTTTATCTGATATGTCATTTGCAACTATCTTTTCCCATTCCGTTGGTTGCCTATTAGTTTTGTGGGTTGTTTCCTTTGCTGTGCAGAAGCTTTTAATCTTGATGAGGTCCCAATTGTTTATTTTTGCTCTTGATTCCCTTGCTTTTGGGGATGTGTCAAGTAAGAAGTTGCTGTGGTGGAGGTCAAGGAGGTTGTTTCCTGCTTTCTCCTCTAGGGTGTTGATAGTTTCCTGTCTCATGTTCAGGTCCTTTATCCATTTTGAGTTTATTTTTGTGCATGGTGTGAGAAAATGATCTAGTTTCATTCTTCTGCATGTTGTTGTCCAGTTCTCCCAACACCATCTGTTAAAAAGGCTGTCTTTTTTCCATTGGATATTCTTTCCTGCTTTGTCAAAGATTAGTTGGCTGTATACCTTTGGGTCCAGCTCTGAGTTTTCAATTCGATTCCATTGGTCTATGTGTCCCTTTAACCTTTGAAAAGTTAAGGTCATTATTGAGATGTGCTATACACAGGTGATTTAGAAGAGATGATTGGAAAAAGGAATATAAAATGATAACCTTTCAATATTGATTATGTGTTGAAGTGACAATATTAAATGAAATTTTGCTTTTAGCCTTTTTAGTTTATTTATTTATTTTGAGACAGAGAAAGCACAAGTGAGGGAGGAGCAGAGAGAAAGGGAGAGAAAGAGAATCCCAAGCAGACTCCTCACTGTCAGCACAGAGTCTGACACTAGGCTTGATCTCACAAACTGTGAGATCATGACCTGAACCTAAACCAAGAGTCAGACGCTTAACTGACTAAGCCACCCAGGTGCCCTGATTCTAATGGTTTTAGAAGCCATTTTACATTTGCTCTGTATATAGTAGTTTGCTTCTACCAATTATTAAAAGGGGATTATTTACTCACAGATTTGAGATGCCGTATTTGCCATATACTATAATTAGATCATCCTCCCTTCTACATATCTGCCTATCCATCCATCCATCTATCCATCTATCCATCATCCCATCTATCCATCATCCATACATCCTTCTGTTCTTCTTACTCTACAATCTGAACTGTAGATATGGTCAACCTCTGATTGACTTGTAGCATGAGTAAGGGGAAAATCCTTAGTTGCTTTTAGTTACTTAGATTTTTGGATAGCATTTGTAACCACAGTATAACCTAGCTTATCTTGATTAATAGTGATCCTTTTCTCCATGTCACTCTGAAAAAGTCTAGCTTCTTCAATGTGAATTCTAGATGTCTGGTTACTTTGCTTTTTCATTCAGTTTGTTTTGGTAGGCATTTATCGAAGCAATGGTTAAATGAAACTGTTCTGAAACTGGAGACTTGGATTCTAGGCTTGGCTCTGCCATTTGGGAATGACATGATCTTGTGAGCCAGTTCTCAGTTCGTTTCATTTATTTATTTATCTAATAATTTATTTATTTTTTATAATTTACATCCAAGTTAGTTAGCATATAGTGCAACAATGATTTCGGGAGTAGATTCCTTAAGCCCCTTACCCATTTAGCCCATCCCCCCACCCACAACCCCTCCAGCAACCCTCTGTTTTCTATATTTAAGAGTCTCTTATGTTTTGTCTCCCTCTCTATTTTTATATTATTTTTGCTTCGCTTCTCTTATGTTCAACTGTTTTGTATCTTAAAGTCCTCATATGAGTGAAGTCATGTGATATTTGTCTTTCTCTGACTAATTTCACTTAGCATTATACTCTCTAGTTCCATCCATGTCGGTATAAATGGGAAGATTCCATTCTTCTTGATTGCCAAGTAATACTCCAATGTGTGTGTGTGCGTGTGCATGTGTGTGTGTGTGTGTGTGTGTGTGTGTGTGTGTGTGTATACACCACATCTTCTTTATCCATCAATGGACATTTGGGCTCTTTCCATATGTTCACTATTGTTGATAGTGCTGTTATAAATATTGGGATGTATATGTCCCTTCTAAACAGACATATCTGTATTCCTTGGATAAATACCTAGTAATGCAATTGCTGGGTTGTAAGGTAGTTCTATTTTTAATTTTTTGAGGAACCTCCATACTGTTTTCCAGAGTGCCCACACCAGTTTGCACTCCTACCAGCAGTGTGAAAGAGATCCTCTTTCTCTGTATCCTTGCCAACATCTGTTGTTGCCTGAGTTGTTAATGTTAGTCATTCTGACGGGTGTGAGGTGGTATCTCAATGTGGTTTTGATTTGTACTTCCTGGGTGATGAGTGATGTTGAGTACTTTTTCCTGTGTCTATTAGCCATCTGGATGTCTTCTTTGGAGAAGTGTCTATTCATGTCTTTTGCCCATTTCTTCACTGGATTATTTGGTCTTTGGGTGTTGAGTTTGATAAGTTCTCTATAGATTTTGGATACTAACCCTTTATCTGATATGTCATTTCCAAATATCTTCTCCCATCCCATCGGTTTTAGTTTTACTGATTATTTCCTTCACTGTGCAGAAGCTTTTTTATTTTGATGAGGTACCAATAGTTTATTTGTGCTTTGGTTTCCCTTGCCTCTGGAGACATGTTGAGTAAGAAGTTGCTATGGCTGAGGTCAAAGAGGTTTTTGCCTGCTTTCTTCTCTAGGATTTTGATGGCTTCCTGTCTTACATTTAGGTCTTTCAACCATTTTGAGTATTTTTGTGTATGATGTAAGAAAGTGGTCCAGGCTCATTTTTCTGCATGTTGCTGTCCAGTTTCCCCAGCACCATTTGCTGAAGAGACTGTCTTTATTCTTTTGGATATTCTTTCCTGCTATGTCAAAGATTAGTTGTCCATACATTTGTGGGTCCATTCTGGGTTCTCTATTCTGTTCCATTGATCTGGGTGTCTGCTTTTGTGCCACTCTGTTTTCTCTTTTGTGAGATGGATGTAATAGCTGCTCTGACACCATGGCTTTGTCATGAAGATTAATGAAACAGTGGGCTTAGTACAGTGCCTCGCATGTACTACCTACTTAATCAATGTTTGCTATGCTACTAGTAGTTCTGGAAGGAGAAGAGCTGTGTAGGTTATGTTACAGTAACAATGACCCTCAAATCTCGACACCAATCTAACAATAGCAATCTAACCCTAATCTTAATTAACCCTTAGTGGGTTAGCTTTGGTTATAGTACTTATAATAGGGGTAGAAGACCAAGAGAGATGAAACCACATAGTGGCTCTTAAAGTTCTTGTTTAAAAGAAAGACACACCATTTCCACTCACATTTCACTGGTTGAGGCAAGTCATGTGGCTACCTTAATAACCTGGTTTCTGATAGGAAGGCCATGTCAGGCCTTGGAGAAAATTAGGGTATGAATCAGCAAGTCCTTTCCAGCAGCTCTGGGGTGTTGAAAGATCAGCCAAAGTCCAAATTGGAGTGGGCCTGTAGGGGCTACAAATTGATTGGGGTTGAAAATCTCCAACCCAACAACAAATGGTCAGCTGTTAAATTGAAAGGTGTGTTGTGCCGGCAGTGAGTGAAAGAAATATGAAAACAGACCTGGAGATGCATAGCTGCCATTTCTGACTATTGCTCCTGACCGGAATGCTTTAAAGCCAGATTGCTTCGATAATAACAAAGACCTGGGGAAAGCAGATCAGAATCCAGAGCAAATAACTTTGGATGTAACAAACTAGAGCAATCTAGGACAGGGTTTGGCAAACTTTTCTATAAAGGGCCAGATGGTAAGTGTTTTAGGCTTTATGAGCCACACAGTTTTTGTTGCAATCACTCAACTCTGCTGTTGTGTGAAAGCAGCCAATAGGCAAACAAGTGGATATTTCTGTGTTCCAATAAAACTTTATTTATGGACATTGAAATTTGAATTTCTTTCCTTTTTTAAAAATGTTTATTAATTTTGAGAGAGAGAGTGCATGAGCACACGTGTGTGCGCACGAGTGGGGGAGGGGCAGAGAGAAAGAGAGAGAGAATCCCATGCAGGTTCCCGTCGCGGGCTCGATCTCACAAACTGTGAGATCATGAACTAAGCTGAAATCAAGAGCCATATGCTCAACCAGCTGAGCCACCTAGGCACCCCTGAGAAATCTGTTTTAATCAGGGTTCACAAATGCTCATTCTAGACCCAGCCTGAGCACTCCCATTTTCCTCTAGAGTCTGAATTGCCTGCATTCCTTCTCTTATCTTCATTATCCCTAATGCCAATATGAGCCTTGCCTCTGTGCTGCCTTCCTTCTGCTTGTCTTCTACCCTTTTTTGAATTTCATCCGTTATGAGTTGTCAAATTCATATTCTGAACTCTTGTTTGATTGTTGATTCAAAAATAGTTTTTCCAATGAAATTTTATGTGTTCCAGGGCAAGAAGTGTGTTTTGTGGGTTAGGTGTGCCTTTAATATGTTTTAACACCAAGCCAAGTATGTAGTAATGCTCGACCCTGAAAACCCTCAGATCCATTTCTTATGTAGCTAGATTCTTCAGGACCACCAGTTCCATTCTCCCTGCGAATATTGATGGTACCTTGATGAGTGTGAATTTACAGGTTGATTTAGGGACCAGTGAAATCTGAGGATGCGACTGTGATTTTCACTGAGAGTGGAAGAAACAGCCTGGAGCAGAGGAGCCTGTACAAAGAAGTGATGCTCAAGAATTTTAGGAATCTAGTTGGGTGAGGACCTATTCTCATTCTTCCTTTTCCCGTTCATATGTTTATTGACCATATACACTGTGCCAGCCAATGTCCTAAGAACACTTCATTGAATAAAATAATAAAGTATTTTTTTTGTCACGGTGCCTACATTCTAGTGTAGGAGACAAATATAAGCAGTATATATAAGTAAATTATAAGCTAGGTAAAATATAAGCTCCACATGGCTAATAATATGTATAAGATGTATAAATTAAATTCAGCGGAGTAGGGGCGCCTGGATGGCTCAGTCGGTTAAGTGTCCGACCTTGGCTCAGGTCATGATCTCATGGTTCGTGGGTTCAAGCCCTGCGTTGGGCTCTGTGCTGTCAGCTAGCTCAGAGCCTGGAGCCTGCTTCAGATAATGTATCTCCCCCACTCTCTGACCCTCCCCTGTTCACACTGTCTGTCTGTCTCTCTCTCTCTCTCAAAAAAAAAAAAAACATTAAAAAAATAAATACAGCAAAGTAATAAGGGGGATCCAGAGTCCCAGGGTGTGGAGGCAGCTGGCTGAATTATTAAATTGGATGATCAGGGTAGTCTTCTGTGACTGGATATGTTTGAACCGAGGCTTGAAGGAGGTAAGAAAGTTAGATGTGTGAATGTGATGGAAAACTGTTCCACGTAGGGGAGCACCCAGTGCTAAAACCCCAAGAAAGGAGCATGCCTTGCTGTTTTGAGGAAAAGCAAGGAGGCTGTCTGATTGGAGCACAGAGAGCAAAGAGGAAAGGACAGTGGTTAAGAAATGCCATCTGTGTCCTAGAAGTTCAAGTTTAAAGTGTAACTGAATCCATCAGTTTTGTGTTTCATAGATTATTTGGTATCATAAATCGTATTTTTGTTCATTTAATTAAAACCTAAAACAATATTTGTGTAAGTTGGCAAACACAAAATTATACAGGATATTTCTGAGTTCTTAAGAGTTATATTTTCAGAGTTGCACACAAATTTCTGTCAGAAGATTTTTCTTTGTTTGGCATAGCTAAGAATTAGGTAGTTCTTGTCTATTTATTTGAGCTCTTTTCATCTAATCTGAATTGGCCCCATTTTACTCCATTTGGTTTTTGATCTAGTTTCTCTATCTCTTTCAGTGTGGATTCATCCATTTAAATTTCCTTTCAACTGGCCAATCTGATTTGGTCTTGTTTTTATCTTGTTTCCCCTGGTCTTCTTATTTTCTATGCTCATACATTTTGTTGATTCTGAGGAGTCTGTTAAAATTGCCTTAAAATAGCTGGATTCAAATTAATCTTAGCACTGAAACATTTCAGCCTTTAAACTATTTTGCTACTCTTGATTCATCCTTTCCTTCCTCTCCATATTTTTTTCCTCTCATTGCTGAATTAAAAATTTTTTTAAAAATTTGTTTATTTTTGAGAGACAGAGACAGTGTGATCAGGGGAGGGCCAGTGAGATAGAAGGAGACACAGAGTCTAAAGCAGGCTCCAGGCTCTGAGCTGTCAGCACAGAGCCCGATGCAGGGCTTGAACCCACGAACTGTGAGATCATAACCTGAGCCGAAGTTGGACGCTTAACCAACTGACCACCCAGGCACTCACTCCATCATTGTTGAATTTTTTTTTTTAATGTTTTATTTATTTCTAGGAGAGAGAGAGAGAGAGTGAGAGAGAGAGAGAGACAGCGTGAGGGGAGGGTCAGAGAGAGAGAGAGTCACAGACTGAAACAGGCTCCAGGCTCTGAGCTGGCAGTCAGCACAGAGCCCGACGCGGGGCTTGAACCCACGAACCGCGAGATCATGACTGCGAAAGTCGGACGCTTAACCGACTAGCCACCCAGGCGCCCTTTTTTTTTTTTTTTTTTACAAATAGTTTATTGTCAAATTAGTTTCCACATAACACCCAGTGCTCATCCCCACAAGTGTCCTCCTCCATGTCCATCCCTCCTCCCCCCCACATCCATCAGTCCTCAGTTTTTGTCAGCATTCAAGAGTCTCTCATGGTTTGCCTCTCTCCCTTTCCCCCACCATTTCCGCCCTTCTTCTCCCCCTTGGTCCTCCGTCAAGTTCCTCCTAATCCTCCTATACGTGCACACATATGATATTTGTCCTTCTCTGCCTGACTTATTTCGCTCAGCATAACACCCTCAAGGTCCATCCATGTTGCTACACATGGCCAGATTTCATTGTTTCTCATTGCCATGTAGTATTCCATGGTATAGATAAACCACATCTACTTGATCCATTCATCTGTTGATGGACACTTATCCATCATTGTTGAATTTTTTAAAGGAAATTGCGTATAATGTGACATACCACTCCTAAATATATCACAGTGCAGCTCTAATAAATAAGGATATCTTGTTTTACAAAATCACAATATCATTATCACATCCCATAAAATTATCAGTAGTGCTTCTGTAGCATCTAACACTTAGTCTATGTTCAGATTTACCTGCATCTCAAAAAACTCTTTTGGCAAATTTGAATCAAGATCCAGACAAGATCCACACACTCCCAATTTTTTTGTCTCTTAAATCTGTATCAGTTCTTCCTCTCTCTCCTGGCTTTCCCCCACAGACCCTAGATCTGTATGCAATGGTCTTAATCTAGAATATAAATATTTTTTAGATAACATCATAAAGTAATTTTTGCATGGATTATAAATCAAGGGAAAATACTTTGCAGGTTTACCAAGAGGTGTTCACCAATATGAAAAAAATGTCCCATCACCAGTGACAGTGCTGATTGTAGTGTTTAAGTCACCACCTATTCAGCATACCTGTGTCTATCACCAATAAAATATACACATGTTTATCATCATTAAGGCACATCTGTGTCTGCATTTGTAACTGTCATGTCCACAATGATCTGCCTATAGCCATAAGCATCTGATTGCTTTGTTGTGTCTCCTAACATAGTCCTGACAAGAAATTAATATTGAAATGCACAAAGTTTTATTGTAAATTACTTTAAAAAATTTTTATGTCTTTATTTTATTTCGAGAGACAGAGAGCGAGCAGGGAAGGGGCAGAGAAAAAGGGAGACACAGAATCTGAAGCAGGCTCCAGGCTCTGAGCGGTCAGCACAGAGCCTGACATGGGGCTCGAACCCACGGACCATGAAATCATGACCTGAGCCGAAGTCAGACACTTAACTGACTGAGCCACCCAGGTGCGCCATATGTAAATTACTTTTTAAAATTCGTCTTTTACATTTTGGATATGGCATTGCATTATTTTAAAAATGTTCTTTGTATATTTTAGTAATGTAAATTCATTTCAGAATAGTAAATGAGATGTTAGAAAACGCAATCAAAAGGAGGCTTTGGGGACACCTGGTTGGCTCAGTCATTGGAGCGTGCAACTCTGGATCTTGGGGTTGTGATTTAAGCCCCACATTGGGTGTTAGAGATTACCTAAAAATAAAATCTTTATGGGCACCTGGGTGGTTCAGTCAGTTGAGCATCCAACTCTTGATTTTAGGCTTGGGTCATGATACCAGGGTTGTGGGATCAAGCATGGCGTGGGACTCCATGCTGAGCATGGAGCCTGCTTAAGGTTCTCTCTCTCTCTCTCTCTCTCTCTCTCTCCCTTTCTTCTTCTTCTTCTTCTTCTTCTTCTTCTTCTTCTTCTTCTTCTTCTTCTTCTTCTTCTTCTTCAGATTCTGTTTCCCTCTCTCTCTGTCCCTTCCCCACTCACACTCTGTGTCTCTCTCAAAAATAAGTAAACATTAAAAATTTTTTAAAAAATAAAAATTTTAAAGAATTCAGTTTGTTTTATTTTTTGAAGTTTATTTATTTATTTTGAGAAAGAGCAAACAGAGCCTGAGTGGGGGAGGGGCAGAAAGAGAGGGAGAGAGAGAATCCTTCACAGGCTCCACACTGTTAGCACAAAGCCCATTGTGGGGCTCCTGAGTTCATGACCTGAGCCAAAATCAAGAGTTGCATACTTAACCAATTGGGCTACTCTGGCACCCCTAAAATAAATCTTTTTTAAAAAAATAGGAGGCTTTGGTTTTGACAGTGTTGACAGCCTCTTATCTCTCTTCTGCCTAACCTTTTAGTTCTTTCTTAATCAACTCTGCTCTTACCACTTATTCATTCAAAAATATTTATTAACTTTTTTTATTTTTTTAATGTTTTATTTATTTCTGAGAGAGAGAGAGCCAGTGTGAGCAGAGGAGGGTCAGAGAGAAAGAGGGAGACACAAAATCTGAAGCAGGCTCCAGGCTCTGAGCTGGCAGTCAGCACAGAGCCTGATGCAGGGCTTGAACCCACGAACCGTGAGATCATCACGTGAGCCAAAGTTGGGATGCTTAACTGAGCCACCCAGGCACCCCACAGAAATATTTATTAACTCTTAAATGTCAGGCCCAGTTCCGGGTTCTTGGAATACACCAGCAATATGTCTGGGAGAAAAGTATTCCAGACATACGAACCAGCCAGTGCAAGGCTTTGGGAGGGGAGGTCAGTGTGGCTCCAATGGAGCGAATGAAGGGTGGAGAACAGATGAGGTCAGAGAGGCCATAGGTCACCAGGGAATGTGGAACCTGGCAGGCCCCTCTGAGGAGCTTGGCTTTTACTTTAAACATTATGGACTTCCTATTTTATCTATCTATCTATCTATCTGTCTATCTATCTATCTATCTATCTATCTATCTATCTATCTATGAGGGGACATAAGTGAGCAAGGGGCAGAGAGAGGGAGAGAGAATCCCAGGAGCTGGGGCCGGAAGAAGAGACCTGTGGCTTACCCAAAGTGGAGCTCATGGTGGTTGTTTTTTTTTGTTAGTTTGTTTTTTGTTTTTTTACCCAAAGCGGGGCTCGTGCTTACCCGATGTGGGACCTTAACTCACGAACCATGAGATCATGACTGTAGGGGAGGTTGGACACTTAACCGACTGAGCCACCTAGGTGCCCCATGCCCTGGTCTTTTTTATTTTTTAAAGTGAAGAATCCTATTTATTAGGAATGTTGAACAAAGAAGAAAGAGAATTGGCTTTAGTCACCCACTCCCGCCCCTTTCTCCTACTCCTGATCTCAGGGCAGAGCTCTCTGGGCTCCAGGGAACACTACCTTTTGGATGGATGAGGGTCCTGGTAGGACTGGGTTCAGTAGCCCCTCTGGAGCAGCATGATTTAGCTACCCCTCATTTTGTCCTGAGAGAGTCAGTGCAGTGGCCTGGGTGTCTGCAAACCTCCTGATCAGGATGTCTGTGTGGCAGCTTTGCAGCCCTAGACAACCCCCAGATTTAGTCCACAGGCCATATTTGGTTAGGTGCCCCCCACAAGACTGCATCTGTGTCAGGGGCTTAATTCTCATTGGCTTCTTTTCTGTTCTCCAAAAACCTAGTCAAGGCAAAAAGAGTGTCATTTTTTGCTTAGAAGATTTTCTTTTCCTTTAAGGACAGATTAGTAGGATATAAACCTTTCTATGCTAGTAGTCAGAGTTATCTGCGGTTTGTTTAAGAGCACATCCTGCTCCCTCTCTCTGACTCTCCGCTGCTCATGCTCTCTCTCTCTCTCTCTCTCTCTCTCTCTCTTTCTCTCAGAAATAAATAAAACATAAAAAATTTTTTAAAAAAGGGGGCGCCTGGGTGGCTCAGTCGGTTAAGCATCCGACTTTGGCTCAGGTCATGATCTTACGGTTCGTGGGTTCAAGCCCCATGTCAGGCTCTGTGCTGACAGCGAGCTCAGAGCCTGGAGCCTGTTTCAGATTCTGTCCCCCTCTTTCTCTGACCCTCCCCTGCTCATGCTGTCTCTCTCTCTCTCTCTCTAGAAATAAATAAAACATTTAAAAATTTTTAAAAAAAGAACACATCCTGAACCTGTTTTGTCTCTTCTTACTTGTGACTGTGGATAAGTTACTTAACCCCTCTAAACCTGTTTCCCTATCTATGAAATCATAATAGCAGGATTAAATTGATTTTCATGAAAAGTACTATAGAGCAAAATGATGGGCCCATTGCAAATGCTATTTATTATGGCAAATAATTATGGTAATAACAACTCTTATAACCCAGATGTCAGGTCATAAAACAAAGAAACATACTGAAAAAAAATTCGGAGTTTATTTAATTGTCAGATAAAGATGTAAACCTGTAAAAAACAAAAAAACCTTTTACTGAATAGTTTGCAGAGAAATATTGGTGATGTTTAAAGACTAGGAAGGCGGTTTTATGGCATTTGTGCTAATAAAAGATAAAAAGTTAGCATTCTGCATGGGATGGAATGAATCTGTGGGTCTGTACATATTTGATTAAAGCAATCCTCTTATTAATCAGGAAAGAGTTTTCAGTTAGGGTCAGGAAAGGGTCTGGTCTCCTGTGATTACCAAAAATCCATGTTTTAGCACCTTCAGCTGATCAGAAACAATTGTAATCCAGTTTTGTCTGGATATTTCTTAGGAAAGTACAGCCAAATGGTAAACATTTCAGTATGTGCTGATTTGTGGAAAACAGAGCAGAGCAGATCTTGGACTAATTGAGGAGGTGGGAGGGCAAGAGCCAAAATCACTTAAGTCTGTTTTGTTTGCCTGTCTTTTCTGCTGAAGCTTCACTTCCTGGTAGAAGCTGATACACACTAGTCCTCTAATAAGTATCTGTGAATGGATGGGGAAACTCAAATGTAGTGTCACAGATGCTCTTTAACCACTCTTCCGTATTGCCTTCTGCATTGGAAGACATCCAGACCGAGTAAATCCTACATCAACTATTCTTTTTTCCCATAGGAAAAGTCACAAAGAACATTCCCACATAGATCATAAAGAGCGTTCTCTCTTTATGATCTGGTTATGGCCTAGAAGATAGCTAGGCCAGGCCTGTGTGGTATCTCTACAATGTCTGTGTGGATTTCATTTTACTATTTTTTAAAGTTTTTATTTTAGGGGTGCCTGAGTGGCTCAGTCAGTTGAGCGTCCAACTTCGGCTCAGATCATGATCTCACAGTTAGTGGATTCGAGCCCCGCATCAGGCTCTGTGCTGAATGCTTGCTCAGAGCCTGGAGCCTATTTCAGATTCTGTCTCCTTCTCTCTCTTCCCCTCCCCCACTCACGCTCTGTCTTACTCTGTCTCTCAAAAATAAAATGTAAAAAAAAATTTTTTTTAACAATAAAGTTTTTATTTTATTTTGAGAGATAATGAGGGAGGGGAAAGAGAAAGGGAGAGAGAGAATCCCAAGCAAGCTCCACGCTTCAGGTTTATAGTCATACTCAGCATGGAGGAACAGAGATAAATGGGTCTATACCGTTCTGTCTAGACTGGAAGTCACTGGCTATTCTATTGAGAGTTTTGCTATAAAGGTGAGCAGAGATATGGGACAGTAGCATGAAAGAGATGTGGTGTTAGGAAAAGTTTGCTTTTAAAATAATATAAAAATAGGGAGGGGGACGAAGCATGAGGCTCTTAAGTATATAAGAGAATGAACTGAGGGTTGCTGGAGGGGTTGTGGGTGGGGAGGATGGGCTAAATGAGCAAGGGGCATTAAGGAGGACACTTGCTGGGATGAGCACTGGGTGTTATATGTAGGGGATGAATCGCTGGATTCTACTCCTGAAATCATTATTGCACTGTATACTAACTAACTTAGATGTAAATTTTTTTAAAAAAAGAAAGAAAAAAAGAAAGACTTTGTGGGAGCCCGAAGCGTGGTTAGGGACGCGGGGATGTGCCTGCACACGGGGTTCCCTGCCTGGGCAAAGCATGCCTGCAAACGGGGTGCTATGCCAGGAGGCTTGCACACAATATCCAAGTTTAATGGTCCGCTCGCAAACGAGGGAACATGCCCTTCTTAGAAGTAAGGAGAAGGCTGGAGTTGTGGGCAGGCCTCTTAGTAAACATGTTGTGGTCACTTCCTCCCTTTGCTCCCCCCGTCCTTGAAATGTGTTTGGCTACTTGCCCTTAATTGGGAAAGGAATGCATCTTGTAGATTTCAGTTTGTATCCAGTTACCGGGGTATAAAATAAACCGCAAGAGGGGCTTGCGTAGAATTGTTCCTCCGACCGGAGTTGTGTCTGTCTTTTGTGTGTGTCTTGTCCTCTGTGTCATTTCGTCCGCAACAGGCTTTTTTTCTTTCTTTCTTAAAAAAAAAGCTAGCTTGCTTGCTTTTCTTTCTTTCTTTCTTTCTTTCTTTCTTCCTTTCTTTCATTTATTAATGAGCAAAACTATAGCATGTTTGTAAGATCTATGTCCTGGTGGTGCAGGAAGCATATGAAATAATTACTGGAGCAATGTCTTGACTAGGTAGGAAGTAGGTAGGAGGCAATAAGATCTCCTGCATGAAATGGGGGGAGGCTTTAGATAGGAGCTGAGGAGGTTGTCCGTTGCTCATCCTAACAGAAGGAACCAGGGTATGTGAGCACAGATGCAGGTAGGTGCTCAGTGAGGTTTGGGAGTCTGAGGAGTTTCTCTCTTGGCTGTTTCTGTTATCTTCCTGAAAGAGCATGCAGTCAACAGCCAGACAGTGAAAAGGAGGGAAGAGGTTGTTGGAAGTTTGGAGAGAGAATAAGAAAATGTTACCTAGGAGAGTGGACTAGTGAATGGTCTAGGTTTAGAAGATGTGAGAAAGGGACACAAAAGACTGTGATTTAAAAGTAGGATTTAGGGGTAACTGGGTGGCTCAGTCAGTTACGTGACTGTCTCTTGATTTCAGCTCAGGTCATGATCTCAGCTCAGGTCATGATCTCATGGTTCTCGAGATTGAGACCCATGTCAGGCTCTGTGCTGACAGGGCAGAGCCCGTTGGGATTCTCTGTCCTCCTCTATGCTTGTGCTGTCTCTCTCTCTCTCTCAAAGTAAGTAAGTAAACATAAAAATTAAAAAAAAATAAAAGTAGGATTTAGGGGTGCCTGGGTGGCTGTGTTTTCAGCTCAGGTCACGAGCTAGCAGTTCATGTCAGGCTCTGTGCTGACAGAGTGGAGCCTGCTTGGGCTTCTCTCTCCTTCTTTCTCTCTGCCCTACTCCCTCCCCCCTTCAAAATAAATAAATAAACTTTTTAAAAAGTAGGTTTAAAGACTTTAGAGATGGAGGAATCCTAAATGATGTCAAAGACCAGGGTATGGATGGCCTCGTACTATTTACAAAGCAATAATCCCTATGTCTGGCACCATGCTGGGCAACAGTGATAAAGGCATGAAGACCAGTCTCTTCTGGTGTGGTTAGCATGTAAGTCACCCTGGAGTGGGCTGCTGAGACAATGGGGATGAGCCTGTCAGAGCAGACAACTAATGTGGGTTCTTTGTCCAGGGACGAAGTAACAGAGGTAGCTGAAGGGGAAAGTAGGGTTAAAAAGATTTTGAAAAATGGGAGACATCAAACCAGACTCAGCAGAGAAAGGTTATGTGTACTACAGACTAGAAAACCAAAGAGCAAGATGGGATTCAGAGCACGTGGAAGGACTGGCTTAATGGGAAGCAGGGCCCTTCCTGTATTGTAACAGGAAGAGAAAATGGGGGCATATGCAGGTACATTTCTAGATTCAGATGTAAGAAGAGTCTCTAAGACTCCTAGGCATGTCACTCTCAGCCCAAAGGTAGTACGACAATATAAATGCTTTAGTCCATTATCTTACATGTGAGGTAACCCCCTTATTGCCACAGAGGCTCTGTTCTCACCAAGGTCACAGTGACCTCAATACCGCCACATTTAGAGGGTATTTTAAAGGCTTCATCCTGGACTTCTCAACAATATTCAACATTGCTTCATTCTCCAGAAACACTCTCTTCTCTTGACTTTCCTGATCCACACATCCTTGTTTTTTTCCTTCCTTCTCTAGCTATTTCTTCATCTCCTTTGTTGGCTTGTGCAAATACCTGTTTTCACAAATCCTATATCAATTTTGGGTTCCTCACTCCTCCCAGTATGGTAGATTGTCATGGTAATGGCCCCCTGTGATTCACACCTCCTGGTATCACTGCCCTTATACAGTCTCTTCCCACATGGCCTCTGGGCTTGGCCACATGACTTGCTTTGGCCAATGGGATATTAGCAAACACGATATGAGCAGAAGCTTGATAAGCTTGTGAATGAGGGCCTGCCCTCTCGGAACCCTGAAACAACCATGCTATGAAGAGGCTCAAGATAAAAGACCATATTTGACCCATCTGCCGAATGCAGCCACATGAATGAATTTGAGTCAGACCAGCAGAATCACGCAGCCAATCCAGAGACACATAAAAATAAATCATTATCATGTTAAGCTAGTAAATTTTGAGATGATTTGTAATGAACCAAAAGATAACTGTCACCCTCAGCTAAAACAAAGACATGGCTAACTTTATTGGATTTGTGCAAATCAGAAAAAAAGTGAGTCATAAAAACATACCTCTGCTGGCAGACACACCTTTATTCAAATAAAAGGTGCCCCTTCCCTCAGGATACAGCCCTATGCCAAGTGCCCACACTCAGCTCTGGGTGCCTTTATGCAATGGACAGTTTGTACCCTGGGTGTGAACCTCCTGGGAGATTTCTACACAGTTCTCTCCATTTAGCACAGACCAGAAACTTGGCTTCAGGACGGCTTTAATTACTCCACTTAAGGAGAGAGAGAAAGCACCTAAAGTAGGGCTCCTAGCCTTGAGGATTCAGTAGAACACTGTCTTTTATTGAGGAAGATAGGTCAAATGTTGCTTATATAGAATCACTGCATTTTTCAGGCAAGTCAATTAGGCAAACTCTTCTTTGAAAAAGATGAATGGTTCTCAGGAAAAGAGAGGAGCCATTATTCCTCTGAACCACCCATGAACATTCTGGAAAAGAGGTAGATAGCTAGATTCTAGAGGAGGTGGCAGTGAGGAGCCAGATCATCAGGTTGGCGTGGTGCCCCGCAGGGATGGCGCCATGATCCCCAGGCCTCCCTGGTCCTGTGAGGTGTCGAAGAGAAGGCTCGGCAATCCTACCCAGTCTTCACAGACCCCCAGGCCTGTGGCAGGCCGGTCCCAGGTCTCCTGCTCCGGCCACACAGTGGATGCCTCCCTCCGGGCTGTAGCGCACAGGGCCACAGCGCAGCTGCGGCTCCTCTTCCTCATACCAGCGCTGTTCACTGAAGTCAGGGAAGAAGGCTGCAATCTCTCGACTGGCTGAGACCACAGAGTCTGTAAGGGGAGGTAAGAAACAGAAGGGGTTCTCATAGGGAGTGCAGGACGGAGCCAAGAGGCAGTTGTAGTCATATTCAGAAACCTGAGCCTCTAGTCCTGCCTGATTCTCAGTCCTGGCTGAGACCGCCACAGAGGGACAGAAATGCGTTTAGGAGGAAAGTTCATGGTGAGGATACCTGGCTCTCACCTCCACCATAGGGCCTGACCACCAGCGCCAAACCTCCTTCACTTGTGGCCGAGGGCAGGGCAGGCAGACTCACCAGAGCCATGGGTTGTGTTGCGGGTGTCAGTGAGGCCAAAACTTCCACGAATTGAATCTGGGGCCACGTGACGTGCTTGAAACACTCGGGTGGGTCCCATCAGTGTCCTCCAAAGCTGGATGGCATCCTTGTGGGCGAGGATGTAGGCCCGGATTGGGCCGCTGTGTACAAAAGGAGCAGGTGTCAGGAATCTGGCTCTGTGGTCTGGGAGGGCACACTGTGCGCAGGGCACAAGGCACACTCCATCCTGGGAGGTATCCTGCCTTTCTAGCCAAGTATCAATGCTGCTTCAAACAGGAGGAGATGGAAGGCCACTACTGTGTACACACAAAGGCCCCAGAGGTCAGCAGAGCTGTTAAGTAGCATCCAACAATACTCTTCTATAGCCACTGGACTAATAAACACCATGGCAGGTGGCCGCCAGGTCAGTGTTGGCTTAGTCATGGTCCCAAGCCCACGTTTCTTCAGACATTTAACCCTGATTACAACTTCAAAGAGTGTCAAATGAAATTAACAAGTTTAGAGAGCAACAGAGATAAAGCCTGGTGGATAAAGATGCCCAAACCAAAATTAGAAGTACCTGGCCATGAACTCCACCAGCCGCTGATAGAAAAAACGACCTGCAAAGAGAGAGAATAACTTCATCCAGACACTGGTGCCCAAGAGGACTTTCTGTACTTTGGCCTCCTTACTTAGAATAATAAAAACTGTTCTGGAAAAAAGGACAAGGACCTTGGAGTCTGACATACCTGGGTTTGAACCCATACTCTGCCCCTCCCAGCCGGTGCAGTTTCAGGTCAGTCATTAATCTCCCTAACTCAGGTTCCTAATCCGTCTGCTGGAGACCTAACAATACCTACCTCACAGGGCTGTGGGAAAAATTCAGTGAAATCATGAGCATGAGGACAATGTCTGAGAGAATAAACATCCACTATTACCTACTGATATCATCAGGACATAAAACTAAATTTCCAATTGGGCTACGAAGTAGAACCCTCCTAGAAAATGGGGCGCCTGGGTGGCTTAGTCGGTTAAGCGTCGGACTTTCGCTTAGGTCATGATCTCGCAGTTCGTGGGTTCGAACCCCGCGTGGGGCTCTGTACTGACTGCCAGCTCAGAGCCTGGAGCCTGTTTCAGTCTGTGACTCCCTCTCTCTCTGACCCTCCCCTGCTCACGCTGTCTCTCTCTCTCTCCTAGAAAAAAAAAAAAAAAAAAAAGAACCCTCCTAGAAAATATTTTTAAAAGAATGATAATCATGAAAAGTTTGTGTATAAAGAAAGACTTTAGAAAATGGCCATAATTGTACAGTTGGTAGGTCAGAGACAGCCTGCCTTCATGTGTCCTTGTACACCTCGTGGGACAGAGAAGCCTCCCATTCAGAGGACTGCTGAGCCTACCTTTGTGTTCTTGGTAAAACTTCTGGCAATCTTCCTTTCTCCACAGAAGTTCTCTCATTCGTACAATAAGGAACTTGTTGCTCAGTATCTGCTGATGAACAGCCTGGATAAACACGTCGAAGATACAAATCAGTCAAATGGACGGGGTGCCTAGGTGGCTCATTCAGTTAAGCATCTGACTTTGGCTCAGGTTATGGTCTCATGGTTTATGGGTTCAAGCCCCCATCAGGCTGTCTGCTGTCAGCACAGAGTCAGCTTCAGATTCTCTGTTCCCCATTCTCCCTGCTCTTCTCTCATACATGCACATGCGTGCTCTCTCTCTCAAAAATAAATAAACATTTAAAAAAATCAGTCCAAAGGATCATTTGAGCGAATAGGAAATCCAGGCTGACCTAAAGAACCATGAGGACCCATCAGAGCCCAGGACTTGATGGTCTGTCCCATGCTGGGTCAGAAGAGAAGGAAGGTGGGGTGAGGTAAAGACCTTCAGCCATAAGGCTAGAACGTGAGCCTCCGGTGCAGGGGGCAGGAAGTGCCATCTCGACCCCTCCATTCCTACAGTCCCTGGAGCTGAAGCCCATACACCCCACCTCTCACCATCATAAAAATCCCTTGATAGTGGTCCTGCCTTTAGTTTGTCCCACTCTCTCCAAACCATCACACATGACAGATTAAATCAATGACCCTCCCCCAGTCCCGCCAGGATTCCACACCCTACTCTCCAGGGCTCTGAATACGACGCAATATGATTGTGTTACATGACACAGCAAAAGGGATTTTGCAGGTGTAGTTAAGGTTGCTATCAGTTGAATCAAAAGGAAGATTATCCAGATGAGCCCAATTAATCACATGAGCTCTTTAAAAGCTGAGTTTTATCTGGCTAGGGGCTAACAGAGAAGTCAGATTTAAAGCATGAAAAGCGCTGAACACGCTGCTCCTGTCTTAAAGATGGAGGGAGCTGTGGGAGGAGGAATGTGAGCGGTCTCTAAAGCCTGAGAGCACTCTTTGTCTGCAGGCCAGCAAGGACCTCAGTCTTTGAACCATAGGAACCAAATGCTGCCAACAACCCGAATGACTTTGGAAGTGGATTCTTCCTCAGACCCTCCAGATAAGGATATGGCCAGCTTGTACCTTGACTGTGGCCTTGTGAGACCCTGAGGAAAAACCCAGCCGTGCCTAAATTCTAGAATTGTGAGATAATAAATGTTTTAAGCTGCTAAATTTGTGGTAATTTGTTACATAGAGATAGAAAACTAATATACATACATTGTCCTGAGGTTTGGTTCTTCTTATTGTATTGGATCCTTATATTTTTATCTGCCCCAATTCTCCAGTAGATTTTTAGTCTTCTTAGGGTCTGAGTCCATGGCTCCTAGCTTTGCCTCCACGGCATCTTGCACAGGACTGTGCTGTCAGTCTTCACAAGAGGCCCTGCGGCCCCAGAAACAGAAGTCATGCCCAGGAATACAGTAGAGGCTTAAGATTCCTTCTTACCTCCAGAATCAGGGGGTGAGCAACCGCATCAGGCTTGATCAGGGCCAAAGTGAGCTGGAGAGCCTGAGGGCTTCGTAAGATCGAGGTCATTTCACTCCTGCCATCAGAAAGCTGGATTAGGAACCCCTCAGTGTTCTGGTCCCCACCCCTCCTACTCCAGAGCCATGCAACCTTGGAAGCTAACAGTGATCTCACTCTGGACACTCCCAAAGCATGTGGCAATTACGTACAAGGAAGTTACCCATTCAGGAGAAATTCAAGTTTAAACACTAGCTGTCTCTGGCAATATTCCTTCCCTTTCTAATTTTTCTTTGTGTTTTAGAAGACTTACAATTTACATTGCTAAACAGGCTGGCCACAAAAGTACAATAACTATTTTCATTCATAAGACCTTCTACCCCATTGTGCTCTCCCATTGATTCTAGAATTGGAAGACTGGATGGACAAGAATTGGGATGTTGCCAAGAAACCCCCAAAAAAGTCTGCTGGATGCCTACCATTTCTTATCTAATCTTACAGATAGGTCAGGACCTCCCCTGCCTAAATCAAATTCTTTAACACACTCAGCTCTCCTCAAGGGCAAGGGTTGTGGACATGTAATTCCAAGGTCAAGGACTAGTAACCATTTTGTATCTGAAGCAGTGGAAACAGCGTGTGGGATAAAGGTCAGTTTTACTGACTAAATGAACCTATATAGTCTTATTCTATCCATCTTTGTATTCCTAGTATCTAGCATGGTGTAAGAGCTCAATAAATAATCGTGGACAGGACACCTGGGTAGCTCAGTCAGTTAAGTGTTCGACTTCGGCTCAGGTCATGATCTTGCAGTTCCTGAACTCAAGCCCTGTGTTGGGCTCTGTGCAGACAGCTCAGAGCCTGGGGCCTGCTTCAGATTCTGAGTTTCCCTCTTTCTCTGCCTCTCCTCCACTTATGCTCCGTCTCTGTCTCTCAAAAGTAAATAAATATTGGGGCACCTGGGTGGCTTAGTCAGTTAAGCATCTGACTTCAGCTCAGGTTATGATCTCATGGTTGGTGGGTTCAAGCCCCACGTCGGGCTCTGTGCTGACAGCTACCTCAGAGCCTGGAGACTGTTTCAGATTCAGTGTCTCCCTCTCTCTCTGACCCTCCCCTGCTCACGCTGTCTCTCTCTCTCTCTCTCTCTCTCAGAAATAAATAAAAAACATTAAAATTTTTTAAATAAATAAACTTTAAACAATTTTATTAATGTTTATTTCTTTTTGAGAGACTGAGCAAGTGAAGGGCAGAGAGAGGAGACACAGAATCCGAAAGAGGCTCCAGGCTCTGAGCTGTCAGCACAGAGACGGACGCGGGGCTTGAACTCATGAACTGAGAGATCATGACCTGAGCTGAAGTCAGCTGCTTAACCAACTGAGCCACCCAGGCACCCCTAAAATTTTTAAAAATAACTGTGGACGTGATTAAAGAATATAAAAGTATTTCATAAATCAGACTAAAAAAATTTGAGGTTTCTCCCAACTGTGAAATTCTATTCACATGTGAGAAACTGATCATCTCCTAAGGACTAAAGACTAGGTCTCAAAAGATTATCTGGTGGAGCTCCTAAATTTGCCAACAAATATGGAGAATTCTGGCTTCCATGAACACACACAAGGACAGTCTGGCCAACATTCTCATTTCCTTCAGGCTGAAAGTAGCCTGCTGCTCACGTTAAAGGCAGTGCTTGCCTACTCAAATCACAAAACAAAATCCAGCTTAACTAGTGCAAGATCAGCCAAGCCACTCTCCCCAATATCTCAGGTTGTGAGTAACCCAAAAGCAAGTGGAATCTTCACCATATATCTAGGGAGAGACAACCCTGACACCTCCCCTCCCACCTCCTCCAAATCCACGTTACACCAAGTTCCGGCAGTTTTACCTAAGCAATATATCTCAAATCCATACAATCCTCTCAAGAGCCACCAGCAGTCCAAGACATCCTCAACCCTCCGCGGAGTTCTGCAGCAGCCTCCTCGTTGGCCTCTCAATTTCTACTCCAGCCTGCCTCTACAATCTGTTCTCCACACAGCAGCCAGTAAACTAAATATGCATTATCTAATCATATCATTCCCCACCTTAAGCTTTTGCCTAAGACATTTTCACAGTCCAAAATGTGTTTCCTCTGGGGTGCCTGGGTGGCTCAGTCGGTTGGATGTTCGACTTCGGCTCAGGTCATGATCTCGCAGTCTGTGAGTTCGAGCCCCACATCAGGCGCTGTGCTGACAGCTCGGGGCCTGAAGCCTGCTTCGGATTCTGTCTCCATCTCTCTCTGCCCCTCCCCTGCTCACTCTCTGTCTCTCTCAAAAATAAATAAACATTAACAATTAAAAAAAAAACAAAAACAAAAAAACAAAATGTGTTTCCTCTGGTTACTTCCTATTCACCCACTAGATCTGTATTTTAAAATACTTAAAAAATATATTTTTAAGGGTTTTTTTTTGGGGGGGGGGCGCGAGGCACAGAGAGGAGAGAGAGAAACCCAAGCACGCTCTTCACCGTCAGCGCAGAGTCCACTGCGGGGCTCAATCCCACCAACCCTGAGATCATGACCTGAGCCACCCTGGCGCTCCTCACCCACTACATCTTAGCTCACTTCCCCTATTTCGGCTTCTTGGACGTTTTCTTCAGTTATGTCTTCACCCATTAGGTCAGCTGCATTAAAGCAGGGGTTTGTTTTGCTCATTGTTTTATTCGCAGTACCTATGCAGAGTGCCTAGCACATAGCTAGCTCTCAAAAGTATTTGGTGAATGAATGAATGAATGAATCTCACCCAGCTATACTAAGGCCAAGCTGCTAGGGCCTCGCCAGAGAAGGATGTGGTTCCTCTCCTAATGCCAACTAAGTAATGACTGTCATGGCCCTTGGTTTACAACAAATGTTGACAAGTCAATAAATTTGTTCAACTTAAAAACCACTCCATCAGAGTATCATAAATTTGGGAAGTTGACTGGGCATTCACCACCACACTGAAGACGTCCATTCCTCCGCTTCCGGGAGGGCGGCTGCAAAGCCCATCATCCTCCTAAGCAAGGCGGGGTCCTACAGCCCCCCACCCCCCGAGCTCTGTCTCGGCTCCCTATCCCCTACCCTCACCCCGACACCCTCACCCCAGCTCTCCAATCCCCCAAGACTCAGCTCCATTCTTTGACACCGCCCCTCTCCTCGCTGCTGTTTCCAAACCCCCCCCGCCTCCCGGCCCTCCCTTCTCTAGGCTTGCAGCCGCGCGACTCCTGTCTCTGTTACAGGGGCTTAAGCCCATCCCAGATTCTGGGGTGTTCGAGCCCCAGCCCGGCGAGAGTCTAAATGCACCTGGTTTTCCACCGCGGCGCCCGGCCACCAGGCACCGCGACAGCTAGCCCTTGCGTCCTAAGCGGGGTCCTTCGGGCGATAGGCCGGGCAGCCCTGCCAGGGGTCCTTACCGTGAAGCCGCGGACCCAGCCGGAAGCGGAGGCCAGGTGGGTGGATCCCGCGGGGAGACCGCGCCGTGGGCGTGGCCGGGTCGAGGGCCAGCGGTCTGCAGCACTAAGGGCGGCTCTGCGGGTGGCCCTGGTCTCCCTCCAGTGCTTGCTCCTGCCGTACGAGAGGACAGAGCGGGCTCGGGCGGGAACTGCCCGCACTCCGGGCCGGCGCGGGCGCCCTCAAGCGGGGGGAAGGGCCCGGCCAGAGTTAGCGGGTGGCAGTGTGCGGGGACTTGCACGGGCTGCCTGGCAGTGGGCGTGTTTGTCAGCGGGGCCACCGGGATGGGTCTTGCCTGCCTGGCCCATGGTTGCTGCCCAGTACATGTCAGAAGTACGTGGAGGGCGAAGTGCCCTCCTGATCGCGAGGGCAGAGGTAGCCATTGAAAGTCTTGAGCGATCCGTGGACACGAGAAAGCACAGCCGGTGTGGGGTGGTGACGGAGAATGCGTGGCAGGGACTAGGTGTACATAGGTTATGAGGGAAACTAGTCGTAAGGGCCTTGAACATGTCGCTGTGGTATTTGGGGTGCGGTGGGTTTCCCAGGAGTCTGTCGAAGCAGTGCAAGGTGAGGAGATGAGAACTGGGTGTGTTTTTGGTGTGTGGTCTCGTGTATGGAGAGGGGACAATGTGGCAGGTTGAAGAAAGGTGGTAAAATTTTTCCTTGGAGGGAGTCACAGAAAATGAGAAGAGTGAAAAGAAACCATAACTGTCATCACTTAAAAACATTTTTAAAAATGTTTTATTTTTGAGAGAGAGTGTGAGCGGAGGAGGGTCAGAGAGAGAGAGAGAAACAGAATCCAAAGCAGCCTCTAGGCGCTGAGCTGTCAGCACAGAACCCAGTAGGGATTCGAACCCCTGAACTGTGAGATCCTGACCTGAGATCCTGACCTGAGCTGAAGTCCGAGGCTTGACCAACTGAGCCACCCAGGTGCCCCATAACTGTCATCAATTTAAATATATATATATATATATATATATATATATATATATATATATATTTTTTTTTTTTTTTTTTTTAAACCAACTCTTGTGTCAAATATACAGTGGTTGCACTCCTAGAATGTTAGAAGGCAGATCTGTGGTTCTGGAAGCTTGTTTCCACAAGACATCTTTGGGAAAGTCTATTCAGCAGTCTGGCTGGTGAGGCACATGCCCATTTCTGCCTTCACAGGATGAGAATAAACTTAACCATGCCGTATGCTTCTGACCAGACATCAGGTTTTAGTCTTATTTTCCAAGTGCACCAGGTCCCAATTTGTTTTCTACCTTTTTCTAAAACGGTTTTATTTATTTACTTTTTTTTTAAGTTTATTCTTATAGTTGTTTTTTTTTTTAATATTTTTATTTATTTCTAGGAGAGAGAGAGACAGCATGAGCAGGGGAAGGTCAGAGAGAGAGGGAGTCACAGACTGAAACAGGCTCCAGGCTCTGAGCTGGCAGTCAGCACAGAGCCCGACACGGGGCTCGAACCCACGAACCGCGAGATCATGACCTAAGCGAAAGTCGGACGCTTAACCGACTAAGCCACCCAGGCGCCCCTAAGTTTATTCTTGAGAGAGAAAAAGAGCCCATGAGTACAAGCCAGGGAAGAGCGGAGATAGAGAATCCCATGCAGGCTCCACACTGAGTGGCTCAAACTCACAGACCATAAGATCACGACCTGAGCCAAAATCAAGAGATGCTTAACGGACTGAACCACCCAGGTGCCCCAAAGGTTTTATTTTTAAGTAATCTCTACACCCAATATGAGGCTCAAACTTAACCCTGAATTCAAGAGCTGCATGCTCCATTGGCTGAGCCAGCCAGGTGCCTGTTTTCTACCTTTTACCTTTGTTAACATCACTCTAGGGACTTGGCCAATTTTTAGACCATGGCCATTAGTTCACCTTTATATCTTTCTAATTTTTTAAAAATGTTTATTCATTTTTGAGAGAGAGAGAGAGAAAGACTGAGTTGGGGAGGGGCAGAGAGAGAGGGAGACACAATCTGAAGCAGGCTCCACACTCTGAGCTGTCAGCTCAGAACCCACGCAGGGCTCTAACTCACAGACTGTGAGATCATGACCTAAGCTGAAGTCGAACGCTTAACCGACTGAGCCACCCAGGCGCCCCCACCTTTCTGTCCTACACACACACACACATGCACAGGAGAAGGCATCAGTTCTGTTTTTTATAGTTGCTTTGACTGTCCTCAGTAATGAGCATCCATAATGAAAGTAAGGGCAGATGTAATTTTAGGACGAGATCCAATAAATAACACTCTTTTTCTTAACTTGGTCTCAGAACCAACAGAAATAGGTGAATGGTAGGCAGGTGGAGACCAATTGTGAGCTTATTTAATACTTATGGAGCTATTAGAGAACGTAACTTAGTGTGAGAACCAGCTTCTCCTGCCTTTTAATTCTGTGCTGCCAAAGCTTAGTACCAGGTCTCTTAAAAGCCTTAAAGCAACAGCAACAATAAAAAGAATCTAAATCAGTAACAGGACATAAAAAATTATCACAGTATTGCCCCACATCCACCAAATTTAGAAAGCAGACCACTCCCCAGCTCATAACAGATTCTGGCCCTAGAAGCCTGTCAGAAGACCCTGTGATACTCAGTGATATGTGAAGGAAGGTGAATAGACTGAAAAGGTCTTGATTCAATTTCACTGGGACTCCAGTAATTCTGTACCAGTTATTCAGAGTCTCCAATTTGTGAGTCTAAATTCAGTTGGGAGACTTATCCATTATGAGGTTAACTGTGACCTGTGTTCATTGTACCCTGGGCACATCTACCTGTGTCTTATCTACCTACTGGCATTTAAGATGATGCTGGCTTCGGGGCACCTGGGTGGCTCATTGGGTTGGTGTCTGACTTTGGCTTAGGTCATGATCTCGCACTCCTTGAGTTCAAGCCCCACGTTGGGCTCTGCGCTGACAGCTCAGAGCCTGAAGCCTGCTTCAGATTCTGTCTCCCTCTCTCTCTCCACCCCTCTCCTGCCGGCACTCTTTCTCTCTCTCAAAAATAAAATTAAAGCATAAAAAATTAAAAAAAAGAAAAAGATGATGCCGCCTTCTTGCAGTGTTAATTTATAGTAGTGGTGGCCCCAACCAGGTCTTTGAGATGCCTTTCTTTTTTATCCAGTATATTCAAATTTCTTAATACCATTTCTCCTTTGGGTTCTGTGTTTCAGGCATCCCTAGGCTGCATGGAGGGTGGGCTCTTATGACAAGCTTACCTAGCCCTGCTGTGAGCAGTCCTCTGTGGCCACTGCCTTCTGCTGTGGAGTTGGTCAGGACACTGGGCTCCTGTGGGCTGAGGGGCAGGAGGGTGGTTCTTTGCCCCCACAAGCTTCAGTTGAGAATCACTTTTGGCATTTTTTTTTTTTAACCTGAAGTTGCTCTTTTTCTAAAGTTCGTTGCCTTAGGGACCCAGTGAGAGTTGAGACCTCTGTTGTTCCTCAAGATACTGTCTTCAACTTCTGGAGTAGCATTTCTTTCAGACATTTCTCTTTTGGCATTTTTTTTTCCCTAGGCTCCCCTACTTCTTTCTAGAAGGCTCATTGAATTTCTTTTTTAAATTTTTTTTTTAATGTTTTATTTATTTCTAGGAGAGAGAGACAGAGAGAGAGAGAGACAGTCTGAGCAGGGGAGGGTCAGAGAGAGAGGGAGTCACAGACTCTGAAACAGGCTCCAGGCTCTGAGCTGCCAGTCAGCACAGAGCCCGTTGCGGGGCTCGAACCCACGAACCGCAAGATCATGACCTAAGCGAAAGTCGGACGCTTAACCGACTAAGCCACCCAGGCGCCCCTCTAGAAGGCTCACTGAATTTCTAACATTTTATTGTTGGAGAAAAGGGAGACCCATGGAGCCATCCCCTTGCCAGGCTACGGAAAGTGGGGAAGGAATGAGCTTCCAGGGCCATGCCCTAGGGATTTATCTCTCAGTTGTTTCCCAAGATAGGAACTGTCTTTTAAGAAGATCTCTCTTTTCCTTTGTTTTCATTCTTGTACTGCTTCTAATCTGATACAGCAGGTTTCTTAAATTCTGTGTTCCTTTTTGGACTTCTCAGCACATGTGATTCCTTAAGACAATGTTTCAGGCGCTGGCTTTTCTCATTTTCTTCTTAGCCTTTATGGCTACGGTAATTGCATTTGAGTGTTTTTTCTGCTTCAGTTTAAGAAGATGACATATTTTATTTGTAATAAGGGCATTGTTTTGTTGTTGTTGTTGTTATTATAAATAAAATCCACCACCTTTTTAAGTTTGAAGCTGCATTGGAAGTGTCAGAACTATAAATCCATAGCCAGAGTTATTGACAAACAGGCCAGCAAGTGGGGAGTGACCCTAAACCAAGGGAAAAAAAACCCATGAGTTCTTCTGGTTTAGTTTTTTGGCCTTGAGTCCAGCTCAGAACATAAGGGATGGAACTGGGGACAGCCTTTTCATGATGCTTGCTGGACTGGGACTACCAGTAAAGTTTGGAACTTACACATGTTTGTGTTCCTTAGCATATGTTGAATTTACAGTTTAAAGCTCCCGGCCTATCGAACTAGTTAAAGAACATAGTAAAGGACCAAATACTTGTTTTGCCCCAATATCTAAAAGATATGTATAGGGAAAGACTTCCCTATAGTTGAATCTGCCTCAGTAGGGCCTGCTTACTAGGGTCTTCTCTGCTGCTTAGGCTTTGCAGATGCCCCAGAAGGGAAGGGAGAAGGTCTATGTTATGGCCAAGCTCAGCGCCCACACCTTAGCTCTTATGTTCGTAAACTATTATAGTGCTTGCACAGGACAGTGCCTTTGCTAAACCATGTGACTGGCATTTCACTAAGGTCTTCATTCATCCCTGCTTGTTATAAAGTCAGGTTTATGGGGCCCCTGGGTAGCTCAGTTGGTTAAGCATCCTGACTCTTGATTTTGGCTCAGGTCATGATCTCATGGTTTGTGAGGTTAAGCCCCGCGTCTGGCTCTGTGCTGACATTGCAGAGCCTGCTTGGGATTCTCTCCTTACCCCTCCCCAACTTGTGCTTGCTCTCTCTAAATAAACAAACAAACAAACATTTAAAAATCAGGTTTATACCACACTGAGATACCACCTCACCCCAGTCAGAGTGGCTAAAATGAGCAAATCAGAGAACTCTAGATGCTGGCGAGGATGTGGAGAAACGTGCACCCTCCTACACTGTTGGTGGGAATGTAAACTGGTGCATCCCCTCTGGAAAACAGTGTGGAGATTCCTCAAAAAGTTAACAATAGAACTCCCTTATGACCCAGCAATAGCACTGCTAGGAATTTACCCAAGGGATCCAGAAATGCTGATGCATAGGAGCATATGTACCCCAATGTTCATAGCAGCACTCTCAACAATAGCCAAAACATGGAAAGAGCCTAAGTGTCCATCAACAGATGAATGGATCAAGAAGATGTGGTTTGGGGCGCCTGGATGGCTTAGTCGGTTAAGCGTCCGACTTTCGCTTAGGTCATGATCTCGCGGTTCGTGGGTTTGAGCCCCGCGTCGGGCTCTGTGCTGACTGCCAGCTCAGAGCCTGGAGCCTATTTCGGAGTCTGTGTCTCCCTCTCTCTCTGACTCTCCCCTGCTCACGCTGTCTCTCTCTCTCCCTCTCCTAGAAATAAGTAAAAATAAAAAAATAAAAAAGAAGATGTGGTTTATCTATACCATGGAATACTACATGGCAATGAGAAAAAATGAAATCTGGCTATGTGTAGCAACATGGATGGACCTTGAGGGTGTTATGCTGAGCGAAATAAATCAGGCAGAGAAGGACAAATACCATATGTTTGCACATATAGGTGGATTAGGAGGAACTTAACGGAGGACCACGAGGGAGAAGAAGGGAGGAAATAGTGGGGGAGAGGGAGAGAGGCAAACCATGAGAGACTCTTGAATACTGAGAACAAACTGAGGACTGATGGGTGTGGGGGGTAGGGGGGAGAGAGGCATGGAGGAGAGCACTTGTGGGGATGAGCACTGAGTGTTATATGGAAACCAACTTGACAATAAACTATTTGTAAAAAAAAAAGAAAAAGAAAAAAAAAGAAAAATCAGGTTTATAAAAACACTTGCCTGTGAACAAAGTGGTTAGCATTCAACATGGCCAACTTGAAAAGTTTGAAATGCCTCAAGTGGTGGTCCCATCAGGGCCTCAACTTGTATGTGATGTTTTGCTCCCCACATTCTTCACTGCATCTCCTTTTTCTTACATTCTCTGCTACATCATCAGCTCATAACATCCTTTTTGAATACAACATCCTCCAGCCCTGCCAAAGGGCAGAGCCTGTTCTTGTAAAACTTCCAACGCAGAGCAGCAGAACCTGTGGACAGCAGGTTCCCAAAAGAAGGAAAGGAAGAAGGGGCCAAGAAGATTCAGCCAGGGGAGTCAAGGTGTGGCAAGAGACCAGGAGTGTTGAGAAGAAATCCTTCCTCATGGACCAAAGGAATCAGTCCAAGAAGTGAAAAAAATAACTCTGGTTTCAACATGTGTCTTGGGAAATGGTTAAGAGGTTGAAGAAAATGAGTTCATTTGGGATGTGTTGAGTTTGGAGTGATGGTAAGACATTCAAGCAGAAGTAGCTTGCTGGTGTTTGGATAAAGTTGCATTTGGGAGTTGTCAAAGTGATTTCAGAAATCTGTCAGTGAGGAGCTGACCGTGGGAAAGAATGCAGAGGGAAGATAAGGTCAAAGACCTTCCCTTGCCAAAGAAAAATATAAAAACTTTATGTATATTGGGGCACCTGGTTGGCTCAGTCGGATAAGTGTCCAACTCTGGATTTTGGATCAGGTCATGATCTCACAATTTGTGGGTTTGAGTCCAGTGGTTGCAGAGCCTGCTTGGGATTCTCTCTCCTTCCTTCTCTCCCTCCCTCTCTCTCCCTCCCTCCCCTGTTCTCATACTCTTTCAAAATAAATAAACTTTAAAAAAAAATTCTTTTTAACTTTATTCCTATAAAGGGGGCACCTGGCTGGCTCAGTTGGAAAAGCAGGCAACTTTTTTTTTTTTTTAACTTTTTAACATGTATTCATTTCTGAGAGACAGAGTGCAAGTGGGGGAGGGGCAGAGAGAGAGGGAGACACAGAATCCAAAGCAGGCTCCAGCCTCTGGGGTGTCAGCACAGCACACAGCCCGATGTGGGGCTCGAACCCATGGACTGTGAAATTATGACCTGAGCCAAAGTCGGATGCTTAACTGACTGATCTACCCCGGTGCCCCAAAAGCGGCAACTCTTGGTCTCAAGGTTGTGAGTTCAAGCCCCATGTGTAGAGATTACTTAAAAAATAAATAAACTTTTTAAAAACCTTGTATATAAGGGGAAACAATGATTTAATGTAGCAAACGCAAAAACAGGGTTTATATAAGAGAAAGGGTACAGAGAGAAGGAAAAACCAGATTGTGTCAAAATTGTGGCTTTTGTTTCCTGTGGGTAAACTGCTGACCAGCTGGCAGCCAACAGAGAAGCCAGTATTCTTCCCTGAGGCAACTGGGTGGATTAAAAATAACAGAGCTTCACTTGCTTGCTTATGGGTTCTCCACAAGACCTCAGGGGATCAGATGAGGTGTACATGTCAGGCTATCTCTGCGTAGATAATATCTATCAGTGTCCTTTGTAAACAGCATCGTCATTAGGCCAGGTCTGTGCTATTTCCCTTATCAGAATCTCCCTTTTAACCAGACTCAGCTCTAATCCAAATTGGCCCAAAGGGCTTCAGTCTCCTTCCAGCGTAGCAACATGACTTGAATGTTTGGGGGCAGTGGTTGTATAGTGGTATTTAGACCCCTGAATATTAGACAGCAGAGAATACCAAAATCCTAGATACTGTTAAAAATATTTGGAGCCCATTTCAAACCCAGTTTATTCACTGGCCTGTTTAATCAAGAGAGTAAGTCCCAAGGATTAGTTCAGTCAAGTTTAGCTAATGAATATTCACAAACCAAGTGGATCATAATTGAGAGAACATTTACTTTAGTGAACAAAAATCCTGATAGAAGTTTCTGTCTAACTTTGAATCACTATCTCTGCTCAAAACACCTGAAACAAAAATTTTCCATTAAAAAAATACGCTTAAATACCTTCACACTCACTTTTTAGATGAAGTATATATTTTTTCTTTTGCTGTAAATGTTACAGGACTTTCCATCCTCTGAGCTCCTCCCCTGCCATTGGCCATCCATTTTCCCAAAAACTCAGGCATGATTCTTAGTTTTTTGTTTTTTGTTTGTTTGTTTGTTTTGCCTCACTCCCCTTAACAATCCCTCAGCAAACCTGTTTGTCCATTTAATCTTCAGCTGGAGGTTACATCTGATCGCCTCTGGCCATCTCCTAGCCCGAGCCAGCCTCCTCTCTTCATGCGCTGTCTAGCCCTACCCTTCTGTGGCTTGTTTTTCATACAGCCATTGGATTGATCTTTTTATTTAATTTTTTCAAAAATACATGTTTTTAAGTAATCTTGATGCTCGAACTCACAGCCCTGAGATCAAGAGTTGCACGCTCCACTGACAGCCAGTCAGGCGCCCCCAGATCGATCTTTTTCAGGCATAAAACTGGTCCCATCACTCTCTTGCCTGAAGCACTGCCGTATTTGCTGCTCTACTAAGAACAAAAGCCAGACTCCTCGCCATGGCCCTTAAAGCACCACATGACTTGGCTTTTGCTCACCAACGTTCCTTCTTCACAACTCCCCCTTCACTCTTAACATTCCACCACCTTGTTCCCACCTCAAGGCCACCACAGGAGGTTATCACTCTGCCTGAAAGCTCTTCTACCCAATATTGAGCTTGGTTCACTCAGCATTGTGTCCTCCTCAGAGAGGCCTGGCCAGATTTCACAATCTAACACCGTCTCCCAGCATTCTCTTTCCCATAACCCTTCTGTGTTTTCCCTCAGGACTTGTACCTGTCTTTGTCACTCTAGCCCACCCTCTCTTCTGGCTTTATTAAAGAGAGGAAAATCTGGCCAGGAGCCCTCCAATCCTTTTGTGTCCTCCCTGCATGTGTAGATACTTCTATGTGGAAGTGTGTGTGTATGTGTCCTGATTGCTCTGGAGGAGCAAAGGTGATTCCCCTGAGCCAAGTGAAAGGGATTCTAGAGTCCAAATATCATTTTTTTAAAATGTTTTATTTGTTTCTGAGAGAGAGCATGAGCAGGGAAGGGTCAGAGAGAGAGGGAGACACAGAATCTGAAACAGACTCTAGGCTTTGAGCTGGCTGTCAGCACAGAGCCTGATGCAGGACTTGAACCCATGAACTGCAAGATCATGACCTGAGCCAAAGTGGGACGCTTAACCAACTGAGCCACCCAGGCACCCCTAGAGTCCAAATTTCAGATACAAGGAGGTGCCTGCAGGAGATGGAGATTGGTATCTCTCTCCTACTGACCACTTGAACCCCAGGGCCCAGTGTTGCCATCATCAAGTGGGGTGCAATGGAACGGTTAGTGTGAAACCTTGACATGTATCCCCTGGGGTTTGGGGCTTATGTGACCATAGAACCTAATGCCTTCCCTCTGACTAGATGTCTACAGCAAGGAAAAAAGAGGAAGTGGCCCTCACCCTGCTTCCCTAACCCTAACAGATCCCAACCCTAACACCTGCCAGTAACTCTAAATCCTTGACCTCTAACCCCACCACTGACAGTGGTTTGACTCTTAATTTATAATCTAACTCTAGCTCTTCTGATCCTGACCCTGACTCATTCTCTTTTGATACTGACCTTGTAACTCTGACCTTTGGTCCTTAAGCTTGGGTCCTAAACCTTAGGCCTTTGCCACAGCTCTAACATCTAATTCACCTCAGTCCCTGACCACCACTCTAACCTTAACTCCTTTGACACTACTTTGCAACTCTAACCCAAGTCCTGGTCCCTGAACTTCTCATACTTTAACCTTAGACCTAGTTTCTAGATACTGAGGCCCTGACATTTGTCTTCTAACCTCCTAATCCTGTTCTAGTCTCAACCTTTAATCCTTAAATCCTGACCCATAGATTCTGACCTCTAAACCTTCACCCATAAATTGCTAACCTCCAGGGTCCCTAGACCCCCAACCCTGACTCCGCAAATGAAGAAAAGCCAGTACTTCACCCTGCCATGAGCCACAGACAAGGGGAATTGCAGCAACTCAAACTGTGCATAGGTTAAACCACATATTGAAGGAATGCTAGCAAATTAATTCACCAGGCACAGAACATGAAACAATAAGACTCCTAGAAAGCCCTGGGGGGATTGGGGGAGGTGTGGGGGGGGTGGGGGAAGCCAGAAAAACTTCCCTAAATACAGGATGTGGTAGACTGGCACCAAGCCTGAATAAAACTTCAAATCTCAGAAGAAAGGCAATGAAAGCCCCATCATTGTGACCATACCTCTGTCCCAATGCAGTAGCCTCAGTCAGCAGGTCATCCTACACCTGCAAAGGAAGACAGTTGTCCTTAATAAGTTGCATCCATCTCAGACACAGATAGATGGCTCAGTAAAGCTCTTGCTCTAGGACACAAAGCAAAAGAAACAGCAATATAATGACCATCATGATCCAGGAGATAAGAGCCAGAGTCAGCAGTGCCATTCCCCCAATTTCCCTGGAACAGTCTTCAGGACTCCAGGAGAAGCCCAGAAACCAGCTAACAACCCAGCTGGACAAAAGACAGGAACCCTATAAAAACCAGCTCTTTTCCCCAAATTCCAGGCCCTGACATAGATGGGATCCCAGAATACAGTGTCAGACATGAACTAAACTTGAAGAAACAGGCACAAAATTTCCGCATGGAAACCCTGTGAGAAGACAGAAGGAAAAAAAAAAAAAATCCATGCTCTAATAAAGATGTAATCCCAGAAGCCTTCCCTATCTCCCATTTCCAACCTCTTCCCCACCACTAGGGTGCTCATACTCAAGAGACAAAGGACAATTAACAGTAGTAATAGAAAACATTTACTAAGAGCAGTACAGAGGAGGTGCTTCATCTTGCTTATGCTTACGTGAATTCTGGATGTACATTGTACTTAGGTGTCATTTGCTTTAAATTGAAGGACACTGCTAAATCCTAAAATACATACATTAGAAAATGCTGAAAAATCATCTAAGTCTCCATCTCTACAAGTTAGAAAAAATAAGCAAACTAAACACAAAGTTTATTTAAAAGGCAGAGTTAAAAATAAGAGCAGAGGGGCACCTGGGTGGCTCAGTCAGTTAAGCATCTGACTTTGGCTCAGGTCATGATCTCACGGTTAGTAAGTTTGAGCCCCACATTGGGCTCTGTGCTGACAGCTTGGAGCCTGGAGCCTGCTTCTGATTCTGCGCCTCCCTCTTTCTCTGCCCCTCCCCCACTCACACTCTGTCGCTCTCTCTCAAAAATTAATAAATGTTGAAAAAATTTGTAAAAAAATAAGAGCAGAGATTTCTCAAAATGAAAAAAGTATCAAAAACAAATCTATTTTAAAATTTGTATGCAGAGGGACGCCTGGGTGGCTCAGTCAGTTAAGCATCCAACTTCGGCTCAGGTCATGATTTCATGGTTCATAGGTTCGACCCCCACATCGGGCTCTGTGCTGACAGCTAGCTCAGAGCCTGAAGCCTGCTTTGGATTCTGTGTCTCCTTCTCTCTCTGACCCTCCCCTGCTCATGCTGTCTCTCTCTCTCTCTCTCTCAAAAATAAATAAAACATTAAAAAAATTTTGTATGCAGTTATGTATACAGCAAAGTGAACAAATCTTAAGTATGCAGCTTTTAAACATATTTATCTACATGTGAGTAACCATCACCCAGATCGAGATACAGAGCATTTCAAGCACCATCAGACAATTATAATCAATATTCCAAATGAGATTGGGGAATATTTAAGAAAATACTCTTTTTAAAAAATGTTTTATTAATTTCTTTTTGAGAGAGAGGATCCCTAGCAGGCTCTATGTTGTCAGCACAGAGCCCAGTGGGCGCCTGACCTGAGCCGAAATCAAGAGTTGGATGCCTAACCAACTGAGCCATCCATGCACCCCAAGAAAATATTCTTAAAGTTGACTTGACGGAAGAAAACAAGCAAGAAAATCTTAAGAAATAGGAGTAATGAGGTAATGCTTAGATATTAAATATAAAGCTACAATAGTTTATTTTTTTTTTTTTAATGTTTTTATTTATTTCTAGGAGAAATAGAAAGAGACAGCATGAGCAGGGGAGGGTCAGAGAGAGAGGGAGTCACAGACTGAAACAGGCTCCAGGCTCTGAGCTGGCAGTCAGCACAGAGCCCAACACGGGGCCCGAACCCACGAACCGCAAGATCATGACCTAAGTGAAAGTCGGACACTTAACCGACTAAGCCACCCAGGCGCCCCAAAGCTACAATAGTTTAAATCGTGGCATTGGAATAGGATTACGTCAGTCACGGACAAAGCTTTTAGAATGAAGGTCTTGTATTTAGAAGAATAAATATTTGAAAACCAGTAAAAAATATTTTTGCTCTTTTACAAATGTTTATTTTTGAGAGAAAGAACACCATCAGGGGAGAGACTTGGTGCAGTGGGGAACGGAAGATCCAAAGTGAGCTCTGCACTGACAGCAATGAGGCCCATGCGGGGTTCAAACTCATGAACCTGTGAGATCATGACCTGAACCGAAGTTGGATGCTCAACTTACTGAACCACTTAGGCACCCCTAAAATCATTTTTAAAAATTTTTTATGTTTATTTATTTTCGAGACAGAGAGTATGAGTGAGTGGGAAAGGGTCAGAGAAAGTTGGGGGTACAGAGGAACTGAAGCAGGCTCTGTGCTGACAGCAGAGAGCCTGATGCAGGTCTCAAACTCATGAACTGTGAGATCATAACAAGAGGTGAAGTTGGATGCTCAACTGACTAAGCCACCCAGGTACTCCATTTTTTTTAAAAAAAAGAATGGCTAGATATAGACTTGTCTTACAAAAATAATTTCTTATAAATCCACTTTCATCCAATAGTGAAGTATAGGTATACATAAAAGTCAGTGTTATTCCACAGAAAAGGGTAATGCTCATAAGGTTGAGGATCCATCTCGAAGGAAACAACTAGACTAACCTCAACCTCATACATGCTAAATTCTGCCTGGCTTTAAATGGATAAAATGATGAAAATGTTGGAATGAAATTTAGGAAAATATTTTTATATCCTTCATGGTGAGGAGACTTTCTCAAGCAAGATATGGTCTAGAGGCCATAAAGGAAAGGCTAGGCCATTTAAGTAAATAAATGTTATAAAAGACCAAGAATGAACTGTAGACTGTAGTCTAAACAATTACAGCTGTTGGCAGCTAAAATAAATAAATGACTCTTACTGACTGGCTAATAAATATGACTCTACAAATTGCTGAGTAAAACAAAACATCTCCAGTCAAAAGAAGAAGTGAGTTGTCCTCTACTGCTGTTTTTTTTTTTTTATGTCTTATTTTTTTTCTGAGAGAGAGAGAGACACACAGTGTGAACAGAGGAAGGTCAGAGAGAGAGGGAGACACAGAATCTGAAGCAGGCTCCAGGCCCTGGGCTAGCTGTCAGCACAGAGCCCGACACGGGGCTTGAACCCACAAACTATGAGATCATGACCTGAGCCGAGGTCAGACGCTTAACCGACTGAGCCACCCAGGTGCTCCCTGCTGTTTGGATTAGAGTTCCATTTCTCTTGAGTGGAGCCTCTGGGCAAGTCATTTCTTAAGGCAGAAGTACAGACTGATCTATTAGATGAGGGTGGATGTCTCTCCCTGACATTCTTTGGAGCTCCAGTCACTCCCAATTGCCTACAGCACATCTCCTCTTAAAATGTAATCCTCATCTCAACTCTGTTCTGTCCCCCATGAAATCTGGCATCTTCTCCCTCACCATTTACCAACTGTAAAGCAGTATATACATAGAATTCTCATTGTCTTCAGCCTTACAGTAGCCGGTCATGATACAGGTCCACAAAGTTACTTAGATTGGTTGTTTTCTTCCCTCTCCCCATTAGTGTGGGAAATATACAGAAATATTAATCAATATTTACACAGTGCAATGGTTAGTGTTTGTATTCCACTTTGAGTTGGTTTTAATTGTTTATTTTTATATATGGATATGTATATTTTTGCATATGTATATGTGAGTTGGTTTTGTTTATTTTTGTATATGTGAACCATAACTGGTTTTAAGAGAAGTGTACAAAAAAAGATATGCTCAGAGAAGTGCTGCCCCTCCCCCCATTCCTGTCTTGTTCCCATTCCCCTTTTCTTTCCATCATTTCCCCACCTACTCCCTACAGGGACCAATCTTTTTTTTGGTTTCTAGTTTACCCTTTCTATATTCCCTTGGCACAGATGAGCAGAGGCAGGTGTATTTTATTTTATCTCCTTCTTTCTTACATAAGTGTAGCATAGCGTAGATACTCTTTGGCATTTTGCTTTCTCCACTTACAGAATGTCCTGGAAAACACTGCATATCAGCTCACAGAGACCTTTCTAATTTACTTTCACAGCTGCCTTGTTGTTTATTGTGTGATGTACTGTAGTGGATTTAACCACTCTTCTATGCATGAACATTTTGGTTGTTTTTTTTTAATGTTTTATTTATTTCTGAGAGAGAGAGAGAGAGGGAGAGAGAGAGCGAGAGCATGAACAGGGGAGGGTCACAGAGAGAGGGAGACACAGAATCTGAAACAGGCTCCAGGCTATGGGCTAGCTGTCAGCACACGGCCCGACATGGGGCTCGAACCCATGAACCGTGAAATCATGACCTGAGCTGAAGTCAGACGTTTCACTGACTGAACCACCCAGTCACCCCTGTTTTTGTTTTAATGTTTAATCCATTTATGTAGTATGGATAAGGTAGGATTGTCCTGTGTCATTTTGTTATTTGTTTTCTATCTGTCTTGTCTTTTTTGTTCCTCTATTCTTCCGTTATTGCTTTTTCGTATGTTAAATATTTTTGAGTGTACTATTTTAATTCCCTTGTCATTTCTTTTTACTATTTTTTTCGTTTGTTCCTTAGTGATTGCCTCAGGGATTGCAATTAACATCCTAACATATAACAATCTAGTTCATGTTAATTCCATCTTAATTTCAATGCTATATAAAACTTTGCTTCTATATAGCTCCATCTACCTCTTCCTTTGTGGTGTTGTACAAATCTCATTTTATGCATATGTGCATGTCATGTTGGAGCAGATTCAAACCCACCAGCATGAATTCAGTGGAAGTTCTACTTTGTCCCTTATTCTCATCTCCTCTTTCCCCCTTAAACAATTTCACCCTCGTATTAAATCTCTGTCCACTTCTTTTATTTGTATAGACACTTTCAGGTCTCTCATATCTGAAGAAAAGACATATCCACACTGAGCAAACAGTGCCATCAGATAGAAACAATTTTCTCTTTAGAATTGTAGGATTTCCTCTGTGTCAAATGGGACCTCAAGAAGATAATTGAGTCAGATGGTTCCTAATTCTGGTTTTGCATCAGAATTTCTGAGTTTGGGAGACTTTTTATTATTAATTCATGTTGCCTGGGGTTTATTTAAGAATGTCTGGTAAGAATCTCACTCCATTCTTTTCATTCTTTTTATGCTGTGTCCTAAGAAGTGAGAAGAAATTGGAGCAAATGACTATAACTTTTAGATTGTGTTGAGTAAATGTCCTTAGTCCTAAGTGATATCATTAGTCTGCAGTTTATAATGCAGTTTATAATTTGAGGAAAGTGCAGAAGCATTTAAGTTAAGAAATTAGCATATATTAACACAAGCATGTATTTCCTCATCCTTTCTTGGTTTAACGTGTGCATGTATATATATGTGTGTGTGTGTATTTCCTTAGGACCATAACTGTATGTTTTATATAAGGATCTATGCAGTTTGTTCTAGTAGAATCCTCAAATTGTGTGAAACTCTCTAAGCCTCAGTTCTTTTGTCATTAAAATGAGGGTTTACTTCTAAAGTTTGTTCTGAGATAAAGAAGTTAGTGCTTGTATTTATTTAGAAACCTTACTATGACCAGGCATTACTCCAAGTATTGTGCTCCATATGTTTTCTTTGAATAGAAGTCTCTCATTTAGGGTATGGTTGTAGTTTCTTAAACTGAATTCTGGTGTATTGAAAGCCATGTCACTCACATGACACACATTCATCTCAGTAATGACCAGAGAGCCCTCAGATTATAAATAGAGCTGCTCTTGAGGTATCTGTATCCTTGTTTAGATTTCTGTGGTCATTTGCTCTGAATCTACATGAGAACAGAGGGAACCCTTGGCATAAGTCATGTAGTTTTGGGATGAGAACACGGAATAGTTGATATTTTTAACATATTATTATTAACCAAGAGAAGTGTTTGCCAGATTTCTACTGAGAATCATTCATTGAAGAAGCAAAATCTCAAGGAGTTTGATCCTCTAACAATTGATTTCCTCCAGTGCCAGCATTTTCTTCCACAGGGGATGATACTTGAAGTGGCAACCATTATGTTTCCCTTGATCATCTGGTGATTCAGCAAGTTCTGTAATTCTGCATGGTAAAGTTCAGGAGTTTTCCTGCAAAGGAAATATCTGCTTAGAGAAATCAAATTTGGGAAAATTAAGAGAAAAACTACCACATTGATACCTATACCCATAGTCCCGCAGGAGGAATGCTAAAACAATTATTCTGCAAATTAAGGCAGACTAGAGGCATTCTAATTTCACTGAAGAACAAAAGCACAGAGTGGAAGTGGGAAAGCAAAAGATGCACATGCCTATATGAGTCTTTGGACCCCAGGAGAGCCATGGGGCAGAAAGGTAGAGGGTGGAGGGTGAAGTTGGTGTGAAGTAGAGTCAGAGTCAGAGGCCTCGTCAGAGACACATGGGGTGCCATGGGCAGCATAGAAAGTGGTGTTAAAGAACAGGGTCTGGAGGCTGACCAGCCAAGTTCAAGACTCAGTCCTTCCCCTTCCTATCTGTGTAGCCTTGGGCAAGTCACATCCCTCTGCAGACCTCTCCACCTTTCAATATGAAATGCAGCTAACAGCAATACCTTTCTCATGGTGGGGGCTGTAGAAACACAGGGGTGGACATTCAGGCAAAGCATGTGACACAATGCAGGGTATATGATTGGCAATTAATCAGTGATCATTGTTGGTCTTCCTGGCAAGGCTATTGTTATTTTCTTTGCGATCTTCTCAAAAACAGTTTCCATTATGCTTTGGGAAAGGGCTGTGGGGAGGGGCCACTATTCATTCATTTATTTGTTTCTTCCCTTTCTCCCTATAGCCAATGATTTTAATGAGTTCAGTGTGTCTCTTTTGGTTTATGTGTTTGTATAAAATATATATTGTTTGTGTTTATTTTTATTTTATATAACAGTATGGTGTTATTTGTTTTATTCCGTCTCTTGCTTTTTTGCTCAGTGAAGTATTTTGAGATCTACTTATATTTATAAATGTGTATCTGATTTATTCTGAAAGTTGCATGTAACTCCTTGATGATGCCGTCCACAGTGTACCAGTTGATTTCTAGACTAGTCTCACCCAGGCTGCACCCAAACCTGCCACCATGATTTCTCTCGAGTGGAACTAGAGAACTTTCAGGTTATAGACCTTTCCCAAGTGAGTAATATATATGGTGGTCTATATACATCAGTTGAGCCTTGTCAACCTGTCATTGAGATTATATTAGAAGATATTGTCATAGAGTTATTACAAAAGTATATAATCATTTTACTTGTTTTACCTTCAACCTTCTTCATATTTTGTTCCAAGATGATTTTCTCCATTCTTATTTCTCTCTTTTTTAAAGTTTATTCTTATTTATTTTGAGAGACATAGAGAGCAAGTAGGGGAGGGAGAGAGAGAGAGGGAGACAGAATCCCAAGTAGACTCTAGGCCGTCAGCACAGAGCCTGATGCAGGGCTTGAACTCATGAACCGGGAGATCATGACCAGAGCTGAAAGCAAGAGTTGGATGCTTAACCAACTGAGCCACCTGAGTGCCCCTCTCCAGTCTTATTTCTCTGCCTCATAACTCTATACTGATCCCTATGGCATCAGCTGAGTTCTTGCTTTGGCCTTATGACCCTAAAGTCAAAGACACAATACCTAGACCAGAGCTAAGCAAGACCTGGTCCGTTCACTCTCAGAATAACTTTTCATATTCCAGTTAGTGTGTTTTGTCAATATCCTGGAAATTGGGCATGACAGGGCACAGAAAGGATGGCCTGGATGTTCTTTACTACTGAGTTATTAGACTAAAATACTTTTATTGCCCCAGAAGGTATTATTTTTGAGATGGCTGGGAAAAATGGAACATGAAATACATATTAGAAGATGAGAAGGAACTAATTAGGTGTGATAACAGCATTATAGGCATGTAAGGAAATGTCCACACTTTTTAGAGAGTAAAATGATATGATGTGCAAGCCATGTGTTAACATACTTAAGCAGAGAAAGAAGAAATAATAGAGGAAGGAAATGTGGCCAACACTTTGTACTTGGTTGGATTGCTTTGATAGGCATATGATATTTATTATTGTATCTAGTTTTATGTTTGAAAGTTTTTATAACATTTAAAACTCTCTACAGCATATCAGTATATCTGATTTACTCCTAAAAGTGAAAAATAAAAGTGACTTTACTTACACAAGGTCCATCATAGAGTTTAGTTATGTTTAGCCCTTCATATCTGAAAGAAATTATATTTTGAAATTATTATTTTTACTTTATGGCATATTATAAATTGTGACTAAATTTTATTTGATAATCTTTAGCTGAATTTGAGAAGGAAAAACACTTTGCTTATAGTGAATTCTTATGTAACAAATATATTTTTTTTAGTTTTTAAATGATTTTTATTTATTTTTGAGAGTCAGAGATACACAGTGCAAGCAGGGGAGGGTCAGAGAGAGAGAGAGATATAGAATCCGAAGACAGGCTCCAGGCTCTGAGCTAGCTGTCAGCACAGAGCCTGATGCAGAGCTCGAACCCACGAACTGTGAGATCACGACCTGAGCCGAAGTTGGACACTTAACTGACTGAGCCACCCAGGTACCTCACAAATATTTTATTTTATTTCTTTCTTTTAAAGATTTTATTTTTGGGGATCTGGGTAGCTCAGTCAGTTAAGCGTCAACTCTTGATTTCAACTCAGGTCATGATCTCAGAATTCATGGGATAGAGCCCCGTGTTAAGCTCTGCACTGAAAGCATAGAACCTGCTTGGGAGTCTCTCTCTCTCTCTCTCTCTCTCTCCTTCTCTCTCTCTCCCTCTCCCTCTGCCAGTCCCCTTGCTTGTTCTCTCTCTCCCTCAAAATAAACATTTTTTAAAATTCAAAAATAAGATTTTATTTTTAAGTAATATCCCCACCCAACTTGTGGTTGAACTCACAACCCAGAGATTAAGAGTCACATGCTCCACCAACCGAGCAAGCCAGGACCCCTGTAACAAATATTTTGGAATACCTATTGTTATAGATCTTTATTTGTCAAAGATACTGGAAGTACAAAACGTACGTAGCATTAAATCAAATATAGAAAATTCAAAATCATCTTGAATATTTGAGTAGAAATAAAGAGTATCATAAAGAGAATGTGCAATAAGATTAAGGTATGAATTTGATGAAAGTTAAGGCATTATTACTCACATAAATAAAAAATGATTTTTAAGGAATACTATGAACTATTATATAACAAATTAGATAATCTTGATGAAATGGACAAATTCCTAGAAACACAAATTACCTACACTGACTCAAGAAAGAGAAAATCTCAGCAGATATATCTCAAGTAAAGAGCTTGAATCAGTAATTAAAAAACCTCTTAACAAAGAAAAGTTCAAGACCAAGTATCTTCATTAATGAATACTACCAAACATTTAAGAGAGAATGCCAATTCTTTTCAAATTCTTCCAAATAATAGAAGAGGAAAAATATTTTCTAATGCCAAAAGAATGCCAATTCTTTTCAAATTCTTCCAAATAATAGAAGAGGAAAAATATTTTCTAATTATTTTATGAAGTCAGAGTTACTATGATAGCAAAGATGAAGACATCACACACACATACACAAAGACTTTAGGGGCACCTGGGTGGCTCAGTCAGTTAAGCTTCCAACTTCGGCTCAGGTCATGATCTCATAGTTCGTGAGTTCAAGCCCCAAGTTCGGATCTGTGCTGACAGTTCAGAGCCTGGAGCCTGCTTTGTATTCTGTGTCTTCCTCGCTCTCTGCCTCTCCCCTGTTCACTCTCTTTGTCTCAAAAATATATAAGTATTTAAAAAAATTTTTTAAAGACTATAGGCCGATATCCACTATGAATATAAATGCAAATATTCTTAACTAAATACTAGTAAACTGAATCCAAGAGCATATTAAAAGAATTACACCCTATGACCAAGCATTTATCTTGGGACCAAGATTTATCCCAAGAATGCAGGGTGGTTCAACCTAAAAATATCAACCATATCAATGCAATAACATCACATTAATAGAATGAAGGAGGTAAAAGGGACATGTTCTTCTCAATTGACATTTAAAAAAAACTTCATAGTGCTTGACAAAATTCAACATCTTTTCATAATAAAAACACTCAGAAAAAGAAAGAATAGAAGGGAACGTCCTCAACATGATAAAGAACATTTATGAAAAACCCACAGCAAATATCATACTCAATGGTGAAAGACTGAAAGGGCTCTTTCTTTATTAAAAAAACGTTTTTAATGTTTATTATTTTAAAAATTTTTTAATGTTTAATTCTTTTTAAGAGCGAGAGAGACAGAGCATGAGTGGGGGAAGGGCAGAGAGAGGGAAACACAGACTCCAAAGCAGGCTCTCAGCTGTCAGCACAGAGCCCCTGACTTGGGGCTTGAACCCAAAAATTGCGAGATCACAACCTGAGCCAAAGTTGGACACTTAACCAACTGAGCCACCCAGGTACCTCTGAAAGATCTCTAAGATCAGGAACAAGAATAGGATACCTACTTTCACCACTGATATTCAATATTATGCTAAAAGTTCTAGCCAGAGCTCTAGACAAGAAAGAGAAATTAAAAGCATACAAAATTTTGTCAGTTTTACCTCAGTAAAGCTGTGGTAGGTGGAGGGAATCAAATTGGAAGGGAAGAAGTAACACTATTTTTGTTAGAAGAGAACATGATTCGGGGCGCCTGGGTGGCTTAGTCGGCTGAGCGTCCGACTTTCGCTTAGGTCATGATCTCACGGTTCGTGGGTTCGAGCCCCGCGTCGGGCTCTGTGCTGACTGCCAGCTCAGAGCCCGGGAGTCTGTGACTCCCTCTCTCTCTGACCCTCCCCTGCTCATGCTGTCTCTCTCTCTCTCTCCTAGAAATAAATAAAACATTAAAAAAAAAAAAAAAGAAGAGAACATGATTCTAGGTATAGAAAATCCCAAAGAATTAATATAAAAACTACAAAAGCTAATAATTAGATTCAGCACTAAAACTACTAAAGCTAATAATTAGATTCTGTTTCATGGTACAGACCAACACATGAAAGTCAGTTGTGTTTCGATACAGCAGTAGTGAACAATCTGAAAACAAAATTAATGAAACAATTCTATTTACTATAGCATCCAAAAAAATAAAATACCTCTGAATAAATTTAGCCCAGGAGGTGAAAGACTTGTACACCACAAACTACAAAACATTTCTGAAAGAAATTAATGTCCTAATAAATGGGAGTCTCCCTCATGCTCATGGGTTGGAAGACTTAATATTGTTGAAATGTCCATATATCCAAAGCAATCTACAGAATCTGTGTAACTCCTATCAAAATATCAATGGCTTTCTACGCCCCCCCCCCCCAAAAATGGAAGAGCCTACTTTCAAATTCATATGCAATTGCAAAAGGTCCTGAATGGTCAGAACCACTGGGGGAAAAAAGTTGGAGGGCCCTAAAATCCCAATTTCAGAAACTTCTAAGGTGCAGTAACTTGTGTGGCACTGGCATTAGGATAGACATATAGAACAATGGAATGGAACTGTGTTGCAGAATAAATTCAAACATGTATAACAAATTGCTTTTTGACAAGAATGTCAAGGCCTTTCAGTGGCAGAAGGAATAGTCTCTCCAACAAATGGTGCTGGGACAACTAGATAATCACATGCAAAAGAATGAAGTTGGACCTCTATCTCACACCATAGCAAAAATTAATTTGAAAATAGATCTACAACCTTAATTTAATAGTCAAAACTATAAAACTCGTAGAAGAAAACGTAGGGGTAAATCTTCATGTCCTTGGATTTTACAATGGGTCCTTGGGTATGACACTAAAAGCAGGAGCAAAAAACAAACATTGGATTTGATTAAAATTCAACACTTTGAGAAATCAAAAGGACATTATCAGGAAATTAGAAGAAAATCTACAGAATGGGAGAATATATTTGCAAATTATAATATCTAGTATTCAGAATATATTTCTTTCTAGGAGAGAGAGAGAGACAGCGTGAGCAGGGGAGGGTCAGAGAGAGAGGGAGTCACAGACTCTGAAACAGGCTCCAGGCTCTGAGCTGGCAGTCAGCACAGAGCCTGACGCGGGGCTGGAACCCACGAACCGTGAGATCATGACCTAAGCGAAAGTCGGACGCTTAACCGACTAAGCCACCCAGGCACCCCTAGTATTCAGAATATAGAGAGAACTCTTACAATTAAAAAAAATTTTTTTTAATGAAGTAAAAAAAAAAAAAAAGGCAAAAGACTCAAATAGACTTTTCTCCAGATAAGATATACCGATGGCCAACAAGTACATGAAGAGATGCTTAACATCATTAGTCATTAGGGAAATGACTTGTACACCATTGAAGCCATAATGAGATATCAATTCACACCCACAAGGATGGCTATTTGAAAAATGGGAAGGGGTGCCTGGGTGCTCAGTCAGCTAAGCATCTGGCTTTTGATTTCGGCCCAGGTCATGATCATAGTTCGTGGGATTGAGCCCCATGTCAGGTTCTATGTGGACAGTGTGGAGCCTGCTTATGATTCTCTCTCTCTCTCCCTCTCTCTCTCTCTGTCTCTCTCTCTGTTTCTCTCTCTCCACCTCTTGAGTGTGCTCTTTCCCTCTCTCTCAAAAGAAATCAAAATAAAAACTTTTAAAAATGTTGATGAAAATGTGAATAAATTGGAACCCTCAATGTTGTTAGCAGGAATGTGAAATGGTACAGTCTCTGTGGAAAACATCTGGTGGCTGTCAATAAGTTGTCATTAGTATAGGACCCAGCAGATTCCACTCCTAGGTCTATACACAAACAATGAAAGCAGGTATTCAAGTAAATACCTTTATATAAATGTTCATAGCAGCACTATTCACAATAGCTAAAATGAAACAACTCAAAGCCCTTCAATGGAAAGTAGAAAATAAATTGTGGTATATACATATAAAATGGAATATTATTCACAATAAAAGTGAAGTGAAGCACAGATACATGCTACAACATGGATGAACCTCAAAAGCATTATTACTAAGTGAAAGCAGCCAAACATAAAAAGTCACATACTGTATGATTCAATTTATAAAAAGTATCCAGAATAGTAAATCTATACAAACAGAAAGCAGTGTATTTGTTTCCGGGGGCTGTGGGGAGAAACAAATGGGATTTGCTTAATAGGCATGGGATTTTATTCTGGGATGCTAAAAATATTTTGAACCAGATAGTGGTAGTTTCATGACATTGTAAATGTACTAACTGCCTCTGATTTGTTCACTTTAAAATGGTTAATTTGGGGGCACCTGGCTCAGTGGGTTAAGCGTCCGACTTAGACTTAGGTCACGATCTCATGGTTTGTGAATTCAAGCCCCACATCAGGGTTTTTGCTGTCAGTGCAGAGCTTGCTCCTTTCTCTCTGCCCCTCCCCCATGCTCACTCTCTCTCTCTCTTTCTCAAAAATAAGCATTTAAAAAAATAAAATGGTTAATTTTATGTTATGTGAATTTCACCTCACTAAAAAAATGTTTTCACTTGAGCTCATTTATAACTATGAGACTTTTGTCAAGTTCCTTTCTTCTGGTTCTCAGTATCTTCATTCGAAAGTGAGTTCTTTGTCAGGGAAATCAGTAAAAATGGAAATTAGGAAACTCTGAAAATTCTCTCCTCCATAAAAGCAACACAAACTGGCAAAAGTGGTTAGAAACAACCTTCTCATATCTTTGGAAATGAAAAAAAAAAAAGCCTTGCAATAATCTAAGGATATTTATTTATTTGTTTATTTATTTTGTGAGGGGGCTACAAGTGAGCCAGAGGCAGAGAGAGAGAGAAGTGGGGCTCACCCAAAGTAGGGCTCATATTTTATCCAAAGCGGGGCTTGAGCTCACCCAATGTGGGGCTCATGCTCACCTGATATGAGACTCGAACTCATGAACCATGACCTCGGCCAAATTCAGATGCTTAACGACTGAGCCACCCAGATGCTCCTAAGGAACACTTGTATATGAAAAATGTCTGGATATCAGTAAGAATAGTGAGTTTTATAGTTTTAACTTGCTCTATTCCCATCCACCACTACCTCAGATCTATAGTAGTATTGAAAAACAACAGCTCCCTATCATAGTGAAAACCAGTACCCTAGAAGGGGACAGGATGGTTTGGGAACTCTTTCAGAATACCATTACCACAGAATTGTCATTACTTGACCTGTCTGATGGTTCTCTGGAAGACTCACTTGGAGAGGTGTCTTTATTTGACCTAACTCAGAGCTACCCCAGTGTGAACAGCCCTTTTCCCCAGGAGCATTTGTTGAAAATAATCAGAGGCAATGTTTCAGTATCATGGCTATCTTATGGTGTTTAGCAGTTGGAGGAAAACAACAAGCCAACCAAAAGTTTAAAAGTAAAAGCAGAGGAATGAGATATCCTTAGGAAGTTTTGAAAAGCACTAAGAGGGGTGCCTGGGTGGCTTAGTCGGTTAAGCGTCTGACTTTCGCTTCGGTCATGATCTCGTGGTTTGTGGGTTCGAGCCCCACGTCGGGCTCTGTGCTGACTGCCAGCTCAGAGCCTGGAGCCTATTTCAGAGTCTGTGTCTCCCTATCTCTCTCTGACCCTCCCCTGCTCACTCTGTCTCTCTCTCTCCTAGAAATAAATAAATAAATAAAATATGGGAAAAAAAAAAGCACTAAGATATTCCTGGGAATTTAGAAGACCATGCACATGTATAGGGCTATGTACATGATCAGGAAAGACCTGAGAAGGTCTTAAGCTCTCATCTCTGGCTAATGTTGAAGCTCACCAAAAACAGGAAGTGAAGGCTAAGTGTTGAAGCCATTCCTCAACACATACAATGTTTCTGTTGGCAAAAACTGGGAGATTTATTGGTTCCAACCATTTGAGAAGAAATTTGTCCAATCCTTTGGAGACCACTAAGATAATTGAGTAGGACCTGTCAGTGACCATACATGACAAAGAAGCAGACTTCATGAAATTATTCCAGAAGCCACTAAACTAATAAATAGTAGCAGCAACAACAAACAGCAACAGCAATGAATCTTGGAGAATGGAGAGAATCTGATTTCCAGTGTTGCCACAACATGTTATTTAAAATCATAAAAAATTGTGTTGTATGCAAAGAAAAAAGGAGATGAGGCCCAGACACAGGAAAACAATCAATAGAAACAGACACTGAGGAAGCCCAGATGTTAGACTTAAGAGACCATGATTTTAAATTAATTATTTTTTAATGTTTTATTAATTTTGAGAAAGCATGAGTGGGGGAGGGGCAGAGAGAGGGAGACAGAGGATCTGAAGTGGGCTCTGTGCCAACAGCAGCCAGGCCCATGCACGCTCAATCTCATGAACCATGAGATCATGACTTTGAGCCAAAGTCCAATTGATGCTCAACCAAAAAGAGCCACCCAGGTGCCCCTTAAAATAGTTATTTTAAATATATTTAAAGAACTAAAAAGAACTATGTCTAAAGAACTAAAGAAAACTGTATCTAAAGAACTAAAAGAAAGTATGAGAATAATGTCTCGTTAAATAGAGAATATCAATAAAGTGATAGAAATATAATTAATAAACAACCCGAATAGAAATTATTGAAGTTACAAATATAATGCTCACTTCTCGGCCTTTTGGCTAAGATCAAGTGTAGAAATATAATGATCTGAAATGTAAAATTCACTAAAGAGAATCAACATCAGATTTGAGCAGACAGAAGAGTCAGTGAACTTGAAGATAGGTCAATTAATATTGTCCAATCTGAGGAAAAGAAAGAAAAACTAATGAAAAATGAACAAAGTGGGTCATAATGCTTCAGATAGGAAATAAAAGAAAAAGCCAGTTCAAATTGGGGGGAAAATGAACAGAGGTACAAAGAAATGCAGGCCACCACCAAGTGTATAGAAGTCCCAGAAAGAGAGGAGAAGAAAGGATGGGAAACATATTTGAAGAGGCACCTGGGTGGCTCAGTCAGTTAAGTGTCTGACTCTTCTTTTAAAAAAATTTTTAATGTTTATTTTTGAGAGAGAGAGAATGAGGGAGGGACAGAGAGAGACAGAGAGAACAGAATCTGAAGCAGGCTCCAGGCCTGAGCCCAGCTGTCACCTGTCAGCACAGAAACCATTGTGGGGCTTGAACTCAGGAACCATGAGATCATAACCTGAGTTGAAGTCGGATGCTCAACTGACTGAGCCACCCAGGTGCCCCTTAAGTGTCTAACTGTTGATTTCAGCTCAGGTCATGATCTTAAGAGTCATGATACTTAGCCCTGCCTTGGGCTCTGCCACTGTTTAGGATTCTCTCTCGCCCTTTCTCTCTTTCTCTCTACCCAGCCCCTCTCTCTCAAAAATAAATAAACTAAAAAAAAAAAAAAAAGGAAGGTAAAAGTTAAAAAAAAAAATTTGAAGAAATAAGGGCTGAAAACTTTCTGACTTTTTAAAAAAATGTTTTTAATGTTTTATTTATTTCTGAGAGAGAGTACATGAGCAGGGGAGGATCAGAGAGAAAGGGAGATACAGAATCTGAAACAGTCTCCAGATTCTGAGCTGGCAGTCAGCACAGAACCTGACACGGGGCTCGAACTCATGAACTGTGAGATCATGACCTCAGCCGAAGTTGGACGCTTATCCGACTGAGCCACCCAGGCTCCACAAAACTTTCTAACTTTGATTAAAAAGACATTCATATTGGGCGCCAGGTGGCTTAGTCGGCGAGCGTCCGACTTCGCTTAGTCATGATCTCGCGTTCGTGGGTTCAAGCCCCGCGTCGGGCTCTGTGCTGACTGCCAGCTCAGAGCCTGGAGCCTGTTTCAGTCTGTGACTCCCTCTCTCTCTGACCCTCCCCTGCTCACGCTGTCTCTCTCTCTCTCTAGAAATAAATAAAACATTTTAAAAAAAAAAAAAGACATTCATATACACATCAAGAAGTGCCATAAACTCAAAATAGGATAAACTCAAAGAGATCCACACATGGACAAATCATTATCAAATTGTGGAAAGACGAACAAAGAGGGAACCTTGAAAGCAGCAAGAGGGAAGTGAATTCTCACATACTCTGATCCTCTGTAAGATTAACACCTGACTTCTCATCAGAAACTATGGCCAGAAGACAGTAAGATGACAGAGTTAAAGTGCTGAAAGAAAATGACTGTCAATAGAGTCAATATAACCAGCAAACAGTATTCTCTTCAGAGATAAAGTCAAGTGTCCAACTCTTGATTTTGGCTCAGGTCATGTCCCAAGGTTGTGGGATCGAGCCCCACATTGAGCTCCATGCTGAGTGTGCAGCCTGCTTAAGATTCTCTCTCTCCCTCTGCCTCTCTCCCCTGCTCACACTCTCTCTCTCTGAAAGAAAGAAAGGAAGGAGGAAGGAAGGGAAGAAGGGAAGGAAGAAGGAAGGAAGGTAGGAATGAAGAAAGGAAGAAAGAAGAGATTAAAACATTGTCAGATAAACAAAAATCGAGAGAATCTGTTGCTTCAGAATACTAAAGACAGTACTTTAGGCTGACATGAAAGGACACTAGACAGAAAAGCAAATCCACATAAAGAAAGAGAACCAGTAAAGGTAACTATATAAGAAACCAGAAAAGACAGTATAAATGTATTTTTTCTCTCAACTTTTTTCTCCTGAGTTAAAAGACAACGACCTAAGCTTCTGCACAGCAAAGGAAACAACCCAGAAAATTAATAGGCAACCAACGGAATGGGAAAAGATAGTTGCAAATGACATGTCAGATAAAGGGTTAATATCAAGAATCTATAAGGAACTCACCAAACTACACGCCCAAAAAACAAACAACCCAGTGAAGAAGATGGGCAGAAGATATGAACAGACGCTTCTCCAAAGAGGACATCCAGATGGCCACCAGACCCATGAAACGATGCTCAGCATCGCTCCTCATCAGGGAAATACAAATCAAAACCACACTGAGATACCACCTCACGCCAGTCAGAGTGGCTAAAATGAACAAATCAGAGAACGCGAGATGCTGGCGAGGATGTGGAGAAACGGGCACCCTCCTACACTGTTGGTGGGAATGTAAACTGGCACAGCCCCTCTGGAAAACAGTGTGGAGGTTCCTCAGGAAACTAACAATAGAACTCCCCTAGAACCCAGCAATAGCACTGCTAGGAATTTACCCAAGGGATATAGAAATACTGAGGCATAGGAGCACATGTACCCCAATGTTCATAGCAGCACTCTCCACAATAGCTAAAACATGGAAAGAGCCTAAGTGTCCATCAACAGATGAATGGATCAAGAAGATGTGGCTTATCTATACCATGGAATACTACATGGCAATGAGAAACAATGAAATCTGGCCATGTGTAGCAACATGGATGGACCTTTGAGGGTGTTATGCTGAGCGAAATAAGTCAGGCAGAGAAGGACAAATATCATATGTGTGCACATATAGGAGGATTAGGAGGAACTTAACAGAGGACCAAGGGGGAGAAGAAGGGCGGAAATGGTGGGGGAAAGGGAGAGAGGCAAACCATGAGAGACTCTTGAATGCTGACAAAAACTGAGGACTGATGGATGTGGGGGGGAGGAGGGATGGGTATGGAGGAGGACACTTGTGGGGATGAGCACTGGGTGTTATGTGGAAACTAATTTGACAATAAACTATTTGTAAAAAAAAAAAAAAAGACAACGACCTAAAGCAATAATTACAGATCTATGTTGTAACAGAGTATATAAAGGTATACTTTGCATGATAATAATATGCAAGGATTGGTGAATAGCATGGAGCTATATAAAAGCAAAGTTTTTAGATGTTTTCATAATTAATGTATCGATCCAAACTAGATTATAGTGAATTAAAATATTAATTTTAATTCCTATTTTAACTACTAAGAAAACATTTCAAAAAATATAGTATATGTGAATTCTCTGGAAGTTATCTCTCCAGTATCTCTTGGTTTTAGCATACTATGAGTCTGTGATGTTCTAAGGTCCCCAGATTGTGCATTCTGATTGTCAGATGTCTATGCTGGTGATTGAGGCTGGTGCCAAAGTTGTTTGCCTCACCAGTCTTTTATGGGTTCTAGTGTAAATTTCGGTATTTATGCAGCAAGGCATGCAAGAAAGTCCAACCCTGCCCAGCTTAACATCTCTTATTGTTTTGTTTTGTTTTTGAGGTTGATATTTTTTTTTCTTAAGTAGTTTATTGTCAAGTTGGTTTCCATATAACACCCAGTGCTCATCCCAACAAGTGCCCTCTCCCATGCCCATCACCCCCCCTTCCCCTCTCCCCCACCCCCATCTGCCCTCAGTTTGTTCTCAGCATTCAAGAGTCTCTCATGGTTGGGGAGAGGGAGGGAGGCAAACCTTAACAACTCTTATTGTGACCAAGATTATTATTTCTTCTTTTAAGGAGCAGACAAGAGGAAACAGAATGACTTAAGTTTTATCTACTCTCATGTCCTTGCTTTTCTGTCTTGTAAAGTATTGGACTTAATCTCTAAATTTTAGTTACCTAAGGGTGTAGCTTTTCTCCTTAAAGGAGAAAGCAGATATCAGGGAATCCTCCTCCCACCTCTGTAAGGCAGCCTCCTCGATAAAAACCTCTGTACCTCACTATTATTCCTCTCAGACCAAAGAATTGGGCATTTCATGTGGGTGTCTCCCAAATCTTCTAACATATGATGGGGCCAAAGACTAAACCACATAGCTAAAACATGAAAGCTAAAAGAAAATTGGCAGCTAGGGGTGCCTGGGTGGCTCAGTCAGTTGAGTGTCTGACTTCAGCCCAGGTCATGATCTCACAGTTCGTGGGTTTGAGCCCCACGTCAAGCTCTGTGCTGACAGCTCAGAGCCTGGAGCCTGCTTCAGATTCTGTGTCTCCCTCTGTCTCTGCCCCTCCCCTACTCGCACGCTATCTCTCTCTCAGAAATAAATAAACATTAAAAAAATTTTTTTTAATCGGAAGCTAAAGAAAGTTATTTGAGAGAATAATTTCCATTCAAGGATCAATAAACCATCAGCTGGGAAGATTCTACACCAAGCCTCCTCCTCCTCTTCTTCATCAGGCTTTTGTTCTTTGGCCTGAGGGGGCTTGAGGGTAACCTTCAGCTGTGATCACATGGTCTGAATCCTGTGGCTACTTGCTACTGAGGACTTTCCACTTGATACTTGTCCAAGCCAGACAGAATATTCTCTCACCTCAGTGGCTTTCTGTTTCTGCACTGTGTGAATGGGATCCCTTCTGGGAGCATAGGGAAGGATGGAGGAAATTGAGGAGCAAATAGTGGAGGAGTCTCTGGAGCGAAGATCGAACCCGTAGAAAGAGTTCTGAGGTGGGGCGCCTGGGTGGCTTAGTTGGTTAAGCGTCAGACTTTCGCTTAGGTCATGATCTCGCGGTTCGTGGATTCGAGCCCCGCGTCGGGCTCTGTGCTGACTGCCAGCTCAGAGTCTGGAGCCTGTTTCAGTCTGTGACTCCCTCTCTCTCTGACCCTCCCCTGCTCACGCTGTCTTTCTCTCTCTAGAAATAAATAAAAATCTAAAAAAAAAAAAAAAAAAAAAAAAAAACTTTAAAAAAAAAAAAGAAAGAGTTCTGAGGAGCTTTACTCCTATCTTTTCTACCTTTAGTCTCCTGACGGAGAGAAGGGAGAAGAGAAATCAAGACTTACAGAATTTCGGAGCAGAGATGGCATTCACCATTATAGGTAACCTGGTCGCTGCCACATATGGGTTCACTTGGCTTGAGGTAAGAGATAAACCAGCACTCATTTATATTCTCCATGCACTTGACCTAAAGATGAAACACAGATTGCTGCTTCAGGCACCTTATTCCAGGTCCTCTAACCATTATCACTGGTAGTGGGGGACGGGGACTGAAAAAGGAACCCTAGACCAGGAATTCAGAGAATAGTCTTTAGCAGCTTTAGCATTCGGCCCGTGGCACTTAATCAATAATATAACTATAATATAATACATAGTTAATATAACATATGATCTGTGAACTCCCCAGTCTGAGCTAAAAGTGTCTCATTAGGATGAAAATCCCTGCCCTATCAACTACAAAATGTGATTGTCAGGTTACAGAAAAGAAAATGTCTTCAAGGTTAGACTTTTCTTATGAACATTACTGCGTGACTTATATATGACTTATATACAGCAGTGGTGTTGACTTTGTCACAGCAGAGGTAGGATTTAGAAGGAAGGGGACAGAGAGAGTACATTGTGGGCCTTAGCATGTGGGATACACGATGTACATTTTGGCATATCTCAGCTGAAAGAATGTCCACTGCAGCATAGGACAGACATGAATTTGAGCCACGATTTCATCCATTTAACAGTTCAGAATATTTGCCTTCTGTCCCACAAAAGAGTATGAACTGATTGGAATAATGCATGGGAAGAGGGCGAAGAACATATGAAATGTGTTACACATCGTTGATGACCCAGATTTTATTGTGGTGTTATTCCCATGCAAACCCCCTCTGCCCCCACCTCTCAGAAGAAATATCTGGGGCTATTGCGAAAACTAGCTTCCTCCCCATTCCTGTTCTTGGGAACCAAGGAAGTAGAGCTCACCTTCGTCTCTTGTAGGTGAGCCCCTGGACCTGTAGGAAGACGGAAATCTGGAAGACAAAAAAGCATTCAGAAGAGTTGCTGCTCTGTCTTCTGGCCTTAGGGGAAAAAAGCTAGGGTGAGGGAGACCGTGGTTGGCACACAGGCAGCAAGGGATCCCATAAGAAGGGGTTGGAGGTGGGGCACCAGGGTGGCTCAGTCAGTTAAGCATCTGACTCCTGATTGTGGCTCAGGTCATGATCTCATGGTTCCATGAGATAGAGCCATGCATCAGGCTCTGCGCTGGTAACATGGAGCCTTCTTGAGATTCTCTCTCGCTCTCTCCCCTCACCCTCAGAATAAATAAATAAACTTAAAAAAAAAAAAAGAAGGGGCCAGGTTCTTCTGTGATGCATACTGCCCTCTAAAGAAGTAAAGAAATAGAGAACTTGTGCCCCCATCCCTAATATACAATGGGGATATTAATTCTGGCCCTGCCACTTCATAGGTAAATAACAACTTCTATAATCCTTCTCAGTTGTTTTTATTTTTATTATTTTTTTTAATGTTTATTTTTGAGACACAGAGCATGAGTGGGGAGGGGCAGAGAGAGAGGGAGAAACAGAATCCGAAGCAGGCTCCAGGCTCTGAGCTGTCAGCACAGAGCCCGACGCGGGGCTCGAACTCATGGACCTGAAGATCATGACCTGAGCCAAAGTTGGATGTTTAACTGAGTGAGCCACCCAAGTGCCCCACTCAGTTGTTTTTAGAAAACACCCTCTAAATTACAAATTGCCATGAAATAGTTATATTGAGATACCTCCAAAGCTGCTAAGTTTCAGTAAGGCTTCCATATTTTTTTTCTTTTTCTTCATTGAAGTGTAGTTAACATACAATGTTATATTAATTTCAAAGGCTTACATATTCTTGGTCCAAAATGAACTGTGTGGGTCCACTTATATGTGGATTTTTTTCCATCATAACAATATTGAAATGTAAATGTATTTTTCCTTATGATTTTCTTTTGTTTAATGTTTATTTTTGAGGGAGAGAGAGAGACAGAGCATGAGCAGGGGAGGGGCAGAGAGAGAGGGAGACACAGAATATGAAACAGGCGGCTCCATCCCAGAGGCTGGAACTCATGAGCCAGGAGACCATGACCTAAGCTGAAGTTGGACGCTTAACCAAGTGAGCCACCCAGGCACCCCATGATTTTCTTAATAATGTTTTCCTTTATCTAGCTTACTTTATTGTAAGAATACAGTACATAATACATATAATATACAAAATATATGTTGATATGTTGAGTGTTTGTGTTATTGGTAAGGCTTCCAATCACAAGTAGGCTATTAGTAAAGTTTTGGGAAGCCTAAAGTTATATACAGATTTTAACTGTGTGTAGGATTAAGGGTCAGTGCCCCTTACCCTGCAACTGTATATGTATATAATACTTCATTATATATAATTATATGTTATAATTATCTGATATAACAATTAAATGTATATTATCAACTCTTTCTATTTATATATAACAGCTTTTTAAAAATAGTTTATTGTCGGGGCGCCTGGGTGGCTTAGTTGGTTAAGCGTCCGACTTTCGCTTAGGTCATGATCTCGCGGTTGTGGGTTCGAGCCCCGCGTCGGGCTCTGTGCTGACTGCCAGCTCAGAGCCTGGAGCCTCTTTCGGTCTGTGACTCCCTCTCTCTCTGACCCTCCCCTGCTCACGCTGTCTCTCTCTCTCTCCTAGAAATAAATAAAACATAATTTAAAAAAAATAGTTTATTGTCAAGTTGGTTTCCATATAACACCCAGTGCTCATCCCAACAAGTGCCCTCCTCCATTCCCATCACCCCCCTTCCCCTCTCCCCCACCTCCATCTGCCCTCAGTTTGTTCTCAGCATTCAAGGGTCTCTCATGGTTTGCCTCCCTCCCTCTCCCCCACTATTTTTCCCCTTCTTCTCACCCACAGTCCTCCGTTAAGTTCCTCCTAATCCTCCTATACGTGCAACCATATGGTATCTATCTTTCTCTGCCTGACTTATTTCGCTCAGCATAACACCCTCAAGTTCCATCCATGTTGCTCATGGCCAGATTTTATTCTTTCTCATTGCCATGTAGTATTCCATTGTATAGATAAACCACATCTTCTTGATCCATTTGTCCATTGATGGACACTTAGGCTGTTTGTATGTTTTGGCTATTGTTGAAAGTGCTGCTATAAACATTGGGGTACATGTGCCCCTATGCATCAGCACTCCTGTATCCCTTGGGTAAATTCCCAGCAGTGCTATTGCTGGGTCCTAGGGGAGTTCTATTGTTAATTTTTTGAGGAATCTCCACATTGTATAATAGCTTTATTAAGATATAATTTGCATACCATAGAATTCACCCATTTGAAGCATACAGTGGTTTTTAGTATATTTACAGAGTTGTGCAACCATTACTACAATTAGTTTTAGATCATTTTCATCATCCCAAAAAGAAACCGTGTCCCTGCCAGCAATCACTTTTCATTCCTCCCTCCACACCCCCTCCCTTTCCCCACCCCAGACAACCAATAAGCTACTTTTTTATATAAATAGAATCATACATCTGTAGTCTTTTGTGTCTATCTTCTTTCACTTAGCATGATGTTTTATAGAGTTATCCCTGTTATAGTATGCCTCAGTACTTTATTCCTTTTTATAGCTAAATTTAATATTCCATTGGATGTAAATACCATGTTTTACTTATTCATTAATCAATTAATGGACATCTGAATTGTTTTCACTTTTAGGCTGTTACGAGCAAGGCTGGTATGAACATTTATATACATTTTTGTGTGGCCATGTGTTTTTATTTCCCTCGGGTATATACCTAAGAGTGGAATCCTAGGGTCGTATGGTGACCTTTTGAGAAACCACTAGACTATTTTTCAAAGAAGTCGAATCAGTTTTACATCCCCAGTGACAGTGTATGAGGATTCCAACTTTTTCACATTCTTGCCAACCTTGTTATTTTCTCCCTTTTTTGTTACAGTCATTAGAGTAGGTATGAAGTGGTATCTCACTGTGGTTTTGATGAATATTTCTCTACTGACCAATGATGTTGAGCATCTTTTCATGTACTTATTAGCCATTCATTTATTATCTTTGGAGAAATGTCTGTTCAGTTCCTTTGCCTATTTTTTTTTTTAAATTGGTTTATTTGTCTTTTTATTGTTGATTTGCAAGAGTTCTTTATATATTCTGGATACTGGTTCATTGGCACTTAGTCTCTCCAGCCACTGATCTGTCACACTGTTGGACCAGAGACCATTTCTGCCATACAAACAGGATCTAGCTCAGGATCTAGTTTCTGGCACAGCTGAGCATATGGTGTGTACTTATTGGATATGTAAATAGGTGGCATGTCAACTAATGTCAACGGCTAACATCAACAGCAGGTCTCTTCCCTGACTCAGCACCAACCTCAGTTCCTGAGTTCGGCCAAGAAAGAATTCAGAGCCAAAATCTCAAGTAGGCAAGAGTTTAATAGTACACTCTCATAATGGAAGAGGAAGCAGGCCCAGAAGTGGCAACTGCACCAGAATTAGGGGTATTTTTTCCTTTTTGTTTGCATAGGTTATAGGTCATAGCTAGGGAGTTCTCTGACCCTGTCTGAGCTGTTTCCAATCTTCTAAGGGACTCCTCCTACCAGCCCAGAGGGAGTTTTTGGCCCGATGTAGTCCTTGTGGGAACCGTCATGGCAGCTATCCTTCACAAGGAAGGTCAAAACCGCTATGTTAATGTATTACAATGAAGCTATAGGTTACTACAGTGCAGTAGTTATCGGGGATAAAGCATGCACATCCCCTGGGGTCTTTTTCCAGCTGTTTGTGTTCTAGGGACGGTTGGTGGTTTCTTGATTTGTATCTTTGTACTGGCCAGAGAGTCCTGTTGCCTGCTCCTATGTCACTAACTCCCTACTCTATCACTAGGAGACCCATCAGAGTAGTGAGGTAGTTATCACAAAGACTTTTGTGTTGAGTACAGCAGAGCTATGATAAGGTTTGCACTAAAAAAGACAGCTCTTAAGCAGTAGGATGGTGGGTGAGAGGAAGTCAAGCTGGAGGCAAAGGGAGTAGTTAAGGAGAATATAAAAATACTTTCAGGGAACTATGATGAAAACCTTCATTAAGGAAGAGTCATTTTTGGGGTGCATGGGTAGCTCAGTTTGTTAAGCATCCAACTTTGACTCAGGTCATGATCTCACGGTTTGTGAGTTCAAGCCCCACGTCAGGCTCTGTGCTGACAACTCAGAGCCTGGAGCCTGCTTCAGATTCTGTGTGTCTCTCTCTGCCCTTCCTCCACTCATACTCTGTCTCTCTGTCTCTATTTCTCTCAAAAATAAATAAACATTTTTTAAAAATTTTAAGAAGAGTCATTTTTGTGAGAAGGGCATGGATTTATGTGATATATGAAGTATTTTATCAACTGAACAGAGTTGATATTGGTACAAAGGAGAGAAACAGACTTGAATGAAAATATAAGGCCACAAAACTAGGAGGGGAAGGACAGAGTGATTTTCAAGAAAGATAGAGTGATCTACCTTGGTTGAGTGATGGTATGTTCCTCACAGAGGGTTAGCTTAAGACTTAAACAGAAGGTCACATTGGGTGCTCACAGGAAGGTCACTGCCACTGAGTGGTGTTCTCAGTAGCATCAGGGATGAGGATTGAGTGAGAGATGAGAAAGTGTAAAAATATATCTCAATTTCTTTTTTTTTTTTTTTTACTTGTTATGCTTTTTTATTTATTGAGAGAGAGAGAGAATCCCAAGCAGGCTCTGTGCCGTTAGCACCCCTATATCTGGATTTCTTTAGAGAGGATTTAATTTAATAGGGAAGAGGAGGTGTAATATAAGAAGAAATATCTTTGATCTGTCTCCGGTTCTTAGCACAGAGCTCAAAAACCCTTTTAATTTCCTGAGAGATGGGGAGAGGAGTATCTTCTGTTATTCATAATAAGCCCCTCTCCACCATACCCGAGTTTATGCTAATGAGGTAGCTCTTGGAGGAGGAGAATGGAGCTGGTTTCCAGAGGAGAAAACCATGGGATTAGAGAATTGGAAGCTTCTGCCCCACCGCTCAGCCTCTGGAGAGGAGAGGGGCTGGAGATTGAAATAATCAACAAAGGACAATGATTTAATTATGCCTTTGTGGAATTGTATAAAGTTTTTTTAAGTTCATTTATTTTTTGAGAGAGAGAGAGAGATAAAGAGAGAGCAAGTGGGGGAGGGTCAAGAGAGTGAGAAACCAAGGATCCAGAGCCGGCTCTGTGCCTACAACAAGAGCCCGATGTGGGGCTTGAACTCACAAACTGTGAGATCATGACCTGAGCTGAAGTCAGACATCTAACCAACTGAGCCACCCAGGTGCCCCTGTACAAAATTTCTAGATATGAGAGATTCCATTTTGAAGCTCTATTTTCCGTCCTACGCAATGAACTCTTGAACTGTGCCAGAAGTGCTAATTGTATTACAAACAGTTGCTCATAAAATCCAACAGAACAACCGGAATTCAGGCCATAAAACTGGGGATATGACCTTCATGATGATGGAAAAATTAATGCATACCAGGAGGAATTCTGTTCAATAGCATCTATAAAATAACCAACTAGATAGTAATCAAAAGCAACTCCACCAGTTAGCACTGAATGGAGGGTTTTTTTGTTTGTTTTTTTCCTCTTCTCTCCTTTATCTAGGATTGTTATGGAATCTGGTTTGGATCACCTGGCAGAAGAACCAAGCAGTACATGGAGATCTTGAAAGGCAGAAGGGTTATTTTACACCGGTGGGCTCAGAGGATAACACTCTCCAGAGGTCTGAAGTGTGAGCATAAGCAGAGGGGACAATTTATAGTCCGTTCAGATGAGACAAGCAAGGTGGGAAGAAAAACCCGGAAGGGAAGTCTTCGGTCAGGGACTGGAATTCCCCTATCAGTCCTATCAGCCATCTTATAACAGATTTTTCCCTATCAGGATCATGTAAATTTTTCTCATAAAAACCCCTTGCTTTCCCATGTGAGCCGCACATTGTAGGTCTGGAGTCTGTGCAATTCTGAGACCTCAAATAAAGATCTTTGTTCTTTTTCAGTTTTGCCTCTTTCTCAGTTGACACCTTCATAATGGAAACTCTATAAAAATCCTAAACCAAAGAGTTTGGAGAGCATCCAGGTTGAACACACTGAGGTGCTGGGAGGGTGGTGCCCCCAGAGGGTACGGAAGCTCTGTGTCCCTTCTTACATACCTCGCTCTGTGCCTCTCCTCCATTTGACTGTTCTGCCTTTTACAATAAACCGGAAATAGTAAGTAAAGCACTTTCCTGAGTTCTGTGAGCCATTCTAGCAAATTACTGAATCTGAGAACGGAGTCAGGGAATTCGTGTCTTACAGCTAGTTGGCTAGAAAAACTGGAGGCCCAGGCTTGTGATTGCTGTCTGAAGTAGGGGCAGTCTTGTGGGATCAAGTCCTTACCCCGTGCTGTTTGGATGAATGACTGGCAGTAGTGTCATAATTGTGTTAAACTATAGGACACCCAGTTGGTGTTCACAGTAAAAGGGAGGATTGCTTGGTGTGGAAACCCCACACATTTGGTGTCAGAAGTGTTGGAGTGGAAGGAAAGTTTTTTCTTTAGAAGAGGAGGGAAAGGAGTTTCCCCATAAGATATGAGACGCATGGAGATTAGTCTTCAGTTGGTTACAGAGCCTCGTAAGATGTGAGAGGCTTGAAAAAAAATTTTAATACAGAAAGCACCAATAGAAAGTAAAAAATTGAAGGTTAATGCAAGTTTCAAAGTCCAAATGGAAAAAGAATGTGTTGAATGTAGAGGCTTGAGCAATGGAAACCTGAGCAAGGCAAAAGGACCCACAGCGACCACTTGACACACACAGGCTCATTACATGACCCACCTCGAAATAGCCATAGGCCCTAACTGACCAATGATGACCAGGCACAACTCAGAAGATTACCAAAAAATGGGAAATTTCCATTTGTCCCCATACTCCCTTACTCAGCGCTCTAACTGTGGCCCCGCAGCACTGCCTCCTGGCAGACAGTCTCTCCCTTGCTGTCCTCCTGCCTGCTGCTCCCTTGCAGTATACTCAAGAAACTTCCATCTCTTTTGTTCTGCCTTGTGAATTCTTTCCCCACCCATGCCACCAGCCCCCACAGATTGGAACGCACCACATTGAGGCACTCAGAGATTCCCGACCATTAAACATAAACTCTAAAACCAGCCATGGACCAGAAGAATATCTGATTCTATTTCCACAGAGCTAAATGAATTCTTTTTGGGTTTGAGAAATGTAGACTCTGGAAATGAATGTTTCTAAGGTTTGAATGCCTGGATAGTAAATGGGTATTTTGATAAGTTCATTGGTCCTGGGTTTGGAAGGTTTGAATTTGACTCCTAGCTTTGATACCAATGACATTGAGGGAAGCCTTTCTTCCTCTGGATTTCAGTTTCTACATCTGTAATTTAAAGGAATCGGGATAAAATAGGGCTGTGTGGCTCAGTCAGTTAAGCATTCAGCTTTGGCTCAAGTCATGATCTTGAAGTTCATGCTTTCAAGTCCCACATCAGACTCTGTGCTGACATCTCAGAGCCTGGAGCCTGCTTCGGATCCTTCTCCCTCTCTCTGTCCCTCCCCCGCTCATGTTCTGTCTCTCTCTCAAAAATAAAATAAACATTTTAAAAAAAGGGTTAAATAAAACTGAGCAGCCCTTCCACTTTACCTCTGAATTTCCTATGATCTTGGATACACCCCAGAAAATGTGGGCAGAGCAAGGATATGTAACTCACCAACCGCAAAGATGGCCCACACGGAGACGGCCAGAATAAGGACGGCATTCGAGAAGACCTTCATGGCGGCAGAGAAGCTATGAAAATATGCAGCCTTTGATGGGAGGGTAGAGAAAGTTCCAGGTGAAGTACACATTCTTAGAGCAATCCTCATAGACCAGGAATCTAAGTCTAAATACTTCAAGTTTGTTCTTTCCTCAGGTCATTTGGAATGAATTCTGTCTCATGCAATTAAATTGCCTAATTTATTTCCCTAGAGCAATTGGATATTAGAAGAAAATTATTTTCAAAATGGAATTTTAGAAGATGCCAGAAACAGAGCTAGTACAAACTATCTGCAAGGTGATCATGTGGTAAAGAATAAGGCAACAAGAACTTTGCAATTTTTTAATTGTTTGAAAGTTGATATTTATCTCTGAGGTAAGAAAGGCAGTCACAAGGAAGTTCAGTGACGCGTGTTAAATCAACAGACAATAAAAAAATGGGAAGGAACAAAACAGAAAACTCATTCTCATTTCTTAATCTTCCGTATTATTACTTTGGTGTTAGTCATCGATCGCAATATTACAAGGAAAACCACAGAGTATTATCAACAGCTTACTTGCATTAGTGAAAATATTATAGCACAAGGCAGTTGACATTATTTATATGTAGGTTTCCACACATTTTCCTATACATTTTCCAAGCAAATTATATATCTCGGTAATTTTTGCCCCAAGATTCTCCCTCAGTGAAAAATAAATAATATAACGCTTTTCCTACTCAAAAATTTGCAAATGAGTAGGTTCACTTTACTTGCTGTGACTCCTGCAGAGGCTGTGAGAAACAGGCTGGACAAGATATTTCTTATTTTCAGTTTGTTGGTAATAAACTAACAATGGGAGGGGGAGTGGAGGGAGTGATGTCTTTTTAAGGCCCATATGCGTGGCAGTAGAGGAGAGTGAACTTTGTGGTATGGCTTTTTTTTTTAAGATTTTAAAAAATTATTTTTAATTATTCTCCACACCCAACATGGGGCTTGAACTTACAACCCCAGGAGCAAGAGTCGCTCTACCAACCAAACCAGCCAGATGCCCCCAAAAGTGTGAACTCTGAAGTTAGGAAGTATAAGTCATAACTCCCACCGATTTCTTCCAACTCCAAATTCCATAATGCCTAAATCTTGTGAGTTTCAATTTCAGTTTTTTAAGGGTGGTTTGTACTGTCCACCCCAGAATCTGGTTCTTGTCAAACTTGTAGCAGGCTAGGGTATGTCCTACCCAATTTTTGAATTCCTATATTTTTATCTGTAGAGCAATTATTGTATTCAGGACAGCTTCAGATATGTTCACAATACTATAAATTGCCATATATGTACATACAGTTACTTATTTTATCAATAGTCAAAACTATGTATTCGCTTTATTGAAACCTTTAATTTAGAATGTTTCTAATACTGACTCAGAATCTTAACATGGAAAGTTACCTTATATGGAATCTGCCAAGTTGCTTTGTTTAGGGAAGGTGAAGAATCCTGGGATGTAATGCTCTTTCCATGAAAACTAAATGGTAGCTCTTTCTACCACTTGGGAAAAGAGTCCCTCAAAACACCAACTTTAAAGGAAAAGTTCAGAGGTTATTGGGTATCGTAAATCCCATAGATCCTAGTTCTGAATAAATGACTTACATGGGGCCGTGTCGCGTAGTTCTGGGAGGTGAAGTATACCTTCTCAGTACTGTTCTGATCTACCACAGCATCTACCATGATAGTCTTCAAAATTTTTGCTTTCAATCCCTCTAAATTTGGTATTCACTTATACATATTTTTAAGTGACATGTAAAATGTTCCATCCTAAGTTTAAATGGTTACAAATGATTAGATGACTGCCTTATTTTAAATATTAATGTTTTAAGATAACAATGTTGGGGGTGACTGGCTGGCTCAGTAGGTGGAGTGTGTGACTCTTGATCTCGGGGCTGTGAGTTGGAGCGCCACATTGGGTGTAGAGATTACTTAAAAATAAAATCTTAATAAACATATTAAAATGAAAGCCATTCTCTAAGATGTGTCCAGTGCAATCTACATTGTATGGTGATTTGATGTCACCACGATAATTTGAAAAACTCATGCATGGAGCTCACAGTTTGAAACTTTCCATACTTTCTCTCCTTGAATGAGTAAGATTTTCATTCAACCTTCCCCACAACTTTATACACAATGTTATTTCATTTATTATTTATTATTCATTTATTATTTATTATTTATTTATTTAGGGCATGTGGGAGAGTGACAGGGGGCTCAGTCTCACGACCATGAGATCACGACCTCAGCTAAAATCAAGTGTCAGAAACTTAACCAACTGAGCCACCCAGGTGCCGCCTGCAATGTTGTGTAATAGATCTTTTCTAGTCAGGCTTTTCTAATTTTCCCCAACAGAAATATGCAAATGAATTGATGTTTCAATTTCCTATGACCATAGGATATAAAGTGGTTAATAATATACATTGATCAAAACAAACAGCATATATTACAAATTTTGATAGTTATTTAACCTAGAAGTAACTTTTTATTAGATATACATCTCTTAATGTGATGCACAGTGCTGACTGTGTTCAGTTAGTTTGGGTGTGGACCCTTGAGTACCACTTGTTACTGGAATTACTCGGAATTTAGCACTGTTTTATGTTTATCCTTTATTTCCATAGATACACACTGAAAAATCATGTCCACATTAAATAAGTAGGTGGGAATTAAAAGTTTTATTTTTAGCAGGGTCACTTACATCTTGGAAGTCCTTTCTAATTATATATAAAAATTATATCATGATACTAAAAAGAGTTTTAATGATTTTTGAGCTGTAATCTATGTTCCTTAAATTTTGATGAAATTAGACAATTGGAAACCACCTGACTTCAAAGAGAATTATGATTTAGTCACAGAGCCATTTCCATGGTCAATGTTTAATAGATGCTCTGTCCAGATCCACCAAGAAAAACTACTAGGGGTCTCTGTGGCTTTTTCATTGAGATGCAGCTTGTTCAATCTGATATACAGAGAAAGGGATGAGAGAACAGAAATGTTATTTTTGGTATACCTTTGCCATTATAATATTTTAATAATATGTTTTATATCACAAGATTATATGTTTTTATCAAAACCTTAAATTGCAGAATCAGTTTGTTTTTAGTTGACAATAATAAACATTTATATTTTGTTTACTGTTTCCTACATATTATTTTAAAACTTTATGCATATGATCTATTTTAATTATCAAAACGAACTTATGAATTAGATATAGTGTTATCCCCAGGTCACTGATCTGGAACAAGAAACACTCTTCAGATTAAATAACTTGCCAATATTCACATATCTGATGAGTAGTAGAGCTGGGATTTGAACTGGCTCTGGGGCCTTTGGCTTTTACACCCCACAGTCTCTAATATTAGTAGTCTCACTAGATGTTTGCCTATCATAGCTTTGCAGAAAGCTTATTCTTGTTTCTTTATTCTTATGGCAGATTGAGATTCACGGGAGTGGAATGCTGCTTTAGAGAAAGGAAGGAGGGAGAGAAGGAAGACAGGGAGAAAAAGAGAAGGGAGAGGGAGGACTAGGAAGAGGAAGAGGAAGAGGATGAGGATAATGGTTTTCCAGGTAGGTTGAAAACAAGTCAGAATTCTACCAGCAAGGTAGGAGTGCGATAGTCTCCTTAATTCCCACCAACATTAGTAATTTCAGCATTTCCACCTGTTTGATAAATAGAAAGTGATATGGCATTGTTACTTTATTTTTAAAGTTTATTAATTTATTGTGAGAGATAGAGAGTGAGTAGGGGAGGGGCAGAGAAAGAGGGAGAGAGAATCCCAAGCAGGCTTCACACTGTTAGTGCAGAGCCCGATGCAGGGCTGAAACTCATGAACTGTGAGATCCTGACCTGAGCTAAAACCAGACACTTAACCAACTGAGCCATCCAGACACCCCTATTTTTTTAAGTAGGCTTCATGCCCAGCGTGGAGCCCAACATGGGACTTGAACTCACGACCCTGAGATTAAGACCTGTGCTGACAGCTCAGAGCCTGGAGCCTACTTTGGATTCTGTGTCTCGGTCTCTCTCTCTCTACCCCTCCCTCGCTCATATTCTGTCTCTGTCTCTCTGTTCTCTCTCTCAAAAATAAATGGAAAAAACAGTTAATGAAACCAATTCAAGCTTGCTCAGGTTTTTTCCCATGATATCCTTCTTTGCTGCAAATAAAGTTTCCTTTGTGTGACAGTTCTACCCGGTGTAGTTGTGGTCTGTGACTCACAAAGGAGCTAAGTCATGTTTGTTCAGTTACGCTATCTATCATATTAAATGTCTTTTACTATAAGTTAAAGACTATATTTTATATTGTTAGTTTCTTATGAATACAGGGAGATGCTTGTTAATTTATTTTTGTTAACTATCCTGTTTCTTCTATTATTGTTGTTTGTTTAAATTTATCTTGTATATACAAAATTTACAATATGAACCCATTTCACTATGAAGAAATCATGAGAGATTAAAACAGATGTTATGAAATTATATTCAATTGAATATTAAAAATGTAATAACCCAGAACTAAACTATGTCTATTCCTAAACCACATAGGTCCTATGATCATAGAATGATAAAACAAAGAAATAATTTAACTTTTAGGCAGAAACAAAATCTTAAATGACAATTATCACTGCAATTTTTTAAATTGTTCTTCTGACCTAGCCAATGTGAGGAGAGAAAAAAGGAATGAACAATGAATGGATAAAGAAGATGGGGAATACATATACAATGGAATATTACTCAGCCATAAAAAGAATGAAATCTTGTCATTTGCAGTGACATGGATGGAACTAAGGACTATTATGCTAAGTAAAATGTCAGTCAGAGAAAGACAAATATCATATGATTTCACTCATATGTGGAAATTAAGAAACAAAACAAATGCACATAAGGGAAAAAGGGGGAGAGGGGCAAACCATAAAACAGATTATTAATTATAGAGAACAAACAGGGTTGCTGGAGGGCAGGTGGGCGGGGGGATAGATTAAATGGGTGATGGGTGCTAAGGAGGGCACTGGTTGAAATGAACACTGGATGTCGTATGTAAGTGATGCATTACTAAATTCTATATCTGAAACTAATATTACACTATGTTAACTAACTGGAATTTAAGTAAAAACTTGAAACCAAACAAACAAAGAAACCAAGTAAAACATTCACAAGTGAGTGATAATTGTCTTTTAAAACAAAATAAGGGGCTCTCGGGTGGCTCAGTCGGTTAAGCATGATTTCAGAGTGACAGGAAGCGGATATCCTCAGATGCATTAAATGAGTGTAGAGAATTGAATTCCACTTTCCAGAGGGAATTATGGCTCCCTCGAGGGATCAATTTCCCTAAATGAGTAATTCCATATACTTTTCTTGGCAAATTTTAGATACCCAGGCTCCCTACTCATGTGTTTGAGACCCCATCAAGCTCTGTACTGACAGCTCAGAGCCTTCGGATTCAGATTCTCCTTCAGATTCTGTCTTCTTTCTCTCTGCCCCTCCCTGGCTTGTGTTCTGTCTCTCTCTGTCTCTCAAAAATAGGCAAACATTTTTTAAAAAAGAAATGAGCATCTGTTTAAATGCTGTCATGGTGGGATTCTGGCTCTCACAGCATATCCTTAGGTTATGGTCAACCACACACTCAACTCTAGGACCTTCCGATCACTTTCCCCACATACAGTTCAAATTCTAGAGCTAATGCATAAATTAGTGCTTCAGTTTCCATCTGTACCTCATCCCAATCCACCATATGTCTTTCCAACATTACCAGCATGATGCTTAATACTAGCAGAACAGTCCTCATTGTCATCTGACTGACACTTGACCAGTTGCTATACCAATGATCTTAGAATTGGTTCCTCCATGGGGCACCTGGGTGGCTTAGTCAGTTAAGCATCCGACTTTCACTTGGGTCATGATCTCGCGGTTCATGGGTTTGAGCCCAGCGTCGGGCTCTGTGCTGACTGCCAGCTTGGAGCCTGGAGCCTGTTTCAGTCTGTGACTCCCTCTCTCTCTGACCCTCCCCTGCTCACGCTGTCTCTCTCTCTCTCCTAGAAATAAATAAAACATTAAAAAAAAAAAAAAAAAA
>JAESUZ010001134.1:0-238985 GCA_017311185.1 Proteles cristata cristata
TGTTATTTCAAAAGGGAAAGAAAAAACACTAAAATCCAAAGCTTGATATACATATACTTTTGAAGAGAAGAAGAGGAGGAGGAGACAAGTGGGAGGAAGGGAAAGAAACAAACTAGAAAACTAGATTAAAATATATATATATATTTATTGTGAACTTCTTCTTTTGTAGATAGACCAGTAATTTAATATTCTTCATGATATGACTGGTGGGAAAAGAAATATAGGCACATCTAAAATCAGAACAGGAAAAGAATTTATAAGTCCTTACCTATCTAGAGCTCACTGAATTAGCAAATATTGACACTTCAGCTGAAGCATGTTAAATAATGGATAAGCAAAGCACTTCTGAGAATATAACACATCACGATATTTTTTCCTTTTCTGAAACTCACTGTAGATGTGAATTTTCAGAACTCTCTCATAAGCATTTTATCAGCACTGTAAAATCTGGCTAAAAAGCACTTTATTAAAATATCAATTTTACCTTTTCAATTTTAGCAATGTAAGTGAGCTCTCACTATAAGTGACAAAGCCTGTAGGTAGGAATGTTTGTCCTTATTTTTCAAGATCTAAAATTAGGTCAGAGTTTTATAGAGCAGTAATTATTTAGTGAATGCTATCTCTTAGCAGGTAATTTTACCCTTGCTCCCAACAAAACCATAAAGGAAGTGTAATTTTGAAGAGAACATTACTGCATATTTATAATAACTGATTATAAAATCCTATATTAAGTAATGCTGTTGTTTGGTTCCTATTTAAAAATGAACACTTAATACTTACTACTTATAACCTAAATAAGAATCAATTACAAATAAATTACAATACAAAAGAACTTATATTAGTAGAAAATTTTAGAATTACAAATGTTTATTAAAATTTTGGATATACAAAAGCTTAAATAATAAAAAAATGTGCAGTTCCTCTAATCAAAGGATAGATGTACCTTGCAAAAAGAAAGGAAGAGGAGTGCCTAGGTGGCTCAGTTGGTTAAGTGTCCCACTTTGGCTCAGGTCATGATCTCGTGGTTCGTGGGTTTGAGCCCCGCATCAGGCTCTGTGCTGACAGCTCAGAGCCTGGAGCCTGTTTCAGATTCTGTATCTCCCTCTGTCTCTCTGCCCCTACCCTGCTCATACTCTGTCTCTCTCTCAAAAATAAATAAAAACATTAAAATGTTTATTAAAAAAAAGAAGGGGAGAAAGAAAAACATAAAGTGGGGCATTAATAAAGTATTAAAAATAAAAATCCAGTCTCAATAATTATATTTTCAACATTACTAATAAAGCAATAATAAATGAATGAGAATAACATTCTTGTGAATATTTTAAAAGGCCTACATTGTGACTTTATAAAATGAAAAGTGATCAAGCTCATACCCATAGTGTGTGCCAGTATTTTTTAACTTATTTTATTTTATTTTATTTTATTTTTACAAATAGTTTATTGTCAAATTAGTTTCCACATAACACCCAGTGCTCATCCCCACGAGTGCCCTCCTCCATTAACTGATTTTAATATGACATGTATTAATCTTGTTAGTCTCTTTCCCTCCTTTCATCCTATCAATGAATTTGAAAACAAAATTTTCAGTGTAAATAAACATGTATTTCAAATTTGATATTGGTCATATTCAGATTAAACTCTAATATTAATAAAAATGTGAAATCAGCTTATGAAAATAGAATTAGTTAAATATGTAGAAAAATTCAAGTGACTGTACACAAGTCCAAATGAAACATATGATTTTAATTTTCTAAGTAGAGAAGTTTGAGACCTGTAGTTTATGTGTAATAAGAGTGGAAATGAGCCCTACATGGTTCACTCAAAGGACATCAGGTAAAAATGGAAGTATACATTATTGTAACTGAATATGAAGTAGATTTTTCTGTTTCCCATCGTGAATGGACCAAGAAACTGGAGGAAAAAAGTGCTATTTTAAGGGAAAATTGACATGCCACATGTCACAAAATCATCCAACTGCCTGAATATCTTATGATTTACTAACATTTTCCCTTTGTGAGCACTGCATATGTACACTCCATAGTCACACTTTACCTGTTGTAACTTGTTGGGGCTTCATGCTTAGGTATGGTATAAAGAAAAAGCTTTAGTTTTAAATTCTTTGGAGATAATAAAAATTTCGAGGAACAAAATAAAATAGCTATACAAACCTTTTAAAAGAGAGATGAAGAGAAAGAGACTGAGAAACATTCATTTATGAAGCAGCATCTGAATAAAAGTCATTATGGGACATTCCACTCATTTTTAAAAATTCATTTAAAAACTGCCACTCTGAAAGCTAGAGAATCCTCTGTTTTCTATGTATTATTATTAAAGTATAGGCCAATATACAGAGGTTAGTTTGAACCAATAGTAGAATATAGTCAATTGATTTTTTTTAATGTTTATTTGTTTTTGAGAGAGAGAGAGAGAAAGAGAGAGAGCACAAGTTGGGGAGGGACACACAGAGAGAGACAGAAATACAGAATCTGAAGCAGGCTTCAGGCTCTGAGTGGTCAGAACAGAGCCTGTAGTAGGACTCAGACCCAGGAACTGTGAGATCATCACCTGAGCCAAAGCCGGATGCTTAACCAACTGAGCCACCCAGGTGCCCCTAACTAATTGATTACTTTTAAAACTTACTATCCGTTTGAGGAATTTATCTCATGCTTGATTTTCCAAGAGTTGTGCATGAGTAGGCACAGCTAAAGAATAACTTGAAAGTGTTGCATTCTGATGTCAGAATTTATTTTGATTGCATTCTGTTTGATTTTAATAGCCTGCAGCTGTGTGAATATAAGGGTAGCCTTCTCCTTCCCCCCCCAAAAAAAAAACTCTACATGGCAGAAGATAATTTCCTCTAGTATCACTTGTAACCACCAAGTAAGAATATAAAATCATGGCATTTAGCCCCAACTTCCCTCCACTTTCTCAATTCCATAGGAATGATAAATTCACCATAAGAATAGTATGAAATAAAGTCATGTGACTTTCAAAAGGTGGATTACTGAGGTTACCATGGCAACTGTTTCTTTAAATGCATTGCCATACAATTTAACTTGAAAAAAGATACTTGAGATGCTAAACCCTATTGGTTGTGTTGTGCTAAACCCTATTGGTTGTGTTGGGGCTGTTATATGTTAACTACCTCTTCTGGGCAATTCTTTTTTTCTTTTTTAATTTATTTTTGAGAGACAGAGATAGAGACTGCATGAGCAGAGGAGGATCAGAAAGAGAGAGAGACACACAGAATCCACAGGAGGCTCCAGGCTCTGAGCTAGCTGTCCCCACAGAGCCCAACACAGGGCTCGAACCCACAAACCATTAGATCATGACCTGAGCTGAAGTTGGACGCTTAATCGACTGAGCCACACAGGTGCTCCAGGGCAATTTCTTATGATTGTGAAATCACACCTAAGAAGAGTGGCCACCCTAGATATACATTTAGGCTAAGCATCCAGCAGTTTAAATAGTATATGTGTCGTATGGGGAAAAGATTGGAAAATTAAATCTAAGTTTTAAAACTTGTTTAAATTTTGATATAAACTTATATTAACTGTTCTTTTTGGCTCATTCTCTCCAGCTTTTCTTGGCTCTTGAAAAAATATTTTTTGATACGAAACATCTTTTTTTCTGCCTTGCCTTCCTTGTCATGTTGTGGAAATGATTTCTATAAGAATTAACTTCCACGATTATAAAGTAATTCGTAGGTTATCCAAAAATGATCTTTGAGCAAGATGGGTCTTTTTTTTCTTTCTGGATGGCTAACCGTATTACTTTAGGTAAATGATTTTATCTCTGTTCTTTATTTCCCAACTTACCGTTGGTAGTAGTTAAGGAAGCAAGTGTGAAAATAGAACATACTTTAGGACTACTGGTTAAACATGTAATAAAGTGGAACTTTTGCTACATATTCTCCTTAAATCTCTGCGAAAGGAAATGTAGAGAACAAAACAGAGAATAAATAGTATAACAAATAATTTCCTCAGCCCCATGAGGAAGAGTGAGAAGTCAGAACTGAAGCAATGTTGAAGGTTACCAGTGCCACCACAGACCTATTAAAAGACCTATTAAAAGTTAAAGCTGGGGTGCCTGGGCAGCTTAGTCAATTAAGCATCTGACTTTGGCTCAGGTCATGATCTCACGGTTGGTGAGTTAGAGCCCCATTTGGGCTGTGTGCTGACAACTCAGAGCCTGGATCCTGCTTCAGATTCTGTGTCTCCCTCTCTCTCTGCCCCTCCTCAATTCTCTCTCTCTCTCAAAAATAAATAAAGATTATTATTTTTTTTAAGTACCAACATCCTAAAGAGCATAGCCAAAGTTCATTTGGTTCAAACACAATGAGGTCTAATGTCACAGGAAAGGTTTAGGAGGTCCCTAAAGTGTCAGAGTATAATACTGAACCACAGGGGAGGAGAACTAAAAGAAAACATGCAGGCCATAGGCCATTTTTCTTTGAAGGAGAGGAGAATTTACCACTACCAAATATGTGTCATTGGCATCAGGATTTTCTTGAACTGGATATTTTTTTAAAAATAGTAGACATGACATGGGAAAAAAAAAACCTCTAAAAATAAAGTAGAAGTTGCCTTTTTATAAGAGATATTTACATTTATAAGGGAAATCCTTATTTGTAAGGGTGTCTGCCTCTCTGCACCAGGAAGAAAAGAATAATTCAAAATCTCTAGAAACTCTTATGATGAAGTCCTGAACTTAAGTCTGCATAACAACCTTACCCTTCGTTACTGTGTTTTGCCTCATTACCTTTTATAACTCTCTCTCCCCACCACTCCCAGACATGCTGTTTTGTCTTAAGCTGGAGATAATATTTAAGGTAATGACTTGGGCCATTTTTGGGAGTTACTCAGTTTTCCTGGGTCTCTCCCATGTTTATAACAGGCATACATGTTTTTGAACGTCCTTTTGGTTTTTTCCTCTTAATCTGTCTTTTATCATAGGAGTTCTCAACCAAAAACCTAGAAAGGTAAAGAGAAAATTATTTTTCTCCCCTATATAAGATCAAACTATGAAAATAAAGTATACATCTATATATTAGCAATGATCACTCCAAAAATTAAATGAAGAAACAATGAATTCACAATAGTATCAAACAGGATAAAAAACTTAGGAGTAAATTTATCAAAAGAGGTATAAGATTTGTGTGTTGGAAACTATAAAATATTTGAGATACATTAAAGAACATATAAATTAATGAAGATGGTCATAAATTGGAACATTCAGTATTGTCAAGATAGTAATTCTCCCCAAATTGATTTAATAATTTCTGGAAATTCTTCGTGTGGAACTGAATAAAGAAAACTTCATTTAAAATGGAGTTTGGAATAAAAAATAAATAAAAAAAAATAAAATAAAATAAAATGGAGTTAGGAAGCCGGAATGGAGAGCTCTCAACCCCTACCACTCATCATCCTGTTGCAGACACCAACAGGGAGAAGCCTACTTTACTAATCCAGCAGGAAGAAGAAAGAATATCTCCTTGCCCAAGAGCAAGCTCAGCCAATAAGAAAATACCACAATGCAGCCAATGAGAAAATATCACCTCCTTGAACTCTTGATTTCCTCCAGCAGACTTTAGTTCAAAGCAGCACCTCCCTTTTCTGTTTAATGTTCCTCTGGACTTGCCTACAGTTTTGAATAGCTTACATGTCCCAAATTGCAATTCCTCTGCCTTTCTCAAATAAACCCATTTTGCTGGTAAAATAACTGCCTCTTTTAGTTTTAAGATTGGTATTCTCAAAATTCCAGCAGACTTTAATGTAGGAAATGGCAAGCTAATTCTAAAATTAATTTAAAAAAAAAAAAAAAGCAAAAGATCTAGAATAACCAAAACAATTGAAAATGAGTAAAACACTATTCTATTTCCAAATATAAAAGCCATAGTAATCGAGGCAGTGCAGTGTTGCTTCACAGACAAGCATATAATTCCATGAAAAAGAATTAACAATCAAGAAATAAAGCTTTACATTTATGGTCAATTGATTTTCAACAGAGGTGGCAATGCAAGCAATGAGGAAAGGATAATTTTTTGAGGAAATGATGCTGACCTGAAACTAATATAATGTTATATGTCAGTTATACTTTTTTTGGTATTTATGTATACTTGACACCACAAAGTACATTATTTTAGGTATACAACATAGTGATTCAACAGCTCTCTGTGTTATGCTCTGCTCACCACAAGTGTAGATACCATCTGTTACCATGCAACACTATTGCAATAATATTGACTATATCCCCTGTGTTATACCTTTGAATCCCAAGACTTCTTTATTCTCTGACTGGGAAGCCTGTATCTCCAACCCTTCTTTACTCATTTCATCCATCCTCTTCCCCTCTGGCAACCATCTGCTTATTCTCTGTATTTATAGGTTTGACTCAGCTTTTTGCTAGTTTGTTTATTCACTTGTTTTGCTTTTTAGATTTTACATATAAATGAAATCATATGGTATATGTCTTTCTCTGACTTATTTCACTAGCATAATGTCCTCTAGGTCCATTTATATTATCAAAAATAGCAAGATTTCATCCCGTTTTACTGCCAAGTAAATTCCATTGTGTATATATACATCACATCTTCTTTATCCATTCATCTGTCTATGCATATTTGGGTTGCTTTCATATTTTGGCTATTGTAAATAACACTGCAGTAGATGTAAGGTTGCATATATCTTTTTGAATTAATGTCTCTGGTTTGGGATTGTAAATACACAGTAGTGGAATTTTAATTCAGTTTTTAAAAAGAGAAAAAAAAACAAAAAGAAATGATGCTGGGACAATAGGGTATCCACAAGTAAAAAAAAAATAATAATAAGTTAGGCTCTTACTTCACACCATATACATAAATTAACTCAAAGTGGATGACAGACTTAAGTGTATGTGCTAAAACTCAAATTTTTAATGTTTATTTATTTTACTGTGGTGAGAAAAAGCCTACATGAGATCTACCCTCTTAAATGGATTTTTAACTATAAAGTTTTGTTAACTATAAGCACAATGTTGTGCCATAACCATCTAGAATTTTTTCATGTATAGCTGAAATTTTATACCCATTGAACAGCAACTCCCATTTCCCCTCCACTTAGCCCCTCAACCATCATTCCACTTTCTGCTTCTTTGAGTTTGACTACTTTAGATGACTCATATAAGTAGAATCATGCAGCATGTATCCTTCTATAATAGGTTATTATACTCAGTATATGTTTTAATGCTGATTCAAGCTTCCTAAAAAACATAATCTTTCCTTTCCCCCCAACCCTCACTACAGAAATCTTTTAGACTTATTATCTCCTTACAACAAAAACACATGATCTTAAATTCAACAATTATTCCAGTCTACTTTTTAGTCCCTCCTCCTCCATTATATTCAAGTAAATTAAAGGCTGTATTAATTAAAAATGTTTTCCTGATTAATCAGGCTGTAAACCATAAGGACATTCTGTGTTTACTGAGGCAGAGAAAGAGGGAGAGAGAATCCCAAGCAGGCTCCACACTGTCAGTGCAGAGCCCAACATAGGGCTGAGCCAAAATCAAGAGTCAGACGCTTAACTGACTAAGCGACGCAGGCCCCCAGTAATGCTCGTTTCTGAATGGTTACATTTGGGATAATATTTCTGTTTTTATCTTCATCCAGTGCTTGGATCATTACTGAATATTTGTTAATTTTATAATATTAATAAATCAGTTACTCTTTAAAAAGGCTTTATAATAATTCCTGTGAAAATCACAGTGTTTTCAATGGCAATATTGTTACTAGTAACAAAACTATATGGGAAGGCATTTAAAAAATCAGTTTTCAATCTATGATATACTGATTTCCCTAACGGCGTGTGGATAATATTATTTTAACTTAAGTGAAGTGAAGACAAAAAAATCTAATTTATGACAAGAAATGTGAGTTATCTTACATTTTATAGAAAATATTGCAGAGACCCAATTTTTTTTTTAATACTTTGGCATCTAATACAGATTAGGCCAAAAAATACATAAGTTCAAGGCTTAATAGTTCGGGGAGGAAAAATTTTTGTCTATACTTGAAGGTTCTTTTGGCTGGTTTAAGAATTAAACTAACAGATTAACAAGAGAAAATCAAATTTAATTATGTACATATGACAAATCCACGTAAACATGAGATATTCCAAAGACAATCAGGAAAAATGAGGTACATATAAAATGTCATTCTGGAATTAAGAATAAAATGTTTGATTAATGTTTTGGGGGCCATCCAGAAACAATGGAACACCTAGAGGACTTTAATCAAACAAGCCTTGCCAGGTTCCTCCCTGTCTGCCATACCTATTTCATATTATACTGTAGTTATCTATGGTGATGTCTCCCTTCCAAGAACAGGTCCTCTCTGTAAATTCTTTTAGGCAGTTATGGGGGAAGCAAAAAGTAACTTCTTGAGTCTTAATGTTTCTTAATATAGTGTTCAATAAATGTTTCCCTCCTTTTCCTACAGATAGTACTAATAGTTCAACTTATAGTTATCTATCCCCATGTCATTATTCTATTCAACTGACTGCACACAGCTTCCAGCAGTCCATCCTATGATGGAGTGATTCCATGGACAGTTTTCATCAAAGGTTCCTTAAAAGAGCCCTTAATCAGCACCAGTAATACATCAAGATATTCTCACTAATGAAAGAAGTTCCCTAACTTTAAAAAGTGGGATATTAAAATATTAGCCAACACCTAGCATCTGATTTTATACAGTCCCTTCTCCCTCTTTCCTTTTTGCCCCAAACAGATGGAAGAAGAGGGAAAATCAATAACTATTAGGCATAGTTGCTATTTATGTCATTGCTGAGAATGTAAAACAAGAATACTGCAAATAAAATTTAGGGAACATTACATTATAATATAATCAAGCCCAATAATCTAGTACAGACATTATAAAACTACAGTTCTCAAACTAGTAACATCAGCATCATCTGGGAATTTGTTAGGGATTCAAATTTTAGGACTCTATTCCAGCCCTACTGTATCAGAAACGTGTGTGTGCAGTTTTCCCAAAGCCTTTTCTTATCATTTTTCTTTTCTCCTTATATGTCTTCTTCTAGCCAGTGGTTCCAGAGAGTATTACTTTGTTCTCATAATAGTACTTAGCACTAAGGCTCTATTTTTACCTCTTTGGTTATGATGCATACCATTTTATAATTTCATACATCCAGAAAAGAAGAAACCAAGAGGCTTCCTCAAGATAATAATGTTTATTTACATTGGAGTCCAGACCTCTGAATATACAAGGTCTGTCTTTCCTTCTAAAAGCACATGATTCTGGAGATGACACTTCATTGTTTCCACAACTCTTTTATTCATTGCTCTCTTTTCTCCTAAAAAGGGGATGGAGGATACAAGGAGAGAGAAAATGAAAAATGAAAAAAATTGATGGTTATCACAAATTAGAATACCTATTTTTGCATACGTAGAATTTTCTTTTCCATTGTATGTTGTTTTAAGTATTGAAAAAAAGCTATTTGAACTATTTGGAAACTATTTGAATTGAAAAAGATATTTGAAATTCTTTCAACTTGAGCTTCAAGGTCACTGGATTTAGCTGTATTCTTCATTGTTTCTGCTAAAGCAAGTATGACTGTGCTATCTTTGCAACCATATGTTTGTCAGCTCATTAGTATCACTCGTTTTTTTTTTTTTTGCTTTCTCTTTATTCTTTCATATACATTTTTTCTCTCAAACTACCTTTTTAAAGTATGAAAGGCATATCTTAGCATTTTTGTGAAAAATCAGTTTATAAAATTCCATTCTCTGTACTTATATGACACACAAGTCATTCCCTGTTTTCCTCAAGACATATACTGTTTCCAGTTAAATTAACATTTTCTCGAAGTCTTACCTTTACTAAAACTGTATTAGTTGTTGCCTTCTTAAACTATTCATATTTAAATTCTCATTTCTAAGGCTTCAACTTATTGAAAAACTTGATTTGGATTAAAAAGTGACTCCAAGGGGAGAAGAGGAAAAATAGTGGGAGGGAGGGAGGCAAACCATGAGAGACTCTTAAATGCTGAGAACAAACTGAGGCCTTTGGGGATGGGGAGAGGGGAAGGGGGGTGATGGGCATGGAGGAGGGCACTTGTGGGGATGAGCACTGTGTCTTATATGGAAACCAACTTGACAATAAACTATTTTTAAAAAAAGTGACTCCAAATATATTTCAGAATTAAAGTTCAGATATCTAAGTTTTGAAAGGCAAAAGCACTAAATAAAATATATTCTTCTTGTTAACAAAGAAAATTCTCAAGTTATTTTGTGCTTTAAAAGACCTTAGCCACATTAGTTATCTATTATTATGTAATAAATGGCTTCAGCTAAGTTAGCACCTAAATTTAGCAACTAAAAAAACAACAAAATTTATAATCTCAGAGTTTCTGTATGTCAGGAATGCAGGAGTTTCACTGCTTGCCTCTGACTAAAGGTTTCTTAAGAGGCTACAGTTAAGCTTTTGTCACTTTGGTTGGGGCTGCTTATGTGCACTGTTAAATGATGTGAGGGTGTTGCAGAAAAAAAGACCAACGCTGGAGAAAACTTAAGTGGCACGCGGAGAACGGGGAGAATACAGCTTTATTACACTGGCGGGCCCAGTGGGATCCTTCCCCAAAGACTGAGCCCCGAACAAAGGTGGTAGTTTGCTTATAAAGTTAAAAAAATCCCACTCATGCCAGCAGAGGTGTTTAAAGCTGATTGAATGTATAGGGGTAGGGTGACTTGGGGTCATCACTGTGCAGAGGTAGGGAAAGGAAGTGGGTGTGGGGAGTACCTGGCCTGGGCAGTTAAGGCACTTCGCCATTATGACCATATGACCTCAAGGAGTTTTCCTTTATTTTCCCCATTAAGGGCTGGGATCTACATCCAAACCCCCTCATGTGGATGTTGGTAGGCCTTAGTCTCTTTCCCAGTAGGTCTCCCACAGGACTTCCTCACAACATATTAGCTGGCTTCCCAAAGAATAAGCAGTGCAAGCAAAAGTGAGACATAGCACCAAGACAAAAGTTGCCATCTTTTTATAACCTAATACCAGAAGTCACATTTCATCACTTCTTCCACACTGTGTTTATTAGAGGTGAGTTTGTAAGTCCTGCACAGTCTCAAGGAGAGTGGTTCACACAAGACAGTAAATACCAGGAGGCAGGGATCATTGGGAACCAATTGAGAGGCTACTCACTACCTTAGCATACTGCTTCCTCTCCAGATTCACAAAATTTACTAATAAACTAGAAATAGTATATATTTATCCCTAAACTCTAATTTACATTGTTGGGAAATCATGTACATAATTTGATATCATTGAGCTGTAACTAAGAAAAAGGTGCTACAAAATTTCATCTATATTTTTAAAGCATGAAGATTGTTTGGAATTTTAGGAAGAGGTGTTTAGGAAGGAATTTTAGAGATAGAGACAATAATGGCAGAGAGATACAGACAGAGATAGAGATATAGTATGTATATAGTTATCAAAACAGATATGTAGATATCAAGATAGATAATATGTTACTGGATCATTAAGGTATGACAGGAAACAGATTGTAAACTCAAAAGTGTTTAACTGGAAAAAAGATTTTAAAATAATCTATTTACAGAGATGTCCATAGGGTTAAGGGACCTAACAAGGGACTAGTGACAACAGAAAGCCATTATGGCTCCAGGGCCAGAAAAGGCAAGAGGAGGAAAAGATGTTATCTTGGTGAAACCTGGAGCCTTAGAAGAAGGAGTGCCCTTTTTGAGCATATAAAACACCTGGGGATTCTATTTAAATGCAGATTCTGATTCAGCAAGCCTGAAATGAGCCAGAGATTTCTGTGTTTTTCTAACAAGTTCCCAGGTGATGCACATGCTGATGGTCTACTTGAAATAACAAGGGCCTAACTACTCAGTCACCACAGGACCTTAAGGAGGCATTGAAGAAATGGAAAGAATGAACACACCAGTCTCTATCTCTTCTCTGCCCCCTGTCTAGAAGTGACTCTCCCCCCCTTCTAGAAGCGACCCATTGTCTAAATGCAAACAAAGCTAAGCGCAAAGACTCGGTGATGTAGTCTGTGGGGAAAATCTATGGGGCCCAGAGCAGAGCAGAGAGCCACAAAATATATAGGGCCTTGTATAGTTTCCTCAGATATGTGGCACTCCAGTCTTCAGCTAAACGCGTGAGAAGGCCACTCTGTGGATCTCCAGGCCTCTCATTGTCCAACTCTTTCTTGTCAGATTATCTGTCCTATTAGCTCTAGCTGCTTTGAATTCCCCAGATTCTCATCCCCATCTCTTCATCTCAGGGAGACTTCTGGGTTCTACCTAGGTTCTCCTCTCTATACTATGTTTTTGTTGTTTCCAGGTTTTTTGGTTATTTCCAAGATTTTCCATTTTTAGATACTTCAATATATTGGGTATTTCTAATATATTGCCTGTTTTATCATTATTTCAGGCAGGACGGTAAGTCCTACCTTTGTTATTCTACCTTAGTTGGAAGTAAAAGACTCTCACATGAATTACTGGTAATGATTTATTGTTTAATCAAGGACACTCTTAGTTGTGAAATCACATTTTTGATACACACATTGAATTTAATGATACTTTTAAGGAGGATAAGGGCAGGAGGTTGGATAAAGGGTTGTCTTTTGAAATTTAAAAGGCAAGATTATGTTACTATTTCAGCTTTATTATTTAAAGTCAGCAGTAGGAGTGTGTTAAACAACAAAATTTAACCAAGTAAATTTGAAGATCTAGTGGGCTTTATTAAATGATTCATGAATTGGGCAGCATCCCATATAGCAAATAGAAAGGAGCTCTGTGAATTGCAGGAAAGGAGGGGTTTTCAAAGGCATAGGGGGAATGGAAAAAAGGAAATTATTAACAAAGAATGCATTGTTTTGGGCAAGGTCAGTTTCCTTAGGGGAATGGAATGGGCTCACAGGTTAAAGGTTGCATGCCTACGGGAGTTGAAACTCTCATTAGGTTAGGTATTAAGTCTTGTCTTACTGACATGAGGCTCTTAACATAAGTGACTCCATTTTTGGCCTGTGGTTTTCTTTTGAGCAAGTGTATCAACAATTGAACTCCCAACTTCCTCTGTTCTCATTCCCGTCTCACTTCCTGAGTAATTTTTCAAATTATTTAACACTTGTGCAAGGATATTTTATGATCCATCTCGTCCCAAGTTAAGAATTTAAGATGTCCATGTATATAAAGTAAGTCAAGAAAATGTAATTTAGAGATAAGTAAAGAAAAACCAAGTCAAACAAAAACAAGAATAATTCATGTAATATGACATGTCTTATACAAATGCAACATATTATAGTGGTCAGAATAGTGGTTACCTTATGTGGGTACTGATAGGGAAAGAAGGCAATATTCTGGGGTGCTGAAAATATTATTTTGAATTAAGTGGTGAATTCACAAGCATAAAAACTCACGTAACATAAAAATTTCTTAGTCTGTATGCTTAAGATTTGTAACTTGTACGGAAATTATATCTCAATAAAAAGTAATTAAAAATCATTGACTTCTTCATTTGCCACAATTCAAACTTAAATCTACCTGTGAGCTTCTGAAGAGCCAAAAATTAAGTCCTCCATTAAGAGAAACCTCGGGCTGCACGTAGCCCCAGTCCTAGATAAACTAAACCTAAAACTTAACCAGCTTTTCCGCTTCTGAACAAATGCCTGCGCTACGGGAAGCTAATACCTAACCAGCTCTTTCTGCTTCTGTAACAATGCTTAAGGCTTGCTTTCCCGCCACCGGATTGCCCAAGCGACTAGCTTCATGTTCCCCCTGTCACCCCATCACCCCACCTTGGCGGAAGCCAATCCGAAAAGGCCAGCGGCTACCCCATACCTTGCTGAGGGAAGGGCCTGGAGAGAGAGATGCTAACCTGTTAGTCGCCAAACAAGACTTCAAACTCGCTCTATGATAGGCTGAATTCAAAGGTACCCCAAATATTATAATTGGATCCCGCCAAAAACCTGATGGCGGGAACCAATCAGATGCGGTATATGTTCACATTTTAATGTTAACCAATGGCAAACTTGTAACCATGGAAATCTCCTGTCCCTCCCCATGACTTGTTTACTTCTGTCTATAAAAAGGCTGCAAAGGCTTTGTTCAGGGCCTCTTAGCGTCACCGGCAACGAGTGCGCGGAGGTCCAGGTTCGAACCTGCAAATAAACAACCCTTGCCGCTTGGCTTTGACTCTGGTCTCTGGTGGTCTGATTTTGGGGTTCTCTCGAATTCTGGGCGTTTCACTTCCTAACAGTCACTTAGCATACACAAAAATAACATCTGTTTAATTTCATAAATCACAGCACAGGAAAGATAACAAGAAACATATAATTAATGATAACCTAATTCTTCAAAATATTTAGAAGTCATAAACAATTGCATAGAAATATCTGCTTTTAGTATCTGTTCAGGGGGATGGAGGTAGACGGAAGGAGGTATTGGGTGTAGATTGAATTATATAAATAATTTGTAAAGTTAATTAACCAAACTCAATATTATATCTTACACCTTTCTTAAGCACATTCTAAAACCATGTCCCAATTATGTTGCAGGAAATAAAGGGTCATAGTTATCCCAGGAGCAAACAGGAAATGATTCATCCAGCTATTGTGGAATGTACTAAACGTTCCACAAAAATTCCTTTCTCCTTTCTGAGACCAATACCTTGGATCATGAGTCTCATGAACAGTTGTGTAAGCCTTCCTTCAATTTCCTGTGATATTATATACCGTGTTACAGGTTCATGAAAATTCCCTTATCATTTGTAACCTAATAAGGTAGAGAAAGTATTTTTTAAAAATTCAGAAATGTGCTGGCCTCTGTCAACAGTGGCTACCTATCCACTCACACAGGCAGAAGAAATGACTCAGAAACTGGAAAGCATAATTAAAATAGGCTGGCCTGGAGGATTTATGGAGCTATAAAAAACTATGACCTTCTGAAATAAATGTGAAAATTTATATATGTTTGTCAACATTAAAAATACAGTCCTCAAAAACATACTAATCTGGCACCAAGAAAAAAATGACATCAAAACTGTTTCTTATTCATTTTCTCTTCAGAGTTAAAATAACAAAATAAACTTAAGTTTTAAGCTAAGACATTTAACTAGTTTTAGACAATGTTCAGAGCAGCAAGGGGCTGGTTTTTGATTAGCAAATATTGTGGGATGGGGTAGCCAGAAGCAGGTGAAAACCAGAAGGAAATTAAATTTCTTCTAGCACTTTTCTCTCCCCTAGGATAAATTTGCTATTTCATGACCTCTTGAATTGAAGTTTCATTAATTTGTAATAAATTCATTAAAGCCAGAGACCCTTCTACCATGTTCCTAAAATAATAAATAGCAATAATAATTATTATTTTAAAACAATATAGTAGTTATTGAATGAAATTATTATTATAATTTTCTTAATAATTCAAAGCATATGAAATCAGCTTTCAATTTCACAGTTAGCAAAGAGCCACTGCTTTTAATATAGTAACATTTACTGTCAGTGTGAATTTTTTCCTTTTCCTTCAGAAAGAGTATTTTAACAAAGCTACTCCAACTAATTGCAAACACTGGGATGTTTTACCTTAGAGCAAAATTTATGACAAGCAGAGATGCAATCATATAATAATAAAAGGCATTGTAGTACATTATTTCAGGCTAAATTGCTAAATTCCTGTGGAATTACAAACTCTACCTCAAGAAGTGAATCATCCTTTTGTTCCATTGGCATTTAGTATCATATCCTAATGAAGCTGAATTAGTCTGTGGTTTGCCATGTAACAGCCTCAATCTCTAAAAAATTACAACCTAAGAAATATCTTTAGATTCATGGGCCCAATGTTAACATAGATTAGAAGTGTAGTTGGGATTGTTTCTTCCTAAGCTTTTCCTCTTTAATGAAATATATTATTTTATACCATGAATTATAGACAAAAGATATATTGTTTAGAACTGAATAGATCTTAACAAACCCTTTCATCTGACCTCCCCATATATTCCTCTTTTGCTCTGAGAGAGGCTAAATGTTTCTTTTCTTTTGAAGACAGACTAATAGATTTGTAAGTTACATTATCTAAGGTTGTTGTTTTTTTTCTTTTAAAAGAGGATGATAATGGTCATGAATGTATACAGGTTTATTCATTCTTTGGGGATAATTTTTCCTGTTTTCTTCACATATAATCCCAATTAACTCTAATTGGAGTTTTGCACATGTATCAAATACAGAATTTATTCTTCTAAATGTAGGAACAAGAGTGTTTTAAACAACTAAGCAGATGGTCATTGCTTACCAGGCTTTTGTAAAATAAGTATTGCTGACCAGAAGCACATAAACAAAAACTTCATTTCCAATAAATGATATGGTAGCTCTGATATCTCCCACTTGCTTCTTAAGAGACATATCTGGATAATCCTGGGAAATTTATAGGATATAATAGTTTGGAAATATGTAGACATGTGATTTAATTAGAAGAAGCACATGATGATACCTGCTCTGAGTACAGCATATCAGCTATTGTCTTTGTGACACAAACCAGCAAATGTTTTAGGAATACAATCTTGATTGGAAAATGTGTTTTGCCTCATCATTTGCCTTTAGGTTTTTATTGGAAGTGTTTGCTACTTACGTCATTACTAGTCTACCATCCAATTTTCCTTCCTCCAGTTTCTACTATTATATTTACATACACCTCTTTAATTATCTCAAAAATATTACTTCTATATTTTTACTAAGTTGCCTAAAAGCCTTTTTTGCTCTGGTACCACTCATTATCAGAAGTTTAAATCCTGTCAAATGACAAAACAAACAACTTAGCAACAAGTTTGATGCCTCTTATTCAAGGTGAAAATTCTCATGGTATGGTGAAGCAGTGAAGCACTGTTTTTGAGGGATTTGGGGCGAGACTGAGATTTATAGAGCATTAGAAGAAATAACACAGAAAAAGAATTGACTAGGAGGTAGAGGATTTCCTTAGAAGGCTAACGGATCCTATGCTCTAGGGTAAGGTAAGCTAGCTAACTAAAGTTGAGTTGGAAAATTGTGATAGGTATAGGTTTGGGTTCCTGGACAGGTATTTCCTTGTAAATGCAAGCTGATTTAGGTTTAGATTTGTGATATAGGCCAGGCCTATGGGGGCACTTTTATACAAATTAACTTTATCAGTCTAAAGTCCTAAAATTGTATTTCAAGTCCCCTGCCAACCTAATTACCAGCCTGTTATGCCACTACTTACCTGTAGTAGCAACCCTCAGCTGTGTCTATCCCAGTGTTCTCCTAATACTTTTTCTATTCCCTTCTAAGAGTCATTACTTTTAAAACTTTTAACTTTTCAATTCTCTCTCTCTTTGGCCTTTTTACCCTATGGTGTTTTTGTAACACTTCTAAGAACATATGCTAATTATTTATTTGGTATCTAATCTCATAGTATTTAAAATAGCTTAATATTACACTGGACTGCCAAACATGTGTCAGATGTCCTACATTTATGTTATCTTGCTCTGTTAAATTCTTTTTTATTTCATTTTATTCATTTCGTTTCTTCGTTTTTTTTCCACATAGAGAATAAATCTCCAAATTCCTTGAGAGTAAACAAAAGAACTTGTGTGGTATTCAAACATTTAACCAAAATGCAGTTAACAAGAAAGATACAATTCATGTCATATGAATTTTATATTCCAAAGACAGAATGGATAAAAGTATACAATTAATGCCACAATTATTATTTAATTGAAATTATAATGGATGTTCTGGAGCATCAAAGTGCAATATGAGTGTTCTTTCAGTTAACATGGTTTTACTATAAGGAAGGGAAAAAAAAGAGGTGAAGTAAATTGCACAAAATTAGAAAAAGTAAGTGGCACAGGTGGTACTAAAGTCTGGGTGCTGTGTCTCCACATTAAATTACAACTATGTGCCAGGCACTATTCTAGATGCTGGAACCACAACCCAAAAAATACTGCCTTTGTGCAGCTAACATTCTAGTAAGTAAGCCTTGAAATCATTAATTAACAAATGAGTATTTGTTAAATAAGTAACCCTTTTAGGAAATGACAAATGGTGTGAAGAAAATTAACAGAGAAAGATTGAGAATGGGAAGGGAGAAAACAGTTGGACCTTTTTGATAAGGAATTCAACAAAGGCCTTTCTAAGAAGATGTCATTTGAGCAGAGACCCAAGTGATGAGAAGGAAGGATAAGGCACTCAGATTGGGAAAGAGCATTCCAGAAGGAGCAAATAGCAATAGTCTATACACCGACAAATGTATTTCTATGCATGTTAGGCAGGCAATAAGCATTCATTAGTATGCAGATGTACACTTCTTTAAGATGCATAACATATTCTCAGGCAATAAGTGAAACAATTCATGACCTCCTTAGAAATAGAGTTCTGCAACTAACTGAAGGTTTCTTGAAAAAAGCTCCGAAATACTTAATTCCCAGTGAATCTAAAATGTGAGATCAACCTTAACAACATGGATGTATACCATAAGTTTCATTTCATTCATTTAACTCTGAAAACCGTACACGAAGGAAACTTAGGCAGGGAAAATAACTTCTTAGCCTGGTTCTGCTTCTTACTAATGGTGTGACTTTAAATCAGTCATTTCCCTCTTGGATTCTTAGTTTCCTATTATGAGAGAAAATAAGTATTAAATCCTTCTCTACCTAGCTTACCAGATGGGTATGCGGATTAAATGCAGTAATAAATGTGCAATATATATATTCAACAAAAGGCAATATCCAAAAAGAAAATAGCTTTATCTGAAACAAAATGGCATTTCATAAAATTTACAAGTAATTTTTACTGATCTATCATAGCTACTAACTCAGGAAACTAATGAGTGAACCCTGGCATGCTGCCATGGCAATTGCTCCATCCCAGGGAATCCTGAGGGAACTAAACAAATGAAAAGCATAGCTTCTGTCTGGGTTGGCCAATACTATTACCAAACAAACTCCGTTAAAGTCATCAAGAGAAGCCAATAACTTAAGAGATGAGAGTTTGGAAAAGAGAAAGGGAGAAATTTATTTTGGGTGCCAGCAGCTTGGGGAGGTGGCAGGCTCAAACCTTAACAACTGGCTCTCCACCAGTAAGATGGATACCTAGAGTTTTAAAGAGAGAAATTCAGAAGAGTACAGGTAAGAGAGCAAGAAGGTAGTGCATGATCATAGGTAAGGGTCGGTATGTGTTCAGCACAAGAATGTTTATCATGGGCAGGAAAGGGGATATGTGAAGTGTGGTCTTCTAGGCATTCTGTTGCTATCAGGGCTTTTCTGGCCTGGTGGTTAGAATGTCATTGTAAAACATCTTCATCGGCGCTTCAAGAAAGTACAATAAGAAATAAGTACACTGGTTTTCAGTTAGAGCATAAGTTAAGTGGTCTTGTCTATTTCTGGTTTCAGCTAGTGGGGTCTATAATTGAACAAGAGGGTTTGTGGACATAATTACATGAACAGCAGCAATATTTATTGAGCAACTACTAAGCACCAGGACTTTTCTTTGCACTGTAGATACAGCAACACATGAAAAGGGCAAAATTCTTGCCCATATAGGGGCTTACATTCTAGTGGTAAAGTGAAACCAGAGATAAATAAGGAAAATAAAAATACTAATAAGAGAATGATAAGTGCTATAGAGAAAAAGCAGAGTAAAAGGATAAAATGCACTGAGGCAAGAGTGAGATTTTCAATTTTAAATTGGTTGGCCTGGGAAGGGTTCACAAAAGGAAGATGAGTGAGGGAGATTTAGGGATAGCTGGAGGAAGATTATGCCAGGCAGAGGTGGCATGGAAGGCAAAGACCTTGAGGTAAGAATTTCCCTGGCACACTTAAAAAACATTGATGAGGCCAATGGGCCAATATTTGAATGAATTCTGGGGAGAGTAGTAGGAGATGAGATCAACACTAATTATAGGCCAGAAATCTGACTTAATTTTAAAGGAATCACTCAATTTTTATATTATTATTATTTTATTCATTTTTTATTATTTTATTCTCTAAATTATTGCTGCCATTCTGAATCCTTTGTGAAATAAAGCTGAATGCATAAAAATAGAATGTACTAGTTAACAGAATAGTTACTAGGTTCCTATGAACAGAGTACATGTCTACATTTAAAAAAAAATTTTAATGTTTTTTATTTTTGAGAGCGAAACCAAGCATGAGCAGGGGAGGAGCAGAGAGAGAGAGATGCTGGATCTGAATCAGGCCCCAGGCTAAGAGCTGTCAGCACAGAGCCCTATGCGGGGCTTGAACCCACGAACCTGAGATTATGGGATCTCATGATCATGAGATCATGACCTGAGCCGAGCTCAGATGCTTAACCGACTAGGCCACCCAGGTGCCCCAGTACATGTCTACATTTTTTAATTTACTAAGAAACTCATGGTTTTATGTATTATCCCCATTTTATAGATGGAGAAACTGAGATCCATAACTGGCCCAAAATCACATATCTGTTAAACTACAGAGCCAGAATTTGAATCAAGATCTGTCTGATTCCATAGCCAATTCTTAGACCACTAAAACAAATATAGTCTGATATGAAAAAAATATACAAAATTTATAAATGCTCTTTCTGTATTTTTAATAATGTTTATTGTATTTATACATCCAGTTTTCCAAGATACATATTTTCATTAGTATTTATACTGCTCACTAATGTAGAGAAGGAAAAACAATTTTCCTTTTACCCCTCTAGGTTCTTGCTGAGACTCCCTCTTGCAATTCCTTAATAAAAGACAAATTAACTGAAGAAAAGCAAACAGAAGTTTAATAACATGTATACCTCCTGTAAACATGGGAGAGACCCAGGAAAACTGAGTAACTCCCTTTAATGGTCCAATCCACCACCTTAAATACTATCTCCAGCTAAAGACAAAAGATGCTGGGAAGTGGGGAGCTAGTTATGGAAGGTTACCAGAAAAGCTTGGTTAACAAGAGTAGGATGATATGGGGCACCTGGGTGGCTCAGTCAGTTAAGCATGTGACTTGATCTGAGTCTGAGTTCAAGCCCTGTGCTGGGCTCCATGCTGGGCATGAATCCTACTATAAATAAATAAATAAGAAAATAAGTAAGTAAGTAAATAAATAAATGATTTTAAATTAAAAAAAAGGTGCCTGGGTAGCTCAGTCAGTTGAGTCCAACTCTTGATTTGATTTTGGCTCAGGTCATGACCACAGAGTCCTGGGATCCAGACTTCAGTGGGGCTCTGAGTTGAGCATGGAGCCTGCTTAACATTCTGCCTGCCTCCTCTACTGCCCTTTCTCCCCTTTCTAAAATAAAACAAACAAACAAGACAAGGGTAAGGTTAGGAAGATAAAAGTTTTGCCTTTTTAACTGGTCGAGATTTCAAGAGATTTAGAGTCACCTGTTCCTGCAACAGGGAGGATGACACCCTTACAAACAGATTTCCCATATAAGTATCTCTTACAAAAGGGTAACTTCTGTCTTTTCAGAGCATCTCATTTGTCTGCCATTTCTTAAAAATAACCAGCCCAAGGGGCACCTGGGTGGCTCAGTCGGTTAATCATCTGACTTCTGCTCAGGTAATGATCTCCCAATTCGTGGGTTCGAGCCCCATGTCAAGCTCTGTACTGACAGCTCAGAGCCTGGAGCCTGCTTCAGATTCTGTGTCTCCCTCTCTCTCTGCCCCTCCGCTGCTCATGCTGTCTCTCTCTCTCTCTCAGAAACAAATAAAAAACATTTAAAAATTAAAAAAAAAAATAACCAGCTCAAGATAATCCTTATGCCAAAGAGGCATATTTCGGGGTGGCAAATTTTACTCTCCTTCACTAACAATCTAGTATGTTCAAAACAGACCCTTTCTTTAAGATGAAAAGCGAAGAGAGTGGTGATAGTCTCTTATTTTATGCTTAAATCCTAGTCATTCTTCAAATCCAGTCATGAGCCTTAATTCCCCCTGGAGACTTTTCCGTAAATGTCAGACTTTACTGATCTTTCTCTTTAGTAAACTATTAAACTTAGAATGGTGCCATACAGATTTTGGCTAACAGTTCTCTAATAGAATTATGTCTCTTCAGTGTATCTTCCCAAATAAAAACCAAGTTTTCCTAAAAGTAAAAAAAATTTCTTTTGTTTATTTTGCACTGATACAACACTTAAAGAAATTTTGAGTGCAATAAATATCTGTTGATAAGAGTGCTTGATAGTATAAGAAATTATTTAGCTGTGTTATAAAACTTAATGGCTCTTGAGGACAAAATTCAATAAAATACCTAAGCATTACAGTACAATTTCACATAACACTTTCCCAAGCCTCCCAAGAATAATTTTGGTGATATTTTAACTTTGTTAAAAATACTGTTTGAATTACAAAGCTTTCTCAATGTGTAAGGAATATTTTAGGGCTTTTCGATGTAAATTAGAAATTCATGAACTTCTGATGTTCATGATTTAGATTTCGCCATTCTACTTGCAAAGGGAAGTAATTTTCACAGTAGCAAGGAAGGCTATCTTTGCTGGAACCAAATGAAAAAATATTGATTTGAAGACCCTTAAAGAAAATTTTCAAAGCAATGTGTGAACAGTATTGGAAACTTGTCAGAGCCATTTTTCAAGTTTATACTAAAAAACAAACACCATTTCCTACACCACAGTGAGGAGCTGAGTAAAAGTTGTATATGTTGTATATCATTTTTATTTTGGAATAAACTAAGTGCATAAAAGTAGTATAAAATATCAAATCTAATTTTTAATTATATTCTTTCAACTGTAAATGCAAAGGATTAAGTTGAGACAAAACCTCTCAGGCTGAATAGCCATTCTTTTGATGCCTTTATTATGTCTGAAATATAGGTGTCAAGGAGCATATGATATTTCACAGTTAAGTCTTTATGCAGGTTTTACTTATCCAAGCAATGAGAAATGGCAGGCCTCACTGGACTTGATATTCAAATTATCTTTTTAAAATTCCCGGTGTCTTCTACCAGTTATTATGTGCAGAAAATTATATTGAAGTGGTTGGCAAGTGACTGACATATCACTTACCCCAAATAAAATAAAACAAATTCTTAGTTCATGTATTTAATACTAAAGTCTTAGATAAATAACTATTATGAGGTCCTAATTTTAATTTGTCAAATTAGACATTTTAATCTGAAAATAATTGAAACATATTAAGTGGGGAGTTATGTTTCTAAGAAGAAAATTACCAATGGGAAAACCATAACTGATTATTCATTTCAAGTCAACTGAGCAATGATTTTTAGCATTACAGAACATAATTAGATGTGCAAAATGCATACATTCTAACTTTGAAATTAGAAACTTCTAATCTTTCCAAAGTGGTTTACAATGGCTGATACAACATCTAAGTATTTATCAATTGTTTAAATAGCTTTTAAGTTAGGTTTTCTTTTTACTATGTAAAAATCATTTGTTTTTCCTTGTTTGCTAGGGGAGAAGTTTCAGCAAACAATAGTGCCTTTGGTTACACTGAAAATCAACATAGTCATTCACTAAATAGAAGCCAACCAATTACATATGAATTTGTCTTGCCAAGATGTAGAGTTAATCGTTAGCTTTTGAGATGAATGAGGAAACTAAACATTCTGTAGCTGATTAGTATGTCAAGATTTCTGTAAATGTATGCTGTAATCATCCATTCTTCTCAATCCTTCAACAAAATGGAACACAATATAAATTTGACTCTACACCAAAAAAGTCACAGAACCTATGCAAATCTGTTGTATGACAGAATAACAGAAAAAACAACCGCAGCCATAACACTAACACTAGTTACAATTAACATTTATTGAGCACTTAGTATGTGCCAGGCACTGTGATTTGAGTTTTCTGGGCATTAACTCATCTACTCTTTACAGCACCCTACAGGGTGGGCACTATGTTTATTTTCATGAAGGTAAGTAACTTGTTCAAAGTCATATCATTAAGCAGCTGAGTGTATATTAAAACCCAAATTCTAAATCCTAAATGTCTAATGACTGTGATTAATAATCAGAACACTGCAGAGTACCTGAAATACAGTAGGAACTTTAGAATATTAAGTGAGAGTGATTAAATTCTACTTTTATGAATTAGTACATTAAAAAAGAAAGAACATCTTAGTGTCTTGAGTAGCTTCCTATTACATGCAGATAGGTTAGGTAATTTAAATCACTCCTGTCATTTTTTTTATGGGTCAAGGATTCTCTTGTAATTATTGTTAAACCTGAGGAAGATGGCAGAAAATGGAGTAGGCCAGAATGCATTCTGGAAATGGGTTTGCTCGTTAAAAAAATATTTTAAACACTGTCTTATGTCCTATATTAGACACTAGTGATAAAGCCGGTATAATTCGGAAAAATCCTTCCCTTCTCAGAGTTCACAGTGGAGCTCTTCTTCCTCAATAAGATAAAGTCTACCGAATCCCTTTCCAGGAAAACTATTATCAAAGTAGAGTCTGTTTTATTTGCTTAAAGTGCCCTTCATTTCTTTTCATCCTAATGATGCCTAATCATTTGTTCATTTGCTTAAATGTTTATTTCTCTAACAAGACTTGGTAATGATAACCACTCCCTTCTTAGTAGTATCATTTCATAATATACATTGGCTATGTTATAGCATAAAATATTTTGACTATTCAACTGCATTTTTGAAGGCAAGAGTTCTTGCTTAACATCATGACTTAGATTTAGCAGATGCTTTTCTTAGGTTGAAAAACAGACTTTGAGACAAGGAATCTTGTGTAAGTGATTCATTAAGGTAGTATTTCCATCTCAGAGGAAACTGGTAGGGGGGTGGGGCAAGTAGGACAGGCAAAAAGAGGAAGACAAGCAAGAATATGATTTTAGGGAAATTCCTCTGGAAAATAAAACTTCACCTGATCCCATAGGGTAACTCTATAGTGAAATTTAAGTCGAAGGGTTATCTTGATCCAGGAAAAGAAACTGGGTTTTTCTTGCCCTGCCACTCAAACAGATTGTAAATCCCCAGGCTAAAAAGCAAAGAAGTGCCAATAGCCCAAGGGCAATCCTGTGGAAAAGACCCAAAGTTGCTGACTCTTGGAAGTAAAAACACATCAAAAGGCACAAAGTTACACATGTAGCTGGTAAAAAGGAATTGGAGAGACATGGGCACAGTGATGATATTATCAGCTATAGTACACAATACTTGTTTCAGGAATTAAAGAATGAATAATCCATTTTTTTAATGTTTTTATTTATTTCTAGGAGAGAGAGAGAGAGACAGCGTGAGCAGGGGAGGGTCAGAGAGAGAGGGAGTCACAGACTGAAACAGGCTCCAGGCTCTGAGCTGGCAGTCAGCACAGAGCCCAACACGTGGCTCGAACTCACGAACCGCGAGATCATGACCCAAGCGAAAGTGGGACGCTTAACCAACTAAGCCACCCAGGCGCCCCATGAATAATCCATTTTTGACTCAGGCCAAGTCTGTGCACTTGGAATAGGTTGCATGAAGAACCAATGTGTTAGAAGTCAGGGTTTAGGTATGGATGAGAAACAAGCAATGCCAGGTAGACTGTTGACATTGATCTCCCTTAATCTGCTGCTCCCTTATTTGATTTTCATTATATGATTAGCAGCTCTCCCCACTGTCCACTCTCAGCTAAAACAGGTGCTGCAAAGGAACCGGTATAGAAGGAATAGTACTTGGTGCAAGCATTTCCTCATCTAGAGAGCTGACAGTCACAATCTGGGTCCATGACCAAGCATTCTCAGATTCTTTTTATCCAAAAGAAGCCAAAATAGCTCTGAATGTAACATGAATTTAGAGTCATTTTTTCCTCTGTGTTCTATTTTGTTATAGAGGTCTCAGACTTATGTTAGCCATAGAACTCCCTATTCAAGAAGATGTATACCCAAATTATGACTCTCCGTTTTAGCCCAGAGGGTTTTATTCTCCTGGGGTGAGGCCTAACACTGGGAACAATAGGCATAAAATGTTATACTCACAGAGCCTCTTCTCTCAATTCTTTCCTACCATAAAGCAAATTCCAAATATTATACCTCTTTCCCCATACTTAACAAACCTGCATAGCAGTAATTTATCAGCTAAGATTTTAACTGTGAGTAAATAGCGATGGTTTAGAATAAGACAGTTTTGCGCCTGAACTTTGCCTCTGCTGTGCATTGCAAGGAACATCTTACTGAAGTCATTTCACCTAAACTGTAGTTTCTTCATGCAGAAAATAAAAACAGTCATAATATCTAGCTGGCCTTATGTGAGCATTAAATGAGACAATCTGTATAAACTTCTACCTGCAGTACTTAACAAACAGGAAATAGCCCATAGATGGCAGCACCTTACCAACACTCAAGTCTCTCTCTCTCTCTCTCTTTTAGCAGAAAGAACTTCATCTTTTAAGCCATAGTAATCTAGGCCTAAGGGTCTACATATTTTTCTACAAAGGAGAGTACTGATCAGATTTCCCAGTTCATTTAGTGTGAAAATTCAGAACCTCCAGGATGTAGGTGCCAAGTTGCAGTAAGAACTAGAAGAGATTTATTGAGATGTGACAAAGGTTCCTTGTCCAAACTTTAGATAGGCTTCTCTGAATCCACTTTTCAACCAGACCTCATCCTTGGGCCTTGACTTTGTCCTGCCCATCCCAGTTTTAGTAAGAATCTTCCTAAGACACTTTAGTGAGAATCCCACCCACCCACCCATGCCACCTTTGTATCTGATCACCCTCCCTTGCCTTGAGCAAGAATCCCATTAAGTCATTTTAGCAAGAAACCTAGCTTTGATGTCTTCTCTTAATAATTGTCAATCCACTGACACTCCTCATTCTGCTCATTGGCTCTAATTCCCAGCTGTCTTTGCTGTATTAAAAGTTGAGCCTGAGCTCTCCCTATTATGATAGTGTTGATATCTATCACAAAAGTCCCAAGTAACGTCTTCCTTACCATTGTGACAAGTGTCAGAATGTTGTTACACAGGTGAAACCTATGTAAGATAAGGACTAAGGAGTAGGCATGATACAGTACACCATGATACAGGCCTGACACCTGTGAAGGTAGAGGGAAAGCTGGCAGGAGGAAATTGGAAGAGCCTCCGACCACAGTGCAGCGCTGAGAAAAAACCTCAACATTCCAACAGTGAGCCGCAGAATGAAGATTATTCATAGAGGAGACGTTGCATTGGGCAGAAATGCCAATATCCAAATACCCCTATCACGCTCAGTCACTGGCACGTGGCGGGGGAGTGGGAGGATGCTTCCTGGGATAGTGTATCCTAGGCTCAGATGCCTACAGCACATGTGGGACTACAACTAGAGGCTGTAAGTTTATTGTAGTCTCCACAGCAAATTCTTTCTTTAAGGGAGATCTGAGCAGCTGCCACACCTAGCCAGGTACTCAGATGACACTGTAATATAATTAAAAGCAATGCTTTTTGAGCCTGTCCCTTACTACCTATGTGACCACAAGAAACCAACTGAAACTCTCTAAGTTTAGAGAAAATATATGACAGTGGCTGTTCCAGGACTGTCATGAGAGCTGTGATAGTTCAGTATAGTCCCAGGTCATGAATTCCAACAATGGGATTATTACCAAGGATTCTTTCCTCTTCTCTCCATTTCGAAGGCCTGACTTTTTCAGCCTCTTATAAAACCTTGACATACCGTTTATGAAAGCAGTTGCTTTTTTTGTTATTGTTCTTTTTTTATGTCCTCACACTTACTTTATGTTAATACTAATGGCTAATAACTTCCATCAGTCAAGATGGTCTAAGTTATGTTGCAGTGACAAGCACTCTGAATATTTCAGTGGATTAGTCATTCCACATGTCCATCCAGGGTCAGATGCAGCTCTGCTCTACACTGAGGAGACAGCCTTAGCCTGGAATAGTGTTGGTCATTGTGGCAGAGGGAGGAACATATGGTGAACCACATATTCAGTCTTAACATTTGTACTAAAAAGTGACATACAGCATTTGGCCAGAGCAAATCATATGACTAAACTTATGTCAGCAGAGCAGAATACATAATCCTCTTATAGGATTATTCAGTAATAAAATCCACAACATAGCCCAAGTTTTACACCTTTAACCTAGAATCTGAATGTCATTTTTTCCTTACAACGTGTATTCTGGTATTAGTACTTCAGTTTATACAGTCAACAGAAACTAAGAAATTAACTGCATATGTGTCTGTTAAGAACTCCTTCAGAAGCTCCTTACTTGAGCTCTGTCATTTGTTTGCCTTCTTATCACTGCAGCACCGTAGCAAATATATTCTAAGGATATTGTGGGTTTTGTATGAAATGCATTAATCATTCATGCCATTTTGATTGGCTCCTCTTCTTTTGCAGTATATAGCAGCCAAACAAGGTCAGAACTAGAAGATTTATTACAAAGTATCTTACTGACAATTGATTTTTCTCCTTCTAAAATCTCACTGTGATGCATTAGCCTATGAGTTTTTACTGCTTTTTTTTTAAGTAGGAAAAAAATATCACTCTATCCGCCCTACTTCTGTGACAATCAGCCATTGTAAAAGGAAATCCAGAGGGGATGAATTTCTTATGTTCTAATATCTCCCTAGACATAAATGTGAAATAAGGTGATAAGGCCATTGGATTAATTCAGAACATTTACTGGTTCAAGCAATTATTGCCATAAGTACTGGTACTGTTTTAGTTAGAAGTGTACTAAAATTTCAAATCTACATTAATATTAGGTTGTATCTCTTATTGGACTGGTCTCCTCCCATTTTTCATGAGAATTTAAGTTTGTAATTACATGGTAATATTGAGCATAGAACTAACTTATTGAACTTTTAGAAGGTTTTTTAAATCCAAAGATTAATTTATATCATATAATGTACTTTTTCCCATTAATGTGTTTTTGGGGAAAAGGTATGTAAATGAAAAAATTTGTTATACAAATCAAATATTTAACTTTTTAAGAAGATATTTAAAAGATTTATATGGTAACTTTCTTTTATTAATACTGGCATCACCTCCTCATATTTTGATTTGGAAACCTGGCTTTCCAATTCTGACTTTTATTTTGTCTTCTATTACAACCATAACTGCAGTCCCCAGACCGTGTACCAAGGTACCGGAAAACACTAAGAGATGTTTTAAATTTTCAAAAAAATACCCAGTAACATTTATCAGATATGTTCTCAAACTACTAGGGCAAAGTAGTAGTTCAGTTTCACCATTAGATCATATGAAATTCCCTTTGATTAGATCCTAACTTTGTAAGGCTGGATTTTAGCAGTTGCCATGATAAAAAGCAAGTACTGTATGGAAATCAAAATAGAGCAATAAATGAGGATGATGGTATCCAAAGTGATTCCAAGGTGGGCAATGCTGAACATGCAAATACATATTGTAATTATTAAAGAGTGAAATAAAAGTTCTATTTTTTCTTTCAATTTATATGTATTATTTTTTTCCAAATGGCTACTAAATCATCAGTACAAAAATATATAGTAAGTTGCTTAGACCTCACAACTCAATAAACAGAACTCTTTTCTTTAATGTTTTATTTATTTCTGAGAGAGAGAGAGAGACAGCATGAGCAGGGGAGGGTCAGACAGAGAGGGAGACACAGAATCTGAAGCAGGCTCCAGGGTCTGAGCTGGTTGTCAGCACAGAGCCCGATACAGGGCTCGAACCCATGAACCATGAGATCATGACCTGAGCTGAAGTTGGACTCCTAACCGACTGAGCTACCCAGGTGCCCCTAAACAGAACTCTTGCATATTTAGCCTAGGATCCCATACGAAAATATTACTGAAACAGTAAAAACATCTTGATATGAGAAAGTTTAGGAACCCCCAAACTATATATATTATTTCCAGTGTTCTATTTGAATAACACAGGGATGTTATAGTGGAAAATTTGTTTCAATTTACTCAAAACCATAGATGATAGGGATTTACAAATGTATATAAGATAGTGTTGCACTGGATACCTTATATTATCCATGAATTTAAAAAAAAAAGCTTTTATTGTATCTTAATACCATCTAATAATATAACCATACATATTGGACAGCAAAGATGTTTATGTACATTCATGAATTCTGATTTATTAAGGCTTTTTTGACCAATTGTTTCAGTATGTTGTTTAAACAGTGTAGTAGACATTGATGATTACTTTCCCTGGAATCTACCTTACCATCACACACACACACACACACACACACACACACACACACACGAGCAAACCTTGTCATTTGAGTGAGGCTGGCCATCACCACCCCACCCTACATATCCCTCTAGCTCCAGTTCTGGGCCTACCTAAACCAATCAACATAACCCCAACCCCTTTGGACCAGTTATTGGTTAAGGATGAACATGTGCTGTGACCTAGTTGGTCTGAGTACAGTGTAAATCAGGTCTCTGTTTTATAATTGGAAGAAGAGAATTTCCCACATGCTTATTGGATAGGATCCAGGAAGCCTGTGATGCAGCTTATGTTGGAAACCATCTTGAAAGATCTAGAAGAGGTAGGCCCAGAAACAGGCCAACCCCATGAAAGACAGAGATTTGCTAAAGATTTGCTAAAACTCAAATCAGAATTTTTTCTTTATGGAAAAACACTTGGTTGTCATTCAAATAATGGAAAGTGAGATTGTTTCCATATTTTCACAAAAATATTGTCACACTGACTTAGTGTCCTGTAACTACTATGTATGTGTGTGTGTACATATCTATAAACACATAGACATATTTGAAAAACAAAAAAAGAAAACTAATATTTATTGAGTTTATATTATATACCGGACATGATCATATTTTAAGTATGTCTTAGGATAATATTGCTCCTCAAACTGTGCAAATCATCCTTGAATAGATAAAAATAGTTTTATACTATTTTTTTTATGTTTTATTTCTTTCTAAGAGAGAGAGAGACAGCGTGAGCAGGGGAGGGTCAGAGAGAGAGGGAGTCACAGACCGAAAGAGGCTCCAGGCTCTGAGCTGGCAGTCAGCACAGAGCCCGATGCGGGGCTCGAACCCACAACCGCGAGATCATGACCTAAGCGAAAGTCGGACGCTTAACTGACTAAGCCACCCAGGCGCCCCAAAAATAGTTTTATACTATTAATTAAATATTCTCAATTTACAATTTGCTTATCACAAGTATATTCTAGAAAAAAGTTATGATGATTTATTCTTAACCATGGCTGTACATACTCATGACCATCTCTGGATATATGGATTTATTTGTCGGTATTACGGTCCTGACAATACTAACTCCCCGGGTGATTAAAAATGTGGGTTTATGATTGAGTAACTAGTTTATGTGATGTTAATCAGACACTCTAACTTTGTTCCACTACCTATGTTTCCTTTAACCTTCTCTACCAGCTTTTTGACTAGAAATAGTCAGCCAGATGCTGTTAATCCCCCTTTTTTTTGTTTATTTATTTATTTTGAAAAAGAGAGAGAGAGCAGGGGAAGGGCAGAAAAAGAGAGACAATCCCAGGCAGGCTCCATGCTCAGTGTGGAGCCCATGGTGGGGTTCAGTATCACAACCATGAGATCATGACCTCAGCCAAAATAGAGAGTTAGATATTTAACTGACTGAGCCACCTAGGAGCCCCTACTGTTATCCTTTTTTTGACTAAGTGTATAGAAAGTCAAATTGCAGCTACATGTTGGATTCTGTCAAGAATTGATGTTAAGGGTGCCTGGCTGGCTCAGTTAGTAGAGCTCAGGGTCATGGGTTTGAGCCCCACAGTGGGTGGAGAGATTACTTAAAAAAAGAAATTGATGCTAAAATATTAACCCATTTTTTTTCTTTATACATCTTCTTTCAGTAATTCACCAGCCATCAAGCACCCCCTGTGGATTTTCTGGCTTTTAAGAGTCAGTGTTTAACAAAATACCGAGCTACTTCCTTAGCTGGGTTGAAGGACCTCACTAAGAAATCTGTTGGGAGATATGAGAACGGACGTGGGCATAGACCTTAATTTAAGTAATTTTCCTTGCTCTGTCCATGAAGTAACAGTGACTGGATGATTGCTTTTTCCCATATTTCTTCCCAGGCTTTTAAAATGTTAAGCATTACTTATCAAAAGCAGGTAAATTAGTTTCAGTGAAATTGCCAGTGTTTATTCTCAAACACACTGCCACAGAAGGTCTGTTGCAAATGTAACATCTGTGTTTCACTAAAAGAGAAGGTAGGAGGACCATGACTGTTTATAGCTCAGATCATTGCCATGTTGTTTTGTTTTTGTGTTAATAATGCTTTCTTACTAGCTTTCCCAAATTATAGGAATCTCTAGAAATGAAATAAATTTCAGAGTCATACATATTATATGTCATTAAAATAAAGAGAAACTAAAAGCCTTCAAAATAATTTTATTCCTAATTTTGTGAGATTCTATAGAGATTTTCTGGATAGGGCGGAAACAGGATATACTCTCATTTTCTTGTGATCTGAAGCATACACAATAGTACCAGCTGCTTCCGTTTTCTTGCACTGAACAATGTCTTCACATATTGTCAATAGAGAACAGCATTCTTGGGTCTATTAAACTCATTTCTAAATTGTTGAAGGTAAAGATCATAGTTGAGTGTACATTTCCCTGAATGAATTGCCATTAGGAAATGGACTTGTTAAGTCACTTCCTGTTACATCAATGAGATTCCTGGGCCTTGTATAGGAGTATTGTGGAAACATAATATGACAAAATACTGAACTATATTCTTCCTGGGTCCTTCAATAATTGGCAGAAATAATAAAAGACCAGCTAAAACTCTACTTTATGTGATATAAAGTACTGCTAGATCCAATTTAGAACTTTCCCCTATTATTTTATGGCATTAATGCAGCCGTCTCTGATGTAAGTACTGATGTAAAACACAAAACAAAACAACCAGAAAAACCTTTCCCTCATCATTTCTACCTTCTGAAAGGCATTATCTGATTTGAAGAGAAAAGCATGTCTTGGAGAAAGAACTACAGACAAATAAAGATTCTACACTTGAAAGACAAACCTAAAATGGCATCTGCAGCCAACAAACTTGTCTTCCCATCTGACAGTCAGAATTCAGCTCCTTTCATCAGCATTCAGTTTTAATGCATTTGCAGCAATGCAAACAACAATAAACAAATGGAAAAGCAAAGGAAACATATCACTTAGAAGCAGACATCTGATTCAATTATCATGTAATCAGGAATCAAAAGCCGATTTCACTCAGTAGAGAAAAAGTGGATATATAACTTTTATAGCCTATTATTCTTTCACTGAAGAAGGAAAAAGATTGTTAATGTGATTATACATGTGAAGGTTACTATTGTCTCTAACACAGGCTTATAATATTATCAGTGCTCAAAGAAAATACTAAAGGAAAAGACTAATTTTCCTCTTTAATAAACAAAATCAGTAGCACCTTAATATAGCAATAAGTGTACTTTCTGTCAAGAATTTAGAAGACCTGCTATATTGCCTTTGGGTATTTATGTCATAATAAGTTACAGGAAAAACATAATATATGCAAAGTTCAAAGGATTTCGAATATACAAATGCATTGCCAATACTCTTGAGATTCCAATTAACATTCACATATTATGTTCTTAAATTGGCATAATGAAAATTTTGCACAAAGGTACATCAACTTCCTTCATTTTGTAGATAAAGAAACTAAACTCAGAGGGGTTAAATGGCTTTCACAAAATGTACAGCAGTCCGCAGAATAATCAGAATGAGAGTACAGGTCAATCAGTTGAGTGCTATGTTTGCTACTACAGCACGTGTCACAAAGAAGAATCTGAAATGTCACCCATTATTGTCATATACAAAATAAAATAGTGCCTTTAAACACAAACATAATCTTATCTTAAATATTGAGGGTTTTCTCATTAAACAAATATATTAAATGCAAGAAAGTATAAAAGTGAAAATAGAAACCACTCAGTCACTAGTGTGATTATTGTGTTGTATTTCCTTGCAATTTTTTTCCTTGAGTACTCCTTCCCTTCATCTTTTTTTTTTTGTTAATGTTTTTATTTTTGAGAGCGAGAGTGAGAGAGAGCATGAGCAGGGGAGGAGCAGAGAAATATGGTAACACAGAATCTGAAGCAGGCTCCAGGCTCTGAGCTGTCAGCACAGAGCCCGACTCAGGGCTCAAACCCATGAACCCTGAGATCATGACCTGAGCGGAAGTCGGACACTTAACCAACTGAGCCACCCAAGCAACCCCCCGCTTCAGCTTTTAAAATAAGCTTTATTGAACTATAATTTAAACACAATAGAATACATTAATTTTATGTCAGCAGTGCAATACATTTGCCCAATATATACCTGCATGTAACCACCACCCACTCAAGATAGAGTATTTCCATCACATCTGACTAGTTCCTTTATGCATGATTTTTGTTTTTTTTTAATTTTTTAATGTTTATTTATTTTTGAGAGGCTGAGAGAGACAGAGCGTGAGCAGGGGAGGGGCAGAGAGAGAGGGAGACAGAATCCAAAGCAGACTCCAGGCTCGAACCGTGAATCCTAAGATCATGACCTGAGCCGAAGTCGAATGCTTAACCGACTGAGCTACCCAGGCGCCCCTCCTTTTATGCATGTTTATAGTCATTTTCCACCACAATTCCTGCCTCAGGCAATGCTCATCTACCTTCTATCTCCTCTTCACAAATTTCATATAAATGGATTTATATAATAGATACTCTTTTATATCTGACTTCTTTTACTTAGCAAAATACTCTTGAGATTTCATTCACATTATTGAATGTATTGGCAGTTTTTATCACTGAGTAATATTCCATTGTATGTATATAGCACTCTCTATGCATTCACTGTTGAACGTTTCAGTTATAGCCAATTAAGGCTTATTATGAATAAGATGTTATAAACATTAATATCCATGCATCTTTTTATATGAATTGTTCCTTACCTGGGTTTTTTCTGGCATTCCTCATGATTACATTTCAGTTTGTAGCCTTCATGTCTCATCCATCTGCCCTACATTGGTAATGTTAATTTTGATCACTCTGTCAACTACTTATCAATTTTTTTGATGTATAATTACTAATTTTTCTTACCTTAAAACTCATAAGCAATTTGTAAGTAGGCACTTGAAGGCCATGAAGATAATCTGTTCCTCACTAAAACTCTACCCTAGATTTATCGTCTATTAATGATTCTTTTGTTTGTTTTTTGTTTTTGTGCTAAAATTTTTAAATGTTAATTCATTTTTTGAGAGAGAGAGAAAGAGTGTGCGTGGGGGAGGGGGAGAAAGAGAGAGAGGCACAGAATCCAAAGCAGGCTCCAGGCCCTGAGCTGTCAGCACAGAGCCCAATGTGGGGCTCAAACCCACAAACCATGGGATCACGAACTGAGCCGATGTCCATCACTCAACCCACTGAGACACCCGTATTAATGAGTCTTAAATCGCCCAATTTTTATTATTATGGTTGCAAAAGAATGATTTTCCAACTCCAGTATTCCTTTCACATTTGCCAGTCACTCCTCAGAATTCTACTATAAGCAAGGGCTTTCCTGCCCCCCTCATACCCATTTTTTATTATCTACTTATGATTATGGACCCATGAATTTCTATTTTATCAGTGGTTCATTATGGGTCTTAATTATCTTGATGCTCAAATTGTCAGTAGGAGTCCTGTCTAGTTAGTTCCTAGGTCCTTATAAACTGACCTATCAATTTGTTTTCTTTACTCATTCTAACTTTCAGACATAAGAAGATGCTCCAGACTCAGACTTGTATCTACCCTGCTTCATTCCCAGAGTCAACCCTTTCTCCAAGGGGTCCTTACTCTTTCATGAGAAACGTATTGGAGACCTAGATCCTGGTGTCATGTGTGTTCATTGCTCCTGTGCTAACTTTGCTCTTTGGCCCTCTTATTGGGTGGAGCTGGGAATATATGCGTGTGTATACACGTGTACCTAAATATACATCCAAACATACATACGCACATACATATACAAATGCACATAAATTAGTACACATACATATATATGTGCTATCTTAATTTTTTTTAATGTTTTATTTATTTCTAGGAGAGAGAGAGAGAGACAGCGCGAGCAGGGGAGGGTCAGAGAGAGAGGGAGTCACAGACTGAAACAGGCTCCAGGCTCCGAGCTGGCAGTCAGCACAGAGCCCGACGCGGGGCTCGAACCCACGAACCGCGAGATCATGACCTAAGCGAAAGTCGGACGCTTAACCGACTAAGTCACCCAGGCGCCCCATATGTGCTATTTTAGAAATCATGGATTCTCAGTGACTTTTAAAAATCATGGATTTTAGAAATCATGGCTTCTCAGTGACACCTCCAGTTCTAATTGATTTCCACAGAGATTTCTGTTGCCTTCTCCACATTCCATAGTTTTATGCCCTTTCTTTCACAGTGAGAACACTGGTTCCAACAATTCTGTAATACATGTAAAATAGTTTAAGAGTTGCTTTCTCCATAGCACTATAATAAACAAACCTTTTTTAAAAAATATTTTTATTTATTTTTAATGTTTTATTTATTTCTAGGAGAGAGAGAGAGAGACAGCGCAAGCATGGGAGGGTCGGAGAGAGAGGGAGTCACAGACTGAAACAGGCTCCAGGCTCTGAGCTGGCAGTCAGCACAGAGCCCCATGCGGGGCTCGAACCCACGAACCAGAGATCATGACCTAAGCGAAAGTGGGACACTTAACCGACTAAGCCACCCAGGTGCACCTAAACAAACCTTTTAAAAAGAAATCAAAATTTGTTTGCAAATCTCCTCTTCTCCCCACAACGTGTCCAACACTGAAATATATAGTCAAATGCTTCATTCTTAAGTTAATTAAATTAGTCCTTCCTAACTCCTCAATGTACACATGATAATCATTTGAAATAAAATTAAGTTTATTAATTTCCATTTGCTTTCATTTCTAACTTTTTCCCTCCTCATTCTTATTGCTTTAATAAGAGTAAAAAATATTCAAAAAGATACACTCAAAGAAGTGTCATTCCATTCTGTATTTTTTCCACACTATTCCTCCATTAATATTAACCAATTAATCGTTTTCTGTTTCTTTTTGTAAAGATAAGGAGACATATGCCTGTTTTCTTATTTCTCCATCTTTCTGTACACACAAATGGTAGCATCTGTTTATACCCTTTAGCACTTTGCTCTTTTTCCTTAATATCAACGCCCAGGAAATCACTCTCGGAGATCTTCCTCTATTTCACAATTGTGTAATACTTGTGCATATGTAATCTAGTTTATTCAAACTCTCTCTACCCTTGGGCGTCTAGGTAGTACCCAATATTTTGAAATTATATGTATGTTCCAACAAATAACCTTGATCACATGTATTTTCACACTGGTAGAGTCAATGTGGATTGACTTTAGGGAGAATTCTGAGAAGTGAGACTGCTAAGTGAGAGGTAAATGCATTTGTGGTTCTGTTAGATATTGCCAAGTTCTCTGCCATTTGATGACATATTGTGTGTATTGCCACCAGCAACCTATGAGAATACCCATTTCCCTCAGCCTCTACTTGAAATTTATACAAGAATTAACATGACTCTGTTAACATAATATTATTTCCTAATTTGAAAAAAATCACACTGTGTCACAGGCACTTTCACAGACCATTAACGCTCTTTGTGAATGTGATTCTATATAGTTGTATAATAATGCATTGAACAACTATACCACAAGTAACTTGGTTTTGAACATTTAGATTTTTTCTAAATACTACTATTTTATATTCAATGACAATAAGCATCTTTGGTGTATAATCATTTGTCCATGTGTAAGACTGTCACTAGAACAGATTTCTGATTTTTTACTCAGTATCCTCTTGTACGTATTAAGGGCATTGAAGCTTGGAGAAGTAGCAAAAACTTTGCTCACATGTTTGAGAAGTTCATGCATTCTATGAGACAACTTTAGCAGAAATATTTTACTAAAACCAAATCATTTACACAAATCTATGAGCAATAGTGTCTTTGTCAAGTATAGTCATTAAAGCAGTGGAGAAGAGAGGAAAACTAAGAAGATTCAGCTGAAGCAATTCCTGTGCCCTCCACGAATAATTCAAAATGACTTTTTTTTTCCATCTGACAGTGCTGGGTTTAGTGAGCTTTAGGTTTTTAATAAAGAGCTTCAGAATGATTGCCAAGTACTTCAAGTGCTCTCTGAGTGCACTTGGTGTTTGCAAGGATTTTCATTTCATAGATTACTTTGTGCAGTAATTTGAGAAACTAAGTGCTTTCCTTTAAGTATGCAAAGTTATGATACAATCTGCATTGAAAATCTGTCTCCTTGTGTTGCCTTCCTGTCTTAGCATTGGTCACTATTCTGAGAAGTAAGTTGAAGTTTTAATAGAATTTGCCTTTTCTGTAGGAACACTGGTGAATGCCTACTTCCATTAAAACTGTAATGTAGCTGTGGGGATTGGAGCTATTCCCTGTGGACAGAATCATCTTCTAAGCTACAAAATACTGGTATTTACACTGACAATATTGTATCACTTCTGTTCAATGACATGACTTTCCTTCCCTTTGCTGACTGACACATCAGGCCTCCAGCCTCCCTTACTGTCACACTCAGTAAGGCATCCCTCATTTAACACCTGCTGGTGTTTCTGCCTTGAGCCTTCCCTTGTTGTCTGGATACCACCTTGGCCTTGGATTTTTCTGATCTTAAGCTCAGGCTTCTTTTTTAAATTTTTTTAATGTTTTATTTATTTCTAGGAGAGAGAGAGACAGACAGTATGAGCAGGGGAGGGTCAGAGAGAGAGGGAGTCACAGACTGAAACAGGCTCCAGGCTCTGAGCTGGCAGTCAGCACAGAGCCCGATGTGGGGCTCGAACCCACGAACCGCGGGATCGTGACCTAAGTGAAAGTCGGACGCTTAACCGACTAAGCCACCCAGGCGCCCCCCCCCCCTTTTTTTATATATATTTTTTGATGAAGCTCAGGCTTCTTTGATAAACCACCTGCCAGCTCCAGCTTTGGTTGCTTCACCAATCTTACTCCAAATTGCATATTTCTTGGGATATGGCACATAACACGTCATGTCTCTGGCCTGTTTGCATTTGGCCACATCTTAGCCTAGATCAGGCAATTTCCATAAATCACTCACTGTCATGAGATGGAGGTTCTCACATGTCAAACTGCAGACTGTATCCTGCTTGCAAAGAGACTTGTAACCTCTGGCTCCAGAATCTCAGAGCAACTGTTTCAATCAATATTCTAGGCTCAAATGTTGGCCTGAGGAGGTTTTGTCAGGGTTTTATGCCCAGCCCACAGATTTTCCTAAGTTAAGTGAGTTAGGTTGAGCTTTCCTATACATTTTTTAAACCAAAAGGCCAGTTAATATGCCTTCATCACCAAGATAGAGAAGGTGTTCCTACCTCCCCAAATCCCCAACACTCTTCCTCTCTCCCTCCCTCTTGCACACAAGAATATATAATTGCACTATAGTTTAATTATATTCACATAATTTATTAATATGTCCTTCTCTCATGCTAAAGAGAGTTTTTCAAAGACTAAAGCAGGAAGAAGACAAATATCAACAAATTCTGGAGATCCTTTTAGCAGGAATTCAATCTAATAGCAAATAAGCACATCCCTTTCATTGGTATTTAAGAACTGGAGAATGGTCCCAATTGGCCAGATTTATGCAGGTCTCAATATACACATTTGGGCTGAATTTGAGCAAGAGAAGGTAGCTGTGAAGGTGTTCAGTCGTACTACTAGTGGATCTTTGGTAAGGACCTTTAACTGTTCCAGCATTAGATAAACTTTGTAATTACTACTGTGAGAAATGGGTGAGGGTTTTGATTGGGGATAATAGAAGGTAATGTTGAGCAACAGTGGGGTTTTAAATCATGCATTCATTATGGAGTTATCAGTCCATTACTCTGGAAATCTTGATATATTTGAGTTTCAACAACAATTTGTAAAAACTCATGAGTATTTTCTGTCCTGCCTTCTCCTTCAATATAATCCTAAAATATGGAATGAATAAGTCACAGGGATGAAAAGTACAGCATAAGAAAAATAGTCAATGGCATTATAATAGCGTTGTATGGTGACAGATGGTAGCTACACTTGTGATGAGCATAGTATGACGTGTAGAGTTGTTGAATCAATATGTTGTACACCTAAAACTAATATAACATTGTGTGCCAACTAAATTTCAATTTAAAAAAGAAAAAATGAAAAAAGTATTAGTTTACAAAATTATAAGCTAGTTAAGGATTGAGACTCTGTCTTTGCATTTTTAACAATAAGCATATTCTCATAGTAGGTATCCAAAAATATATGGTTGATTGGTTCATACGTGGATTAGAGAAATAACAGTAAGAACAATGAACAAGCTAGAATTCTCTATTATGGAATAACGGTATCACACTTACCCTCTTATCATGAAGTACTATAATGTTTCACAAATTATTTCAGGCAACTGTGTCTGGGCATTGAGCATAGCTCAAAACATAAATATTTAAGAGAAGGGAAACACATAAGGCTTTTTGTCTGAGGCCACTTTTAAGGAGGTAGAACAGGGAGGCAAAACCTAAGTAGACTAAGAAGAGAGAAACAATACAAATGGTCGTTGACTTCTTACCGAAAGCAGTGGATGCCATAACATTATGGAACAACAGATTTAAAATTCTGAAAGAGGGGCAACTGGCGGACTCAGCAGGTGGAGCACGTGACTCTTGATCCGGGGGTTGTGAGTTTGAGCCCCATATTGGGGGTAAAGTTTACTAAAATTTTTAAATAAATAAGAAAATGCAGAAGAAAAAGAAAAAAACTCTATAAATTCAGAATTCTATATCCATTGAAAATCTCCTTCAGAAGAGAAGATGATAGAAGAAAACATAAGAAAAATATTGTGACCTTGGGTTAGGCAAAGATTTCTAAGATATGACACCAAAGGCAAAACAGAGAAAACTGATACACTAAACTTTATCACAGGCTAGAAGAGGAGGATCCATATCCCATATAGGACCACACAGAGGTTGCACTTGGAAACAGTGAGAAACCAGAGGCTGTGGGAAACAGGCTTTGTAGTATGAAAAGGATAATGGACTGCCCCCTTGATTGCCATTGGCTTGTTTGATCATTCTGCCAGTTGGCAGTGAACTGAAACTTGTTACTGAAATAAATGGGAACTGGACTTGATCCATCTAATGGGGGTGCTCTTTGGCTAGGGAATCTTTTCCACGGGAGCAGAGTAGGAAGGAGAACTCACAGGCCATTTGATGTGTTGTTGTTGTTTTTAATGTTTTATTTATTTCTAGGAGAGAGAGAGAGAGAGAGAGAGAGAGAGACAGCATGATTGATCAGGAGTGTCAGAGAGAGGGAGTCACAGACTGAAACAGGCTCCAGGCTCTGAGCTGGCAGTCAGCACAGAGCCCGACGCGGGGCTCGAACCCACGAACCGCGAGATCATGACCTAAGCGAAAGTCGGACGCTTAACCGACTAAGCCACCCAGGCACCCCACTCACAGGCCATTTGAAGCTCTCTGACTTTCACCTTATGTCAAGGTAGTGCATAATGTTGGAATGAGTTCATAATTATCAACTTCAAAATTCTTTTAACTGCACACAATTTCTTTACCTCTCTTTATGTCTCCTTTTTTATATATGGTAATTTAAATATTCATAAGAAGTAGTGCTGAAGGAAGAGCATTGAGATTGTTTCAATTAACAATTTAAGTGAAACTCTAGATTAGGTATCTTCAAAAGAAGAGGTGTGTGTGTGTGTGTGTGTGTGTGTGCGTGTGTGTGTATGGTTGTTCTTGCAATGTCTGTTCTTTAAAAGACATTGTTAAGACAATGAAATGGCAGACTACAGACTAGGAAAAATATATTCAGAAATCACATATTTGAGGAAGAACTTATGTCCAGAATATATTAATCAAAATCAATAATATGGAATAAAGTTTTAAACAGACACTTCACCAGAGAAGATATACAGATGGCAAATTAGTACATGAAAAGATGCTCAATATTATTAATCATTAGGGAAATTCAAATTAAAATCATGATGAGATATCACTGCTTATCTATTAAAATGGCAAAAAAATTCTAATAAGTACCAGCAAAGATGTGAAACAGCTGAAAACACGTCACTAGTGTGAATGCTAAATGGTACAGCCATTTTGGAAAATAGTGGTTTCTCATACAGTTAAATGTACAAGCCAGGTATTTATACAAGTGAAATGAAAATATATGTTCACACAAAAATCTGTTCACATATGTTTATAGTGACTTTATGCATACATAATCACCAAAATATGAAACAACACAAATGTTGCTCAAATGTGGAATGGATAAACAAATTGTGGTATATCCACATGATAAAATACTACTCAGCATAAAAAGAATGAATTATTGATACATGCAATGACTTGGATATATCACAGATGTATTATGCTATGTGAATGAAGCTAGCCTCAAATGGCTATGATTTCATTTATATGATCTTCTGGAAAAGGCAAAACTGTAGGGACAGAACTGACAGGGTCATAGGAGGATGGATTGACTTTAAACGGTCACGTGGGAATATGTTTAGGGTGATGGCCGTGTTCTATATTTTGATTAAAGAGATATTTGATTGTATGAGTTTGTCAAAGCTAGTAGACCTGTACATGGAAAAAAAGGTTAATTTTACTGTATGTAATTTGTACCTTTAAAAATGAAAAATAATAGGGTATAATGGCCATTTTGAGATACGTGAGGAAATTGTTGCCATCAAACCTAACCTCTGAAACAGATTCTCCAGGCTATAGAGAAATGATAATTAGATGAAAACTCAAATCTACAACAAAAAACAAAAAAGAAAAGTAACAGAAATGGCAAATAAGTGGGTGTGTATAAAGCTACCTTTTTTTCTTTTAGTTTCCGTATTTCTTTAAAAAAACATATTTAAATCATACATAATATTAATTTGGGGATTTTTTAACATATGTATAAATTAAAAAACAAAATAGCACAAAGTATAGGAGGGAAAATAGAATTATACTCTTTTAAATGTTTAGAATTTTACACAAAATGGTATAATAGTAATTTTAAGTAGACTGTGATAAATAGGAATAAATATAATCCCAAGAAAAAGTAATAAAAGTAGGATAAATATGTAAATCACAAGTCCAGTAGAGGATATAAAATAAAAGACTGAAAATATTTAGGGCACCTGGGTGTCTTAGTCGGTTAAGTGTTCAGCTTCAGCTCAAGTCATGATCTCGTGCCTTGTGGGTTCGAGCCCCGTGTTGGGCTCTGTGCTGACAGCTAGCTCAGACCCAGGAGCCTGTTTCAGATTCTGTATCTCCCTCTCTCTCTCTGACCCTCCCCTGTTCATGCTCTCTCTCTCTCTCTCTCTCAATAAATAAAACATTAAAAAATTTTTTAAAAGACTGAAAATATTCAAATAACATAAAAAAGCAGTAAATCAGGACAAAGAAAAAAACAATGTAATGGACAGACAGAAAAGAATAGCTTTGAAGATAGATTTAAATTTAACATGTAGGGGCGCCTGGGTGGCTTAGTCGGTTGAGCGTCTGACTTTCACTTAGGTCATGATCTCACGGTTTGTGGGTTCGAGCCCCACGTGGGGCTCTGTGCTGACTGCCAGCTCAGAGCCTGGAGCCTATTTCAGAGTCTGTATCTCCCTCTCTGACCCTCTCCTGCTCACGCTCTTTCTCTCTCTCTCTCTCTCCTAGAAATAAAATAAATAAATAAATAAATAAATAAATAAATAAATAAATAAAAATAAATTTAACATGTAAAAAACTGTCAATTCATTAGGAAGACATCACAGTCCTAAAAGTGAATGGACCAAATAACAGAACTATAAAATAGATGAAGTAAAAACTGACCTAACTAAAATAAAAAACACAAAAGACCACATAGTAGGTAATTTCATTACCCCTCTCAGTAATCGATAAAACTAGTAGACAAAAGATCATAGGACTGTAGACTGTTTGAACAACACTATCAACCAATTCAAACTTACTGACCACCTCACCTTTATCTTTATAGATCATCTCAAAAATTACTGAACACACTTTTTATGTGCACATAGAATTCCTATGAAGACAGATCATATACTGAGCAGTAAATATGTACCAGTAAATTTGAAAGGGCTAAACACTCACATGGGGCAACTGGGTGGCTCAGTCAGTTAAGCATCTGAATTTGGCTCAGATTGTGACCTCCCGGCTTGTGGGTTCAAGCCCCATGCCGGGCTCTGTGCTGACAGCCCAGAGACTGGAGTCTGCCTAGGATTCTGTGCCTTCCTCTCTCTGCCCCTCCCCCACTCACACTCTGTCTCTTGTCTCTCTCAAAAATAAATAAACATTAAAAATAAAAGAAAGAAAGGCCTAAACATTCACAGAGTATGTTCTTTGAGCATAATAGAGTTAAATTAGAAATCAGTAATAGCAAGATATTTAGAAGATGCCCCAAACTTTGGAAGTTAACCAACACTTTGAAATAATTCATAGGTAAAAGAATATATAACAAAGGAAATTAGAAAATATATCAAACTTAGTTTAAATGAAAACAGCATGCCAAAATTTGTGGGATGTTACTAAAGCAACACTTAGAGGGAAATTTTTACCTTCACATGCTTATTTTTGAAATAAGATTTAAAGTCAATGACTCTCAACATATGGGAAAGGAAAAAAAATGAGAGGAGGAAACAAACTGTAAGAGACACTTAACGATAGAGAACAAACTGAGGGTTGAGGAATGTGGGGGGATGGGCTAAATGGGTGATGGGTACTAAGAAGGACACTTGTGATGAGCACTGGATGTTGTATGTAAGTGATGAATCACTGAATTCTACTCCTGAAACCAATACTGTACTGTATGTTAACTAACTGGAATTCAGATAAAAATTGAAAAATTAGTAAAATCAATGACTGAATTTCTATTTTAAAGGCCTTAGACTGCCTAATTTCAAGGCTTTCTATAATGATGCTACCGTTATTGAAATATTGTGGTATTATAAATAGATGTACAAATACCTCAAAGGAATAGGACACATCACCTAGAAAAAGACTCACACTTATACACTCAAATGAATTTCAAAAAAGAGCTCAATGCAATTCAAAGGGGAAAGGAAAATATCTTCAGCAAGTTAGATGTAATAAGCATATGGGAAAAAAATTAACCTTGACTCCTCCTTACATGGTACACAAAAATTAATTTGAGGTAGATTAATAAGTAAATGTAGAAGTTAAAACTATAAAAGTTTCTAAAAGAAGATTGCAGAATATCTTTGCAAACATAGAGTCAGCAAATATTTCTTAAAGCAGAGAAACAAAAAATATTCAACTTAAAATGATAAACTAGACTTTGAAATTAACATTTTTCAATGACTGTCTTTATGAATATAAAAATGTAGGCCACAGAGAGGTTGAAAATATTAGCAACACACATATCTAAGGACTTGTGTCCAGAATATATAAAGATCTCTCAAAAAAGACTAATAAAAAATGGACAAAATACTGGAATAAATACTACATGAAAAACGATATGTGAATAGCCAATAAGTACATGTAAAGATTCTCTATGTCATTAGGCATCATGGAAGTGAAAATTAAAACCAAAGTGATAAAACCACTTTGGAAAACTGGTTGGCAATTTCTTAAACAATTAAATATACGCACCCCTTATGATCCAGTGATTCCACTCCTTGGTAGTTACTTAAACAAATTAAAAATTTTGGCTACACAAAGACTTCTATGAGAATGTTTATAGTAGTCATATTCATAATAAGTGAATACTGGAAAAAAAAAACAAAGACTATTAGCAAGATAGTAAACTGATACATTCATATAATGAAACAATATTTAGCAATAGAGAATAATGCACCTATACAATCAAATGCCATTGAATTGTGCTTTTCCAATAATGTTTATTTCATTGTCTATAAATTTAATTCACTAATTTAAAACATTTACAGGTTAATTCTTTGAGGAAAGATATTAGGCTGAATAATACGAGGGGAAATTGGCTCATCACACAGTCGTTTTTCTTTTCTGATCCAGTTTGTTTGACCTACAAATATTTTATGATATGTATTTGTGAAACCTCAGTGAAAACACCCTTCTGTTCTGTGGCTCTATTCTTAAAAGTTATTCAAGATCAACAAAGCACATGTATTGATTTCACAGTCAACATTAGCATTTAACTAAAATCTACATAAACCATATAACTACTATTATTCCTATGAATCAAAGTTATTGGGTTTTTTGGGGAGAAAGATTAATTTATCTTATTCAAGGATATTGGAGAACACACCAGGCAGATTATTGAATAAATGCCTCCCTAAAATACCTTATAATCTGCAGTGTTGGATAAAAATTAGAGAAAAATCCTGAACTACATTAATGGTTTGGATAAAATGAATTCCAACTTACTTCTAAATTACTTGGAGTAGAATTGTCCCACTTCCCTGCCTGTTTCTAGAGGAAATATCACCTATTTACAAGTATTTGCAGCACTTAGATGCAGCAGACCAGAGGACTCTTGACACAAATAATATGACTAGGCATGACATCAGTAATTCACTATGGCATGTTGATGAAAATTTAAAGGGGATGCCTGATTAGAATGCCATCATCTGTTCTAGCTAATCTCGACAAGGAAAAGTATGAGGAAACTTAGATATCTGCAGCTTTCAGAAATTGGTTTATCTGTTGCCAGGCTAAGTGAATTATTTATCAATGACTCAGCACATCTCTGGTGTTTGAAGGCATATTGCACGAACTTAAAAGAAATTTTTATTTATTTCTGCAGCCAGGAAACAAACCCAATTAAAAATAAACAGTTTGGGAAGATTTTTGTTTCTGAATGTTATGAATAATTTCTTCAATATAAAAATTCAGTCTCTGCATTTTGTGAACCACTTTCTACTTGGACTCTAATGCATTTTCAGTACTCGCTTTTTCACATTAAATGTCATGAATGTCCATTAAATGCCCATGTGTTATAAATAAAGTCTCAGGAGATATGAGAATAGAAAATAAAACAGAATGGAAAATGACTGAAGCCATACTTTCTCTTTCCTAACAGAACCTCAGTTTTGTTTAGGTATGTACTTCACTTCCTGCTCCAGAGGGAGTTCCCATTTGCCAAAGGAATAAGAGCATAAAATTTCTCTTGGTTATTCTTGCTCCACAAAGGTCATGCGACCTAGGTTGGACTAATCAGAATAAATTTTATTCCATGTTTTGAAGAGAAGTTGCTCTATTTGTTTTAATAAACAAGAAAGTAAGTATCCACAGTTGCTGTTAGCATTCTCTTGAGAAGACGTTGTTAAGGAAAGCAAAGAGATGGATATTCCATTGAATCATGTAATCACTGCTGTTTCTATACATAACCCTGCACTACCTCTAATCTTCCTGATATGCAAGAAAATGTATTTCCTTATTGTTTAGGAAAGTTTAATTTAATATTTCTTATAAAAAACATTCTTCTAAACAACATGGCAGTATGTCACTATCTCCACTTTGGCCTTGATTCATAGTAAAATATTTTGTTTTTGGACTGTTTTAGGCTAGAATAGGATACTCCTAGTTCATGGTTTTTGTCTACTCATAGTTCATGGTTGTTGTCAGCAACAGAAAATAAGTGCATACATATTGCTTTGTATAGCTTAATTCAGAAAGCGTTTACCAAACCATTTCCAGGAATGTCAGAATTTAGCATTGTTGGTAGCTGAGAGACTCTAAAATCCTCTAAATTATGGAACACCTCAGGACTGAAAAAAAACCCTCATGTATTAAAATGTCAAAACACATACATGCACATATACACACAAAATACACAGAGGCAAACAATTATGAACTGAACCAAAGAGAACTGTACTAAACTCCAGTAATTTTAGAATATTTAAAAAAAACAGGGGCGCCTGGGTGGCTTAGTCGGTTAAGCGTCCGACTTTCGCTTGGGTCATGATCTCGCGGTTCGTGGGTTCGAGCCCCGCGTCGGGCTCTGTGCTGACTGCCAGCTCGGAGCCTGGAGCCTGTTTCACAATCTGTGACCCCCTCTCTCTCTGACCCTCCCCTGCTCACGCTGTCTCTCTCTCTCTCCTAGAAATAAACAAAACATTAAAAAAAAAAAGAATATTTTAAAAAAACAAAAAAAAGAATATTGAGATTTAAGAAGTAACTTCTATTATATCTACTCCCTGACTATTGGATGATCATAAATGGCAGTGGCCTTATTGAAGTTTTCTGTACTGTTAAGGAACAGTGAACTTCACCTTCACAAATTAGGAAAATGATAATCATTGGTAAATAGACTTTGTCCATATAATACTTTAAGATGAAAAGAATGTAATACTACTAAGCAATTCAGAGCAACAAACTACTGATAAATGTAACAAAAACATTTATTGAGCATAAAGAGCCAAACCTAAATTGGTTGTGTCATTCCACTTATATTAAGTTCTAGAAAAGGTCAATTTAAGTTATGGTGATAGAACTCAAAACTGTTGGGGCTCCTGGGTGGCTTAGTCAGTGATATGACCAACTCTTGGTTTTAGCTCAGGTCATGATCCCAGGTCGCTGGATCAAGCCCTGCACTGAGTATGCTTAGGATTTTCTCTCCCTCTGCCCCTCTCCTCCTCTAGCATTCTGTCTCTTTCTAAAATAAAAATTAAAAAAAAAAAAAAAAAAGAAATCAAAACTGTTGTTTCCTGTCTGGTGGGCAAATTGCCTGGAAATGAGAATAAGGGAATCATTTTTGAGTAATGAAAACATTCTGTAAATTATTTGGGGTAAAGGTGACATAAGTACATGCCTTTATCAAAATTTATTAAATTACATATTTAAAATCTCTATAATTTTTATGTAAATTATACCTAAAAATTTGAAAGAATGACAATGTTAAGTTCAAAAACTAACAGGGGTGGGGCGCCTGGGTGGCTTAGTCGGTTAAGCGTCCGACTTTCGCTTAGGTCATGATCTCGCGGTTCGTGGGTTCGAGACCCGCGTTGGGCTCTGTGCTGACTGCCAGCTCAGAGCCTGGAGCCTGTTTCAGAGTCTGTCACTCCTCTCTCTGACCCTCCCCTGTTCACACTCTCTCTCTCTCTCCTAGAAATAAATAAAACATAAAAAAAAAAATTTAAAAAAAAACAAAAAACAAAAAAAAAACTAACAGGGGCTCCTGGGTGGATCAGTCGGTTGAGTGTCCAACTTCGGTTCAGGTCATGATCTCACAGTTTGTTAGTTCGAGCCCCATGTTGGGCTTGCTGTTGTCAGCTTGTCAGCAGCAGAGTCCACTTCAGATCCTCTGTCCCTCTCCTTCTGTGCCCCTCCCCTGCTCGTGCTCTCTCTCTCAAAAAAAATAAAGAAAACACTAAAAAAAAAAACTAACAAAAGTTGGGTCAACTGACTGTCTTAGAAAAGCATGTGACTCTTGATCCCAGGGTTGTGACATCAAGCCCCAGAATGGGAGTGGACCTTACTTTAAGAAAATGAAAGGCGTTGGGGTGTCTAGGTGGCTCAGTCAGTTAAGCATCTGACTCTTGTTCTCAGCTCAGATCTTGGTCTCAGGGTCATAAATTCAAGCCCCACATTGGGCTCAGGGTTAGGTATGAAACCTACTTAAAAAAAAAAAAATTGAAAAAAGCTTTAAGAGCACCACCAAACAATTGAAGAGTGTAGGCCTTATTTGAATTCTGATTCAAACCACAAAAATGAAAACAATAAAATCTGAAAAAAGAGGTAACAAAAGTTTATATAAATTAATGTTTAAGTAATTTTTTGAAATGGCTGCCAACAGTTTCAACTTAGAAATCTGTGTTTCTGTCCTTTTATAGAAAATGGGAAGACCACAGGATGCTTGGTTGGGTCAGTATATTTGGTGTCCGACTTCATCTCAGGTCACAATCTTGCAGCTCTTGAGTTCAAGCCCCACATCAGGTACTATGCTGACATCCCAGAGCCTGAGGCCTGTTTCCAGTTCTGTTTCTCCCTCTTTCTCTGCCCTTCTCCTACTGACACTCTGTCTTTCTCTCTCAAAAACAAACCCACATTTTCAAATAAGCCTAGCCTTTGGGCTTAGGATCCAATAAATTCTTACAACTTCAGTTGCGGAGTTGCAATCTCCAATGTGTCTTGCATACAACCAGTTTTGTTTGTTTATGTTTTCTCTGCAGGCACATAGGTACTTGAGTTCATGACTGGTCATATTCTTTTCATCCATTTAGTGCTTTTTGTTTGTTTGGTCCTGTAGTCTTTATTCTAGTTCTTACTCCTGATGTGACTATTTTCATTGTATTTGGGCAAACTGGGGGTATCCTAAGATTACACATACATATCAATGACATAATCACAATCTCACTGAAATGTCAAACCTAAAAATTTACCTGATACAATAGGCAGTGCATTCAAGTAAAAACAGGTCATTACCATTCACCCAAAACCCTGAAATTAAGTACCTTTTATAAGTGTGCAAAGATGTAATAAAATAATAAAAAATACAGAATGCCTACAAATAATGAGGACACCGCTTTATGAAGGATTAACCTTTATTGTTTTTTTCTTAAGGTTAAGTTTATTAAAATATCACATCCTAAAATCTATATCATTGAAATCTTTGAGTATATCTTATTCCACAATGATTTTTCCCCCAAAGAGCTTGCAGTTAAACACAGAGCATATAAATAATTTTATTGATGAAAGTTCCTGCTAGTTTTTCCATCTCAAGTTTTTTTAAGTTTATTTATTTATGTTGAGAGGGAGAAGGAGAGGCAGACAGACAGGGAGAGAGAGAAAATCCCAAGCAGGCTCTGTGCTGTCAGTGTAGCATGAACTCATGAACTATGAGAGTGTGACCTGAGCCAAAATCAAGAGTCAGACGCTTAGCCAACTGAGCCACCTAGGTGCCCGTATTTCAAGTTTACATTTAAATTCCAGTTAATTTACATATATGGTAAAATTGGTTTCAGGCATAGAATTTAGTGATTCATCATTTAATTATAATACCCAGTGCTCATCACAATCAGTGCCCTCCTTAATACCCATCATCCATGTACCATTCCCTGCCCACTTTCCTCCATCAACCCTCAGTTTGTTCTCTATAGTTAAGAGTCTCTTATGGTGTGCATCCCTCTCTTTTATTTCACCTTCCCATATGCTCGTCTGTTTTGTTTCTTAAATTCTGCATAAGAGTGAAATCATACGGTATTTGTCTTTGTTTTACTTATTTTGCTTAGTGTAATACACTCTAGCTCCATCTACATTATTGCAAATAATAAGATTTCATTCTTTTTGCCAAATGAATAATATTCCATTACTTCTTTACCTATTCATTAGGCAATGGGCATTTGGGATCTTTCCATAATTTGGCTATTGTTGATAGTGCTGCTATAAACATCAAGGTGCACATGTCCCTTTAAATCAGTATTTTTGTATCCTTTGAGTAAATACCTAGTAGTACAACTGCTGGGTTGTAGAATAATTCTATTTTTAATCTTTTAAAGAACCTTCACACTGTTTACCAGAGTGGCTGCACCAGTTTGCATTCCCACCAACAGGGTAAGAGGGTTCCCCTTTCTCCATACCCTCACCAACACCTGTTGTTCCTTGTATTAATTTTAACCTTTCTGACAGGTGTGAAGTGGTATCTCATTGTGGTTTTGATTTGTATTTCCCTGGTGATGAATGATGTTGAGCATATTTTCAGGTGTTTATTGGCCATCTGAATGTCTTTGGAAAAAAGTCTTTTCATGTCTTCTGCCCATTTTTTAACTGGATTTTTATTTTTTGGGTGTTGAGTTTGATAAGTTCTTCATACGTTTTGGAAACTAACCTTTTATCTCATACATCATTTGAAAATATCTTCTCCCATTCCATTGCTTGCCTTTTAGTTTTGTTAATTGTTCCCTTTGCTGTGCAGATGCTTTTTATCTTGATGAGGTCCCAATAGTTCATTTTTGCTTTTATTTCCCTTGCCTTCACAGACATGTCAAGTAAGAAGCTGCTGTGGCTGAGGTCAAAGAGGTTGCCTGTGTTCTCCTCTAGGATTTTTAAAAAATATTTTAATGTTTATTTATTTTTGAGAGAAAGAGAGAGCATGAGCATGAGAGGGGCAGAGAGAGAGGGAGACACAGAATCCGAAGCAGGCTCCAGGCTCCTAGCTGTCAGCACAGAGCCTAATGCGAGGCTCGAACTCACAAACCACGAGAACATGACATGAGCAGAAGTTGGACGCGTAACCAGCTGAGCCATCCGGGGGCCCCTCCTCCAGGATTTTGATGGTTTCCAGTCTCACATTTAGGTATTTGATCCATTTTTAATTTATTTTTGTGTATAGTATAAGAAAGTGGTCCAGTTTCATTCTTCTGCATGTTGCCATCCAGTTTTCTCAACACCATTTATTCAAGAGACTGTCTTTTTTCCATTGGATGTTCTTTTGTGCTTTGTCAAATATTAGTTGACCATGTAGTTGTGGGTCAATTTCTGGGTTTTCCATTCTGTTCCATTGATCTATGTGTCTGTTTTTGTGCCAGTACCATACTGTCTTGATAACTACCACTTTGTAATATCACTTAAAGTCTGGAATCGTGATGCCTCCAGCTTTGCTTTTCTTTTTCAAGATAGTTTTGGCTATTTGAGATCTTTTGTGGTTCCATACAAATTTTAAGATTATTTGTTCTAGCAAATGCTGGTGATATTTTGATAAGGATTGCATTAAATGTGTTGATTGCTTTGGGTAGTATAGACATTTTAACAATCTTTGTTCTTCCAGTCCAGGAGTATGGAATGTTTTTCCATTTCTTTGTGTCCTCTTCAATTTCTTTCATAAGTGTTATATAGTTTTCAGGGTGAAGATCTTTTTACCTCTTATTTCTAGGTATCTTATTGTTGTGGGTGCAATTGTAAGTGGGATTGATTTCTGGATTTCTCTGTCTTTTTGCTGCTTCATTATTGGTGTATAGAAATACAACTGATTTATTTGCATGTATTTTATATCCTGAAACTTTGCTGAATTTATATTTCAGTTCTAGTAATTTTTTGGTGTAGTCTTTCAGGTTTTATACGTAAGAGTACCATGTCATCTGTGAATAGTGAAAGTTTTACTTCTTCCTTGCTGATTTGGCTGCCTTTTGTTTCTTGTTGTTGTTTGATTGCTGAGGCTAGGACTCCAGTATTATGTTAAATAACAATGGTTAGAGTGGGCATCCCTGTCTTGTTCCTGACCATAGAGACAAAGCTGTCGGTTTCCTCATTGAGGATGATGTTAGCTGTGCGTCTTTAATATATGGCCTTTAGTATGTTGAGGTATGTTCCCTCTATCCCTACTTTGTTGAGGGTTTTTATCAAGAATGGATGCCGGTGTGCTGGGTGGCTCAGTTGGTTAAGTGTCTGACTTCTGATTTTGGCTCAAGTCATGATCTCACAGTTCTTTAGTTTGAGCTCCAAATTGGGATGTGCTGGCAGTGCAGAGCCTGCTTAGCATTCTTTCTCCCCACCTCTCTCTGCCCCTCCCCCCTCTCAAAATGAATAAACTTAAAAAAATGGATGCTGTATTTTGTCAAATGCTTTTTCTGCATCTATTTGCAGGATCTTTTGGGGTTAATTCCTGCATTTTGTCTAGGTCATTGTCTTTTTATGTGTGAGCATAGCCTGTTTTATTTCCTGCTTCTGAGAGGAACGGCTGTATTAAGAAGAGGTCCTATATTGTCCAAGGCCTGGTGCTTCAGGAAATGTTTCAGAGTTTGCACTCTGCTATTGTGCTTTGGTCGCTCTTTCCCTCAGGTCAGTCCTCTGCAGTTTCTCCTTGCCTACAGTGGGGAGTGTTTGGATCTTGTCCACTGTGTGGCAAGTTTTAACTAGATATGATTTTGTCTATTTGTTAAAAGAGACTAAATATGATTTTTCTTAAAGCTGAAGCTTTGCAACACTGTATGATCAGTAGACTTGGTATGTGTGAGGGGTTTGTGCTGGGGGAGGGGTCTGCTCTCCTGATTCTCAGGCCAACTTGCCCTAGTAAAGATGCACCTGTAGGGCACAGGGAGGCCAGACTTGGTATAAGAGACCCCAGCCTCCACTTGGTGGTGCTGTGTTACTCCCTGAAGGCTGTTGGTGATGATGAGCCTGGAAACCGCGTTTCCCAGCTATCCTGTACACAGACCAGGGAGTTTGTGTCTGCTGCTGTCCAGAAAGCCTTCACAGAAGAGTGAACAGTCTCTCCCCTTGTGTCCCTGGCTTCCATCAGATCCCTGCCTTTCCCCTATGTCTGAGCTGTCTGCCTGCCCAGACTGTCAGCTGAGTTTCAGGCCCTCAGCTGAGTTTCAAAACTCTGAATTTTAGGGACCCAGTGTGGTGTGGACCCTAACTGATCCTCTGGAGAAGGGTTTTGCCATGCTGCAGCTGGTGCCATTTAGTTCCAGAAAAGCAGTTGCACAATCGCACAGGGGTTGGAGTTTATGGTAAAGCACAGCAAAAAGCTGGCGCCAAGGTTTGCTGCCCTCATCAGGTGTCTCTGTTCCTATGCTAGTAAACAGGGCACCACGTTGGTACACGCAAGCTCTTTTGTCCCCTGAAAGGCAGTGCCACCTCTCCCAAATGCACTCCAAGGAGGGGAACTGTCTCTCCCAGTTTGACCCAGGGGATCCTCAAACCACACTATCTGCTTCCAGGCCTCTGCTCTTCTTCCCCACAGGAGCACTGCTTCACCCGCCAGGCCACAGTAGTAGCACAGACTTCTAAAACTTGAAACTTCCCGCCCTACTGCTTGTAAAAACTTGGAATAATCCGTCACTCTCGTTCTTCCAGTCAATGGTTTTAGGGAAGTGTTTCTCTTGTGTAGTCTCTATTTCTCTCTCCATCTCTCTCTCTCTCTCCTCCTTCTGAGATCAAGGCTCCCTCCCCTCTACAGCACCTGGAATTCTTTTCTTCCTAGAATCATGTCTCCTCATCTCCTAGCTTCCACAAAATGGCTTCTTTTCTCCCTCTAGTTCTGCAGCTTCTTCTCTCAGCATTCAGATTGATTTCTTGGGTGTTCAGAATGATTTGATCTTTATCTAGCTATGTTCCAGGGACAAGGCAAGCATAGGGTTCCCCTACTGCTCTGCCATGTTAACTTCTTCTTGATTTCCTGCTAGGTTAAAGTTATTCCATTTTTAAGGCTACCTGAACATTTTACAGGTCACAAAAATATTTTTAAAGATTCTTTAATGGAAAAGTGACTGAGATAGGTTGGATCAAAATAAGCTTTACCTTCCATCAGAGACTTGGCATGAGATATTTCCATTCAGATGGAGGATTTTTTTTTTTTTGTCTTATATTCACATGATGAGTGAGATATGGAAATCAGATTTCTAGCTTAGCTAGGGAATTTTATTTTGGAGACCATATTCCTCTCATTTCTTTTCAGTAGCACATACAGTGAAAACAGAAATACTGCAATTAAGTAATCATCCAGTTTCCTCATAAGAACACAGTATATTTCAGATGATATCAAGAAGACATGATACGCGATCCATAGGACTTAGAAACATAACATACCAGCAAAATGTTTTGAAACCCATTGTCAACAATATTTACGAGACATGGCAAAAGGGGTTGGGTGATAAGAAAAGCCATAATGGCTGCAAGGGTCTGATAGCAAACAACTGTAGATTGCAATTTGAAGATAAATTTTCTTGTCATTAAAGAGAAATGAATTTTAAGTAAGCATGTCATTTGCTTCCCTGTAAACATCTCCATTGATTCACTCATCTGGGTTGCTAGCCAAGAGCACTGTGCATTGCAGTAACTACAGGGTAGAATATAATCATTTGCATTACTAAATTAGGGAGAAAATACAAATTAAATTAATTTCTGTTTTTCACACTAGTGGTAAACAGAGAGAGGTCTGGTTTGGCCAGGTATTCTAAGCCCAAAGGGAGGTAAGTAGACTAACAATGATGCACTTTTCTTACACACACTTGGAAGGTTCAGATAAATTTAAACTTTGAGTCATCTTGGGGAAATGAATTAGAGTGAGGAGGGAAAAGAGAAAGTACGGTGACATTGCAGTCAGTTGTGCAGTGGTGTTTACAAATGTTGGCCTGGATTTAGAGCTTTTGGGAACAGAGTTAAATTATGCCAGGCAAGTGCCCTGAATGGCTTTGTGTAGTGAGGCACTTGTCAAGTTTCAGAATGATGCTTCCAATGCATTCATGGCCTTTCCTACCAAACTAGGTCAGTGGTGTTTATATATTAAGTTTGTGTCTTCATGGATATTAAACATCCTAAAGTAGTATTTGATTTCTCTATATATGACATAGTCAAGGGAGTAATAAATTTGAGAATCTGAATTTTCCAGATTATTGTCTGACTTTTCTGAATTTAATAGAATACAGTCAGATACATTTTTACAGCTTTATTTCTAATGCAATTAAAGGTAGTGATTTGAAACCTGCAAATAATGAGCATCTACTATACTTTGTGCTTTATATTAATTACCTCATAGAATCCTCACTATGTCTCTATGAGATAGGTTTTTTTCTATTATAATTCTTATTTTACAAATGGGGAATCTGAGGGTTTAATTTGTTCACAGTATGCTAGTAAGTGGATGATTGGGATTATTTAAATTCTATTTCTTTTTATTTATTTATTTATTTATTTATTTATTTATTTATTTTATTTTATTTATTTTTTGCCCCAGAAAATCTAGCAGTGTTTTTCACTCTTAGAAAGCTGTCATCTAAGACACTAATCGTTTCTGGACTTCCGAAATACCGGCTTTTGCTATTCAGGTTTTGTTGTTGCTGGTGGTAGTACTTAAATAAAAAGTCACAGAGATAAAATCTCATCCATGACATTCTCATTAGGGGTCACAGCCTCTCTTCCCTGAGGCTGATCCTGGTTCTGAATGTGAAGTTGTAGGCTTGCACATCCTGATCTAGGGTCTTCTCAAAACTTGCTGACCTGTGTCTTTCCCACTTGAAGTCCGGGAGTCAGCTGGCCAGTCTGTGAAACTACATGAAACCTTCCTGGGGAACCTAAGGCTGTCACTGTGGTGCCCTGGGATGATTTAAATTCTGACCTGTCCTTCTTCAATGTATTTTAAAACATGTGTTGTAGCACACTGCTGCTGGGACACTGATCAACCTTTTTCTTTTCTTTTCTTTTTTTTTTTTTTAATAAAAAAGACATTACAATGGAACAAGGCAGGATAGAAAATATTAGACAGGAACACAAGTAGCAACAGTTGTTGAAACTCTTCTTTCAGATGTGTATGTATGTGTGCAGCATGTCTATAATAATCTAAAATAAAAATGCATTACTTGCTGTATCACATTAAAAAAGAAGTTTAAAAAATACTGCAGTCTACGTTCTCAAATCAAAATAATCTGTGGTAATTATAATATGCAAAAAAAGAAACCCCCTAAAATAAAGTACCATAACTGGAAGATCTGATTTGTAACTTCCTCAGCTTTACAGGCTGTGTGGGCTGCTTTTCATTTTCTCTTTCACTAGATGTAGAAGCAGATATCTCTCAGATGACTCTCTGAATTCTGTAGTTCAGAGCCTGACCAACTACTGTGTGGCACTTTAGTGTACACAAGATCTCATTTGATCCCAAGTAACACTGTGAGTTAGAGCTTATACAAATATTAGAGAGAGAATGCAGAATTTAAATATCTTTCCCATAGTCACCCAACTAGTACAAGACAAAAATAGGAATCAGTTATAGACCCTGTGATGTCATGGCCTCTTCTGTCACTTCATTAGGTGTGATGGCAGGTGTTCCATGTACACACATTTTTCAGGCCCAAAGTAGAAAAACTAATGCTTAAGCAGTATGTGAGGCTTTAGTGCATCACTAGTGCTGATTAGATGTGATGGCTTTTCATACTAATAATAAATGTATGTCCTTTTTGATATGATAACACCAACAAAATAAATCAATACAATCATTTAATTTAAAATGTATTAAGTAACAGAATTCTGGAGTCTCAAAATTACTGTTTTTCAGAGAATGAAGAATCCTTCAATGATCTTGACCTTAGTGGGAGTAGAAAGGGGGAGGGCAATGAAGTTGAATCTATTGTAAATAAGATACTAACTGACAGATAAGGAAACTTAATTCAGCAGCAATATATGATAATGAGGAGGTTTAATAGTTTATTACTCTTTATAAATATTCTCTCCATCTCAGCTATATGAAATGTGATTTGTAAATGTAAGAATTTGATTTGGATGTTCATTTAATTGATTCATCTGAATCCACACACAGGGAAATCAGTTGTTTTGTAACTATATGTCTATTTACCAATTCTAGTCAATTTGAGTTGAGACCATGTGAAAGACAATACAACAGGGCATCTCTAGAAACATTGTGATGCATAGTTTAATGCTAAATATGTTAGAGGCACATATGTAAAAATAATCCAAATGTATATTTTATAGCATGTATCTTTTTAACTGGCTAAAAATATAATTACATATACAAACAAGAAATAAATGTGAAAAAATATCATAGCCACCATGTTTAGGAAACTATAAGTGAGATAGGCATAAAATAATGTAATTAACTAGAACTCACATATTTGCAAGTGCTTTTGACATGGCTTTTCTAAAAGTACTAATATAGTATTTAGATACTACCAGCTTTGTTTCTGTTTCTGCGTGCTAGTAACCAGGAGATGGAATGCTACAGGGTTATTGTTGGCAAAAGACCAGGTATTTCAGATGTCTGTACTCACTAGCAGGGCATGAGTTTTATGAGGATAAAGAGTCGAGAAATTAGTCTCTTCTTGAGAAAACACCAAATGTCCGATGATGCTGGTGCCCGGGGAAGCCACCTGGGCTTCAGCAGAGGCCTCAGCAGTGGCATCTGAGACCCCATCCAGCTATGGTCTGGACCAAGGTTCCCCAAGGCAAGGTTCAGGACAAAGAGTGGATCCCCATCACCAAGCTGAGCGCCTGATCAAGGACATGAATATCAAGTACCCTGGAGGAGATCTATCTCTTCTCCCTGCCGATCAAGGACTCTGAGATCATTGAGTTTTTCCTGGGAGGATACCTCAAGAATGAGGTTTTGAAGATTATGCCCATGCAAAAGCAGACCCATGCTGGCCAGCAGACCAGGTTCAAGGCATTTGTTGCCATCAGAGATTACAAGGGACAGGTTGGTCTGGGTGTTAAGTGTTCCAAGAAGGTAGCCACTGCTATCCTTGGGGCCATTGTCCTGGCCAAGCTTTCCATCATCCCTGTGTATTGAGGCTACTGGCACGCCCCACACTGTCCCATACAAGGTGACCAGCCACTGGGGCTCTGTGCTGGTGTACCTCATCACTGCCCCCAGAGGCACTGCCCAAGAAGCTACTGATGATGGCCGGAAATGACACCTGTTAAATCTCAGTCAGAGGCTTCATTGCCACTGGGAGTAACTTCACCAAGGCCACATTTCATGCTATTACCAAGACCTACAGTTATCTCACCTCCCACCTCTAGAAAGAGACTGTGTTCTCCAAGTCTCCCAATGAAGAATTCACTGACCATCTTGTAAGGTCCCTGGTTCCAGTTGTGGCCACCACATAGTTTTATATGAGAAGAATAAAGTGAATCAAAGCCTGTTTAAAAAAAAATGGGGGAAATTATGACTCTGTGTTATATATATAATCATGTCGTAGTTACAATCATTTATCTATCACCAAGCATCTCATAATGCAGCTGTAATGTAAAAGAAGACAACTGGATTTAGAGTCAGAAGACTACACTGAAATAAAAAGCTAAGATTTACTAGCTGAGTAACCTTGAAAATTAATTAGGCTTCATTTTCTTCCACTGAAAATTATAGACGGTTATTCTTTTTTCATAGAATGTTTAATGGTAGTTTGAGGTTGAATAATATAAAGTTGCTGATATTCGACCATTTTTATCTACAAAAATGATAGTTTCATTTGGATCAACCTAATAGTAAGAGCTACACAAATCTTATAGGCACTTTGCTGTGTTCGACATGTTATAGTAGATTACAACAGTAACTTCAATTTTTTACCCCTCCCTGTATTTGGGCCCTTTGCAATAATCCATTTTTAATGTCCTCCCATCACTAGTGGGTGGATCTACCCTGTCCCTTGAGTCTGGGCTCAACAACTTGACTTATTTTTGTCAAAGGAATGTTAGCATGGGTGAGTGAATGCAGAGGTTTAAAGTGAACTTTAGCAATGGGGCTTGTCCTCTCTTGCCATCTGAATATGTCCAGGATAGACCTATAGAGAATAAGACACATATAGACAGAGTTGAGGACATCCAGTCATTCCAGCCTAGGCCATCCTAGATCAACTGACATCCAGCCCACTCCCACACCTGTTCAGGAGACCAGGTATGATTAGTATAGCCAACCTTCAGCTATAAACTTTTAGTTGTAAACCCCAGAAGCACACCTATTATTGTGGCAATAACTAATGATTAAGATACAAATGATTCATTTCATTCACACAACAAATCTATAGGCACTATTATCATCCTCAGTGGACAAAAGAAGATGCTGTGACCCAGAGAAAAGTTTAGTTACTACCCTGGCTCATATGAACAGATAGTAAATAACAGAGGAAAGGTTTGAAATTAGGGAGCGTGGCTTCAGAGGCCGTATTCTAACCAGTATACTGAATGGCTTTGTTCTTGTAAAGATGAAATGAGATTATTTTTTGAAAGTGCTTTGTCAATGTTAAAGCACACTAAAAATATAAGTCATTATTACGAAGCTCCAACTCCTTTACAAAGACGCTGTAAAATTTCAACTAAGTTTTTTCTTTGTCTCATAAAAAAAGAAACCCCAGGCAAGCACAAGATGATTTAAAATGCACTGTTCTCTGATATGCCAGTAACATAGGGAAAACTGATAAATGGTGAAATTTAGCATGCCACCTTCCTTCCGAATCGGTGATAGACCGCTGCTATTTGCTAGGCAACTACCAAGTAAACAGAAAAATAAACCTATGGTTTTCTTGGAAAGTGTCATTAAAAATAGATTAAGTTTACAGTAAATGTAATCTGTAGCATATATCATACAGACAAAAAACCTGAAGGGTAAATGAAGGCATTAATAAGATATTTCTTAATTTTATGAAGCGTTACACACATCAGACCACTGAACCAAAATAACCTAGGGAAATAGCAGTGAAAAAGGCATTTATTCCTCAGCCTCGCGGAGGCATGCAAATATAAATGGTGCAAAACAAGAAGCTGATTATTCCTGGAAATTGGAATAAACATAAAAAAGAAAGTCTGGAGGTGCTAATAGGCATTAAATTTATGAGGTGTGACTTTATTTACATGGAGTATTCTCTATGGGCATGAATTTTTAAAATTCCATTTGATTTTTCATTTTTATATATGTCAACCCCCCCAAACTATTGCTTTCTTCAAAAAATACAACTAGAATGTTACACTAGGTGAAATGAATAATGGGGAGAACTGAAGAGAAATAGGAAGAGGGACATCTTGATTTGGGAGGCTTTTGTCTGCAGGAGTTCTTTTTTAACAAAACACAGAAATGACACTTTTAAAAAGAGAGAAAGAAAAAAGTGAACTTGGAAGAACAGAGAATAAAAATGAAAAGGAACCAAAAAACCCCAGATTAAACAGAAAAGGAAAAGAGAGTTCTCCAGAAAGCATAACTAAGAGTTAGATGATTTATACAAAGCCTATTGTTTCATCAATGTCTCCAAAAAAAAAAATCCTAGGCTTGATTTAGCTGTTTCCTATTTTAACCATTTGTTTTTCCTCTGATAACTGTCACCCTATTTTCTCTGTCCTCTGAAATAGGAACAAAGAAAGAGGGAGAACACTCAGAAGAGTTTTGCTCTTGAGTGTCCTTCTCTAGTGTTCAACTTTGAACACAAACCATTCATTCATTCATTCATTCACTTATTCATTAACTAACAAACTTCTACTGAGAGAAGTGATAACTCCTCATTAGCGGATGGGTGTATACAAGATAGGCTGAGAGAAAACTGACCCCACTTAATATGGATTTGGATGGCACTTTTTTCTCCCCTGACCACTACACCTTCATGACCTCCCATTTGAAGTGAAGTTCCTTGACAGTCTCCTCATATTGTACTTGATCAGATGATGTCACTTTGTATAATTCCTGGTGAATTTTACCTTATTGTCATTGCTTCAATGTCCTAGCCTGTCAATAATTTTCAGTCCTGATAGTTTAATCATACAATGCTATATGACATTTTTTATGTGTTCTTAAAAGTCATTGACAAAATTTCCCACAGGCCAGATGACTAAAGAAAAAAAAAAAAAGAAGCCTGAAAAAAGTGGCAGTCTATTACATAGCTGCTGGGCATACAAATTGATACTACTGCTTTGGAAAACTGCTTGATTATTAAGAACATGTGAATTCCCAATAACCCATCAATTATATTCTAAATTATAAATACACAACAGAAGTGTGTACACAGTTTATCAAGGGGTCTGGATGAGAATAATCATACCATCAGTATTTGTAATAGTCCACATTGAGAGCAAACTATACGTCCAGTCACAGTAAAATGGATAAACAAATTGTGGCATCTTCATATAATGGAATAATATAGAGCAGTGAGATGGGCAAACTACAGTTTACATGCAACAACATGGATAAATATCAAGGACATATGTCTAATGAACTAAGACACAAACAAGATGTCCATTTTCCTGAATTCAAAAAACAGACTAAATAAAACTGTAAAGAATAGGAATGAATAGTTATGTGATCAAGTTATTTTTTTAAAAAGGAAACAATGAGATTATTACCTGTAGAGTGGGGGAAAGTGGGAGGAAAGTGTTGAGAGAAGCCTGACAATTTCTGGCTTTTGATCTTGGTCATAGTTATATGGATGTTCACTCCATGATAAATTACTGAGCTCTGCATATGTATTTGTATGCTTTTGCGTGTGTTTTCTTTCACAGTAAAAACAGACTTTAAAACAACCAAGCAATATTAATTAGAACATCATGTATGGAAGGATCCCTACATGATTATATTCTGGTTTATCTAAATTCCTTTAGCCTTCACTGCCATTAAACATCATGCTTTTTTTTATTGGTTGCTTATAGAGAGCACATCTTTCAAATAAACTAATTAGAGTCTTATCTAATACTTTCACTATTATTATTTTGTGAATAAGTGACATATTAGCCTGGAATTGCTAGGCTGGAAACATATCTGGGAAGATAAATAGATAAGTCTCCTAAAATTAAAGACACTGAAAAGTAGTAACTAGATATATGGCAACTCTTCTTAAATCTTCAATATTTTAATCATAACTAAGAGCTAATTCTGAGGTGAAAGTCTCTTAATCACTTACAAATAAGTAATAACCATATTTCATTAATCCTAAGATGTATTTTTTTCACACCTTTGAAATCAGAGTGCATCTTATAATCAACAGTATCTTCAGTCTTTGTCAGCCTCGATCAAAGTTAAGGTATTCCAGAGAGAATTTTTTTTTTAATTTTTTTTAATGTTTTATTTATTTCTGAGAAAGAGACAAGCAGCGTGAGCAGGGGAGGGTCAGAGAGAGAGAGGGAGACACAGAATCGGAAGCAGGCTCCAGCCTCTGTCAGCACAGAGCCCGACGCGGGGCTCGAACCCACGGACCGCGAGATCATGCCCTGAGCCGAAGTCGGACGCCCAACCGACTGAGCCGCCCAGGCGCCCCTTCCAGAGAGAATTTTCATTTGCTTTTCCCATCCAACTTGAGGCACTACCCATCTGAGACCATTGTAAATTAAATTCTCTGCTTGAGGTTTCTTGGACCACACTGAATGTGTGAATTCAGATCTCAAACATGCACGAGTAGTGACTAGTTGTTCAAATTTGCCACCCAGTGTCGAAGTTGAAATATTAAGGTCCCCTTTCTGTTCTTTCTCTGTGGCCACTCTATTGAAATGTTTAGTTTTACACTAAAGCTATAGCCTTTGGTGACCCAGTTTTAGTCAGAGTATACCTGTTAGACCTCTCTTCCATCCATTCTTGGTTTTTCCTTTCTTATTAGTACCTAAAATGTTACAATCAGTGATGTCTTAGATTATACAAGATACAGGTCACAAGTAGTGGTTTGCTTTGTTTTCCACAAGAAAATATTTAACCTACAACTGGACAGCAAAACCCAGACTGATTCTTACATATATCATTTTGTTTAACCATGTATTCATTTTGGTCAAAATCTTGCTGTATACGTTATATGGTAAAGTATCAGGTTGAAACAAAATCAGTGAACTTACTTTGACAACTGCAAGTATTCTACTATATATGGCAGAATTATTGTTTCTATGTGAATTGCTTTGTCTTCCCTACTTGAATCAAAAGACCTGTGAAATCTCAGAATGTACCTTTAGTAATGTTCCATTGCCTTGTACAATATTGGGCCCATATTAAAGACACAATAAAACTTACTGAATATTTGAAGGACTGAAAAGGAAACATCCAATTTGCACCAAACAAAGAAAACTTCTGTAAATAGGGTCATCTGTGTGTGTGTGCACCCAAATGCAAAGGAAAGGTCAACATCTGGGCACAGAAGCAAAGAGAGCTTCTTGGTTGTTCTTCATTAGGAAAATATTTCAGCCTTGCCAGGATTAGATATTATGGAAGAGAGCTAGGGAGGGTATTGGGAATCCTATCTACAATGCTTGCTCTAACAGATTCAATTCACAGCCTTAGCAGGTAATAAAAGAAGCCTCTGGACCATGTAAGGGATTGCCCAGGCATAGCTAGGTGTACTGGCCATTTTATGTATTAATGCCAATCTCAAATAAATCACTTCTCTGGTCTGCTGTGGGAAAGGATATTTCTGTCAGTAAGTGAATGGAGGATTACTGACTTCCTGACCTTTCCTGACTGTGATAAAAGACGACTTTTTTCCTTTCAGCAATAGTTTAAAAATGGAAATTGCTCTTTTAAATGTACGGTGTGAGAATGAAGGAGGGAGCCCACTATTATTCCATAAATAGATGGTGGCAGAGGGCACCCCTTGGGAAAGGGAGCAATTCTCATTAGGGCTATTTTTCTGAAAGCTGTCAGTATGCATGCGTTTGCATTTAAAGACTGGAAAAAGGAAGCAAGTCCTGACCCAATGTATTTTTAAGACTCTATTCTTATTCCTGCAGCATTTAAATATAGTGTGTAAAATACAGCACTCCTAACTGCCTTGTGCTATGTTTGTTATGTGGATTCTTATGTCATTCTCCTGATGAAGGAGTCAGGAATGTAAAATGATTTTGCCTTGCATTATTAGATCCAAATAAAAATGGAGAATTACAAGGCATGCATTTTCCCTTGACCCAGGAAATGGGACAGTTGCCTAGTATTTCAAAAACAAATGGCTTTTGCTGCTCAGACCACAGGAAAAAAGACTGTGCTAAAGGATTGGACTTTATGTTAAGTATGTTCAAGCATCTTTTGAAGGCCTGAGAAATTTAAACAAATGAGAAAATGATGATGAGATTTTGTGATATCAGATACTAAAACAACTAAAATGGCCCAGAGAAAGTCCAGCCATATCCCTGAAGTCTTCTATCAATTTAGTCTTAAGGGTCTTCTTTTGCAATAGTACCCTTTTTCAGTACCATTCTTTTGTCTCGTGTTCTGCACGCATGAGGCCATCTGCTGTCATCCAGAGTCACAGAAAAAAATGTCCATCAAAGCTGAAATTTACATCAATCAATAGAATTTTATTTTCAAGTTAAACAGGGGAAAAACCACAAAAAACCTCTCACAGTGGGTGACTTAGTCCCTGAATGAAAGCTGTGGAGATGACAGATAATTTGCCTATAATACTTTGCACCAAGAACTAACAAATCATCCTGGTAGGTCATTTAAATACCTAAATGTGTTTGGTCTCACTGCAAGAAAGAACAAGCCTCTTCTTGAAAGTGTTAATATCTATGTCATGGTGCATCTGATATTGAAATAACATATTTAATCAGTGGATTTTCATGAACAAGTAATTTTTTTTTCTTAAAATACACACACAGAGACAGGGATTTGCATTTAGGACACAATAGCAAGATTGGGGGAGGGTTTACTTCCCATTCCTTGTTTAATCCTAGGTTGAGTTGGTAACACCAATGTGGGGGAGACTAGTCTTTGACCTTGGGTTTAGTTGTCTGTGCTTGTATGTAACTACTTTTTCATGTGTGGAGCCACTATGTAGCCAAAGGATGATCCAAGAATAACTGTAACCATTAGGATGACTTGCTTACTCAGCCATGCAGATCAGATCTCCAGAGGAGTTGGTTGAGTAGACTCTTTAACAGTACGCAATTAATGAGTTTGCTCCAACATGCTTGATTCTACTTGGGCTTGATTTACTTGTGCCCACAGCAGCACTATAATGAAGGTAATAGAAACCTTGGTTGATGGTATTGTGTGTGAGGTATTAGTCTGAAATCAAGATAAGCCATAAGTACAAAGAAATAGGCAAAGTCAGCAAGACTGACATTCTTGGAGAACACATGTGAATGGTGCTCTCTGGAGTTGTGCAGCACAACAGCTCTTATGGGTTAATGCCGATTACTGATGCACTCTGGATGTAAGATGGAGGAGAAATTGCCATGTGTGGCTTCAGACATTCCAGGGCAGCTTTCATGCCATCTGATAATTATTGGCCATTCACGCTTAGCTTATGACTTTGATCCTGGAAAGAATCTATACAGAGAAGGGAGAGTTTACATTAAAATATTCTCCCTGAGCTACCTTGTACTGTGAATAAGACGTTGTACTGTGAATGAGACAACTGAGAGCAAATTTTGACAGAGAAATAGTGTTGGGCACCCTGGGTTGGGATGAGAAGTGTATCAAGAAATCTTCATGTACTTCCAGTTCTTTTTTCGACATTTAGCACAACTTGAATATTGAACCCTCTAATAAAGGATGCTTTGTCTAACAATAGGTTCTATTCATTCCAACTAAAACTGATTTAATCAAAACAGGAAATTATTGAAACAGCATGGGAGTATTTCATGGAACACAAGTCAGCTTGACCTTACTAGGAACTGGTACTCCTTTATATGTCTGGGTCTTACATGGTCCTTCTTGACTGCTTCTCTCTGCATATCTATTTCATTCCTTTATTTTCTGTAGTTTTTCTTTGCATCCCTGCACACACCCCAAAACCCCATGGTTTATGCATTTTATTACTAGCTCCATGCAGAGACCAATTCCAAATTAATGGGCAAGAGAAACAGAGGAGTCTAGCTTAAGGCAGGAACCATCTCTTCTGTAATTACCTCTGACCAGGGGTGCAGGGTCATGTGGTGCAAATATGGCTGCCTCCCAAGTCCACTATTGTTCTCAGAAAAATCATTATGGGTGGAGCATAGACTCCAAAGCTAATCAACTACACCAGCCTGTCAGGCTTCTACTATCATACCTACACAGCCTTATACCACACAGTTATGACTAAATGGTAAAACCTGTAAGACCAAACTGTTTGATCTCCTTTTCCCATGGATAATTTCCCCCAATCCTTACTCTGACTGTAACTTTGTATTTCCATTAAACTGTAAATCTAAAAATGTACCACTCTAAGCATATAAATGCATGCAATTTGTACATATTTATACTAAGAAACCAAAACCAGCCTTAGTTTAGGAAAACAGCATGTTACACTTGTTTTCACCATTCAAACAGCACAATGGTCAAAGAAATCTTAGGTCAAACAGTGCTTTTGGTTTCAATGGGCATGAGAAGTCTTAATTGTTGCCTCAACTTCTAGAGCATTTCTAATTCAAAAACTGTTATGCAGTCATTGGCCACAAGAGGTTGCTGTGTTTAGGATCATACTTGAGCTTCCTACTGCTCAAATACCTGGCTCACTATGTGCAAATGTTTATTGACTTTTGATAAAGATAGGAAAAAATAATTTTATACATGCCTGAAAAAAAAATGGGAGAAAGTAACTCACAGTATTCCATGTCTTGAAAACTGGCTAGAAAGATATGTGCTAAATATTAAGGTTTGCACAGAAATATTCTGAGAATAGATTTTCCAAAATTCTGCTTCATTAAGCAGCATTTAAAAATATCAACGTCTTTATAAAATGTAACTGGAAATTTTATATGAAACATTATACCTCCATAAGGATTTCTATATTATGTCAAATTTATGCCAAATTGGTTCCAACAGTGAACAGCATTCAGAGTTGAACGAGAAACATAATTTTCATGATCATGAATGTTTAATGTTTTATTATTTAGGGAAGCAAAATTTGCCACCCCCAAATGTGTCTTTTGGCATGTGGATTACTTTAGGCTCATTGTTTTTAAGAAACAGAAGACTCAAGTTGTTTTTCTTCTTTGCCTTCCCCATAACTGCCTAAAAGGATTTAGAGGATCTGCTCCAGGAGAGAGCTATCCCCATAGATAGCTACAGTATAATATGAACTAGGTGTGGTGGTCAGGGAGGAACCTAGCAAGTCCTATTTGATCCAAGTTCTCTCTGTGTCCCATTGTTTCTGGATAGCTTAGCACATATTTGTTTACCAAACATTTACTTTTTCATCTTCCTGTGAATTGCCTTCCTTCCTTAGTAGCCCCAGACCCCTACTCACTTCTCCTTAGCTCCCTACAATGACATATAAGCCTCAATTGCCTGTCTGTGGCCTCAAAGTCTTAAGAGAGTTCCCACGTGTATGTAATGAAATTTTATTTTCTCCAGTTATTCAGTCTCTTATTTAATTCTTAACAGCCAAAAGCAAACAAACAAACAAAAAACCTTGAATGGTAGAGACAAATTTTCCTTCCCAACAATTTCTCATTTTGCTTCTTTCAGACACATCACTATGCAAATAATTAACACACTTATAGTTGGATGATGTTTAAGAAGAATCACCTATATGTTAAAAATTGGAAAATTTGTCCTTGATGTCAGGAGTTGCCACACTACCACTGAGCAGTGATATGGTCACAATGGGGGAAGTGCTCTCCAAAAACACTTTGATACAGAAGTTTGTGTGGGAGAGGTTGCCAAGCATGAGAGCATTTTATCTTTTCAGTTAACATATGGTATCAAAGACCAGCAAAGCAGTGTTTCTTCTCCATTTAACCCTTAACAATTTAATCCCCCATTCATAATAATCTTAAAAGTCTGTTCGGACTTGAAACAATTTCTTTGAACTCTTCTTGTGAACCATTTTTATAAAAAAAAATTAAATAGGCTGTGTGATATTTCTTATTTTACCTTTATAATGATAAATTCAAAGCAACCAAGGGACACTCTTCAATACCATCATCACATCTATGTAATGTATAATTATATATGATATATAACTAGTATATATATATTTAGATACTATTTTCTTCATTAATTCTTGTCACATGCAGAAATTGAAGTATTCAAGGTTTTTGCTGGTTTGATGACATGATTTTCCAGTACTTGTTCCAAGTTTCTTTTATAATCATTATTCCTATGAAGTCATTCAACTTGGAAATAATTGCTTGCCAAAACTGAGTTTCTCTGGTGAACCACTCAACACAGCTTTAGTTTTATAAAGAACACCATTCTTTGTGTGCTGTTAATCTTGGCTTAGAAACACCACATATTATTCTTCCCACTTGAACAGTTCAGCTCCTGTTCTCTTAGTTATACTTTGGAACCATTAGACTTACTGCTGGAATATAAATGTGTGAGTCACCCAGCTGGTGACTCTTTGAAAACAGATTTTCCAAGTATAGATATATGGACTCCCTGCTCACAGCAACATTCAGTTGTTCAAAATCTGAGGACTTCCCAAACAGTCTGAAGACCTGCCTCATGCAAGAAAAATTGTTAGCATTCTACTAGGTGGCATTTTGTTACTTAGTGTGATTTTAACTTTGGCATTAAGTAGCTATGATACCATGTTCCAATAGTTGACATAGACATTAAATTATTCAGTAAGTTAGAGCTTCCTGTGAAAATGCTAAGCACATAATTCTAACTTTTATTTGCTCTTTTAATCTCATTTAAGAATGCACTCCTGAAAAGCTATTAGCAGGTCATGAGAATTTGATAAACCAGAAATTCAGGTATTCGATGGATCATTCTACAGAATAGAAAATAATTTCACTACCAATTTATTTTCTAACCCAAATGACTTAAAAACCTTCAAAATGGGACACTGTATTGACATAGGATGGGCCTGATTTAATAAAAGAAACTGCTAACAGGCTATATGGCCATTATGGCAAAGCAAATTGAAATTGCTTTCCTGTTTATGTACACAATGAAATCTCTGAAGGCAAAGGATTTTCCCTTGTCAAATCAGAATTAAGTTATGTCTCCATGTCTTCCAAATTCAGAGAAAGTGGGTCATGGATAATTACCAGGCAGGACATGTCTGTAAACGTGTTTTCCTCAGGAGAATTCTGTATACAAATGAAAATACTTTATATTGCAAATTTAATATATCAAATGAATGATGCTACTCCATCAAATTAAGAAAAGGCAATTGAAAGGAAAATTTCCAAAATGATAGAAAATTTGTGAAAATGTTAGAATTTATAGCTGTTAAATATGCATACTTTTGGAAGTTTGATATTAAATATAGCATAGGCTCACAGATGATTTACAATATTTTTGGCAGGAAAAAATACTGAGAACCTTTCAAAATTTAAGGGTTCATATGACACATGGAAAGGATATCCTAACAAAAATATGTATTTCATGTTCAAACTGATTTTAACACAAGAAGGTTTATTCAGTTAAACGTGGTTCTATTTCTATCTTCATGAAAAATTTCTAGCAATCATACAAGTGAATTTTATCACCTAATTTAAATTTCTTTCCAAGCACACTCACCATTCATATACACAAAGCTGATGCAAAATTTTGACCTTATGAACTCCTTCACATACACATGTGCATGTGCACTGAAAATTCAGAGTGCTTCTCTAATTAAAAAATTAGAAATACTGCATGAAAGGCTATTTTAACATACCTCTCAAACACTGAAAACGAAACAAAACCCAAAGTACAATTATCAACCCTTTTGCTACTCCTCTGTTTCTTATTGTGTCAGTAGAGGCAGAAAAAGGAAAGCCTACTGTTATCACCTCCCAGTGCATTTCAAAACAAAGTTTCAAAAGTCATTCAACATTCTTTCTTTTATTGTTTCTATAACTCACCTGCAGAGGACAGAAAAGAATCTTGGGAGAGAATATGAAACAGAATTAGGTTTTTTTAAAAAAAATTTTATAGTTTTTTAAATTTATTTTTGAAACAGAGACAGAGCATGAGTGGGGGAGGGGCAGAGAGAGAGGGAGACACAGAATCTGAAACAGGCTCCAGGCTCTGAGCTGCCTGCACAGAACCTGATGTGGGTCTCGAACCCACAAACCGTGAGATCATGACCTAAGCTGAAGTCGGACGCTTAACCGACAGAGCCACCCAGCCACCCCAGAAACAGAACTAGTTTTAAAAAGTCTGGGTGGCTTAGTGGGTTAGGTGTCCAACTTCGCCTCAGGTCATGATCTCATGGCTTGTGGGTTTGAGCCCTGCATCAGGCTCTATGCTTACAGCTCAGAGCCTGAAGCCTGCTTCATATTCTGTGTCTCCCTTTCTCTCTCTCTGCACCTCCCCCACTCGTGCTTGCTCCCTCTCTCGCAAAAGTAAACACTAAAAAAAATGTTAAAACTCTTACCTAAAACAAGCATGTCATATTATGTTCTGTTTTCCAAATAATATATATTATAAAGGAAAACATGAACTGAAGACACGTAATTAGGAACCTGTTAATGGGTCTACACAGTAGAGAAGACACAGGTCACACCACATCAGTGAAACCACTTTTATTTTTATTTTTTCCACATAGATAACTTTATGTCAGCTACAAAAATCATGAAATGAAGAACCAATCATGAAACTGCAAACTCAAAACCACTGGAGTGATAAACAGGTTTCCCCCAGAGGACTGTTAGAAAAAATAACCAGAATACCATGGATTCATATTTAAGTAGTAAACATGTCATATATTTAAAAATAATAAATATAGAACAGCAGTAGAGAAACTATAGCATCAACAGCATGAAGTGTAATTTTATTTGTTAAGACAGATGAAATTTCTAGGCACAGTTTTAGGCATTAAAGAGGACACAGAGGCATAGGTTAGTGTGCGCTGCTCTGTACAAAAATACAGTCTGAATAAATTACATTGCTAGCCATACAATTAGACGTCACTTACCAGTCAGTTCATTGCATGTTTAATAATATACAGGTACATGCTAATCCATATATATCATTTATAATTCAAACACATAGGTCTCTCTATAGTTGTCTTTTAAAATTTACATGTTGAACTTACAAAAAGCTAAATAGTTGTGCAAGAAATCCAAATAACTAGCCCTGGTGAGTACTTTATGCTCTACGTGTGTATGTGTATATATCTAAGATAAACAATGGATTTGTAGTTAACAGTTTTGCTTGTAAGAAAACATCAAACAAATCTAAAGCTGCAAAGACATAATGTACGTGAAAATTCACTTGTGTTTATTCTGATAGACAAAACAGTATTTCAGATGAGCAACACCTTTCATGTTGTACTGAGCCTGTTAGAAATCGAATACTTTCAAATATTGGTGACGGTAGAAATATAGCATAGGACTCTTCACTGGGAAGGGGGAAAATGTCATATAAGAAATCTACTTTTCAGTGAACTGCAAATATGTGTGCCTTAAGCCTATAACATATTCTGTCGTTTTCCAGCCTGTCATATTGACAGACCATGAAAATTTGCTAAGACTGGAGATGTGATATTGGTCTAACAGTACACTGCATCCTCTTCTAGGACTAAGAAAAGTGCCTCATTGATGTCAGCACCAAAGTACTGTTCTTCCATTATTCAGGAATAAAGAGACTCTCTCACAATAGAGAGGGTTTAGGAGCCGAAATCCCCATCCGACAAATATCGTATTTCTCATGATGCCCTGACAATACGCAATTAACTGCAAGACTTTCTGGCCCAGATTTTACTATTTCTCAAGAAAATGTCTTCAAAAGATTCTATAATACTAATATCTTTCTGGAAATTTTCCACCCATAGTTTCTCATGATTCTATGGAGAATCATATACTTTTATAAAGGCTTTTCTCTAGGATGCATTTAATTCCTTTTGTCTGTCATTGCTAAAATAAGATTAAGCCTGGTTGTTCATATTTACTTTGTGATTCTATAGAAAAGTAGCAAGATAAGGTTTTTTTTAAGCAGTTGAATAATAAAATAGGTTTCTTTTCCTGTTGTTTTGGCAACAGTTCTTAAGACAAACTGAAAGCAGAATTCTGCTTTGGGAGGTAAAGCAAATTATTAAATACTATTGATGTGGTCCTTCTCTTAACAGATTTTGCAATACAATAGAACATAAGTACATTTTAAATTATTTTTCCAATGCTTCCTTCTGCAAAAGGGCCAAAACCAGAGCATACTGTTTTAGTGTCTTTGTTAACAAAAATAACTATTTATAACTTTTATATTAGAACTGTATATTTGATATAAAAATATGTTTATAATTAAACTATCCAAATTTTATATTCAACAGGATTAACATAAGTCTGCAGGGTGAGATTAGTTGCAAACTCATTCCCTATTACTGATATTTCCTTCCATTTGAATAGCCAATAAATGATTCCTTTAACATAAATCCATCATAATTGTGTGCACAAATCAGTTAGCCCATTAGTTACTTCAGAGGACCAGGTGACAACCAGATGAATTCTACTCCTCTACTGAGACATTTAGACATTTATATCAATCTATCACTATTTATTTTTTAAATAAAGACATGTAAAGTACTTGAAAAAAAGCAGCCTTCTATTTTACTGAATTTTTAACAAAACGTTCATTCTAATTGCTACTCTCTTTTGAACTACAGTGTTTACAGAAGAATCATGAATTTTCAGAGTAACACCATTTCAGTTTTTCTTCTTATACAATTCTATTAAAACTTTCCAGTGAAACAGTAGAGAACATAGAGCAAAAGCTTTACGGTATATGTACTTTTGTACAGTAAGTAAGTGTGAATACCAATCTAAGCCTCTTAACGTGTACAAGGTTAGTGTTCAGATCACTTCACTAGAGCAAATATTACTTTTATGTGTATTAGGCAAATGCATGTATAGGGCCAGGGAACAACTTAATACCATTTATACTAATGGTTCACCTTTATAAAAATATTTAAGCTTGTTACATACGCACGATTATCTGCTGTAATGTTTGGTAAATGACTTAAAGGGTACTTAGGACAAAAGCAACTCATGCATATTTCTTTCTAGTTGCCTCAGGGAAAGTAAAGCCTCCCAATTTTCCTCATTCTAGATATGGCTGAGGCACAATTTCTAACCACATAATAAAAAGCGTGTGTCTCCAAGTCTTGACTCCCTTCCCAGGGAGCTGCTGATTGCCAAAGCACTGCCTCCCATTAAAAAAAGAGTATTCTTAAAGGTGGAAGTTGTACCATTAACCAATTACATTCAGAACTCCCATTAGGTGCTGAAGGGCAGCTCACTTTTGAAAAGCTCACTCAAGCAAATAACCAATGGCCAATGTTGTCACTGGGCAGGGTAAGCAGGTGATAAGGACTCTAATAGAGGAATCTCTGTCAGAGCAAAGGAACTTCTAAATGCTGCTTATGCCAGCTGCTCCCCTGCAGGCAATAGGAGATTCAGGCATTTCTCATTCCAACTAGCTTCTCACAATGGTTACTGTCATACAGACCCCCCACTTGTCAAGAAAAATGACATGAACATACTGGAAGTTTGAAGCATTTGCCTATGTCTAATCAGCTCTCTTAATTTGTGCAGGTCCCTAAAATGAATGTAAAGCTGGTTACGGTGTCGACAGCCAAAAGGCAAAAGATAGTAAATTAACTGAGCAAACTGCTTGATGCTCCACAAGTGTTTTAGAAAATAGTGAGTTAGAAAAGATACAGACATAATCCTTTTGTTGGATGGTTGGTTGTTTTGAAAATCTGAGACTGTCGGTTCTAGTAGTAGTCTTCGTAGTTCTTAGGGTTCAGGCAATAAAGGATGGCACCCCCAAACGAAAATATAGTTGCACCCCAGGCCAGGCCATAACCCCAATTGAACTCATGGTAAATTTTCAAGCTCACAGTTTCAATGAACTTGATTGGGTAAAGGACCAGACTGCAAACCTGTAAAACAACTGAAAGTAAAGCAAATCAAAATTAGAAAAATGTTATTTGTAGGAAATAAAATGATACAACATAAATATATACATATGAGAATTACTTTCTAATCAAACATAAAAGCCAAAAAATTTGAAGCACTGCTTTTTCTAGATGGTACACCTAAAAACATTAACAATTTTTTCTTTAACACTGTTTCACAATATAGTAGTAATTAATCTTAATAATCAGTATCTCACTATAATAACATTTGCTGAAATAATTAGTGCAATATAAAAATTTATATCAGCATACAAAGTACTGATTGATTTACAAACATACATGTATAATCATTGCTATTATGGCATATAGTAGTCCCATAAGCTACACTGTTCCATTATACAAAATCTGTAAATAGCTCCCCAAGAACAGTGACCCCAAATGCCAGTTAAAATGCCTGCGATTTATTTAGGCTTTTGAAGAGTTGAGGAATTTGAATTCACTTGTACTAATGAAACTTTTAGGCCAACCTGTGATTTAAGACATGCTATTTCTTGCTGCTGCTTCTCAATGCCATGTAACTCAGCTGACCATTCCAGCAACTCCTACCATGGATGTCTTTGCTTATATTCCTCTGTTCAAAAACTATTTCCATTCTTTTCCTCTCATCTTTAAAAAGGGGCTCAAAAGTCATCTTTTTCAAGAAGTGACATCCAGTAATACCTTTGCATGAGATATAACAGATGACATCTATATACTTATTCTTCACCTACTTTCAAAAAAGGGTGAAATCAATGAAAGCATGGGAAATAATGGTACTGAAAACATAAGCTAATGATGTCTACTATACTAGAGCACAAAACTTAGCTCTTAGTTCTTAGCTAAATCTTAGTTCTTAGTCACTTGTCAGTCAGGACTAAAGGGAAACTGTGATGAGTCATACCTAATAAAATAAAACAAACCAAATAATCCGGAAAGGGAAGGGTTGTTTTGTTTTGTTTTTTAATAGATCTAAAATTAAAGTATTTATCCTGTGGCTATTTCTATATGGGAGGCATGGGATTACACAAGACATGATGTCTTCCCTTCAAAATCATAACTTCATGTGGGATCAAATATTATATAATTTCTATTGTATTTAAATCAGCTTAACTAGAATTTATGGGATGCATCTGCCTCATTCTCTACCATATGATAGCTTCCACCCTCAAGAAACGATCTTCAAAAATCTGGGGTACTATGCAATATGTGACAGGGCTTGGCAAACTACCAAATCTGGTCTGCTGTTTCTGAAAAAAAAGTTTTATTGGAACACAGCCAGGCTCATTCATTTATGTACTGCCTGCACTACAACAGCAGAGTTAAGTGGCCGCAATAGAAACCGTGTGGTTCACAATGCCCAAAGTACTTACTATCTTGCCCTTTATAAAAGAAAGTTTGCCAACCCCTGCTACATAAATGTTTGGTTGAAATAATTATTTAACTCACCTTAATGATACTGTAAATTCCAAAAGTACAACAAAAATGTGAACAATTAAGGAGACAAGAATAAAATTTGATAAGGTAAAACAGATATAGTTTATTAGAATTTTTAAAAAGAGTAGGATGGATAGTGTGTTTAATTAAACTGGACTTTTGTGCTTTAATGTCTATGCTCATCTATTCTCAGTACCTATAAAAGATCCTTATTACCAATATGATTAATGCTCCTAGCAAGTCTACATTAATGATCCTCTATTTCTAGTATAAAGCTGATGAACTCCAGAAAACCCCTGAGGGGCACCTAGGTGGCTCAGTCAGTTAAGCCTCCGACTTCGGTTCAGGTCATGATCTCATGGTCGTGGGTTAAAGACCCACGTTGGACTCTGTGCTGACAGCTCAGAGCCTGGAGCCTGCTTCAGATTCTCTGTCTCCCTCTCTCTCTCTGTACCTCTCCCACTCAAGCTCTCTCTCTCAAAAATAAATAAATGTTAAAAACAAAAAAAGAAAACCCCCGAGGGCATGATTCCACAAAACCATTACTTTCTATAAGGCTCTGACTGTGAGTCAAGTAACCTTTCTGGAGCCAGGTGTAAGAATTTGAAACATTTTTGTCATGTGCCTCAATGCAGCTCCAGGTCGGCACTGGCCTAAACCACATTTCTACACTATGGAGAGTGGAAGGATAAGTAGGTCCATATAAAAGGAGAATCTCTTGACAGCCATATATGAAACTACACCTTGTTTACAATTTAAAAATCTCAAAAGATTTTAAGTCCATATTAGGACAACTGATAGCTCATTATGTAGCCCACACTTCCTCTACTTCCGGCCAGTAAGTGCTCAATATGTACTAATTAAAAAAAAAATTCAGCAAGTTCTGTGTCTTTGTGAGGGAAAGAGTGCTTTCATGTTTTAAATGTCTTAAAATGAACAAGAAGTCAATTCCTATCAACCATGAACTACTGAAAAAAAAAATTCCAAAGTTACTAAGTTTTTTAAAAACGGCACTTCTCCTCAGATTTCTCTACTCTGGTCGCTAGTCAAAGGATGACTGATACTGCCAGGATGTGATTGAAATATAACTGAATTAGGAGTAGTAATTCAACAAATTCATTCATTCATTCATTCAATAAAAATGTTTGAGTGTTTCTAAAGTGATACAGTTTAAGGCACTGATAACAAAGTTGCCACCCCAATGGGCAGGCAGTCCATTAGTAAAATAAGTACAGGACATGGCAGGTGTTGCTAAGAGACCTGATAATCCAAGAAAGCAAAAAAAACAAGATCAAGGGATACAGGCTCTTCTTTCAGATCAAAAGCTGACAAAGGCCTCTTTAGGGAGGGGTCATTTGAACACAGACCTGAACGAAGAGAGGGGCATAGGTCACTACAGTGGGGAGTGAGCAGTCCAGGTGGACAGCACAGGCAGTGTAAAACCCCTGACACAGGCGCATGCTGGTTGCAGTGGAGCATCAGTGACAATGCTGTGGTTGCAGGACAGAGAACATGATGGCAAGTGGCAGGAGAGGAGATGGAAAAGGCGGCCAGAGGCCCATTCAGGAATGGCCCTTTGAACCATGGACAGGGGTCGAGATTTTATTCTAAGTATGATGGACAGCTGCTAAAGGAGTTGGAGCAGAGAAGCAATAACTGATCTGGATTCTATTCTAGAAGGGATCTACAGGTTCTTTTGTGAGACAGCCAGTCTCTAGGGTGAGTTGTTTACCTAGACTGCTCTTAATATTCATTTCAATATGTTTTATTTAGCAAATATTTGGCCTCCCTGGTATAATACAATGACATAATTTCCCTCCAGTGGAAAAGTGGAAATACAACTCCATTAGGTTCCACTGGCATATTCTCCTGAGCAGCTTTCTTAGAGATAAAACTTTATTTTATTGTAGCCAGATGACAATTACCCTAAAACGCTTTATGACTCTGAATTATTTTTCTCTCTTTAGAATCACTGAGAGAAATGCATGTAATAGCAAAGCTGAGAAAAAACATATATAAGCCTGCATTTGTAAATAACTTTCTCCATTTAATAAAAATACACACACAGGTAAAAATGCCTCCTTGCCTTTTATAGATGCTGTGAAGGAAAAAAAAAAAAAAACATAAGAACAAAAACAAACCTGAACAGTTCAGGACTCAAGAAAATATCATCATACTTATATTCTATTTTACCACCAACCAATGAAACATAATAGTCATTGGGAGTGGTATTCTCTATACTCTACTCCAGAAGCAACATGAGTAAAGTTGTGGAGCATTTTAGGATTTGAAGGGAATGTGAAGTTCATTTTATACCTCTCTCCACTTTTTTGAAAAGAGGCAACAAAGCTACTAACCATGAAATTGTGTGGCTAGAAGCCTAACAAGAACTTAGAGGTACTAATTTTTGTCTTATGTCTAGTTTTCTTTAAGGGGATTTTTTCAGTGTTTTCAATATTGAAACAGAAAACTTTCAGTACTGAAATATCCAACATTTTCTTCTAAGGGGAAACATCCAACATTTATTGGATGTTCAGTGTGTGGTAGGTGAAAGGGATAAGACAGATAGGACATAGCCCTTGACCAGTCATATTTCATACTCTATGGTGGAAACAGACACAAAGATAATTACAAACGAATGTGTTCAACACTAATAGTAGAGGCATGTTCGCTTATCCATTCATTACACATTTACTGAATTCAATATTCCAAACACCATTTTTGCCTGGAGAAAGAAGGGAGGGCTTCTGAGAGGAAGCACCATTTGAATTGGACAGGATTTGGTCAGCAAAGATGAAAAGACCTCTAGGAAAACGCTGCAGCTTGTACAAAGCTTAGCAGTGTAAGATGGTGTACTATAGAAACGTCACACGGTTGGAATAAAGGCTATATTCACATGGAAATGTTTGGTTCAGACTCTAAAAAGGCTTAGTGTGTCATGAATATAATAGACTGTACTCTAAAGGGAGACATCAGAGATTATTTTTATTTTTTTCTAATAAAGTATTTTAATTTTTTTCAACATTTATTTTTGAGAGAGAGAGAGCGCATGCACACATGAGTGGGGGAAGGGCAGAGAGAGAGAGAGAGAGAGAGAGAGAGAGAGGAAGACAGAGAATGGGAAGCAGGCTCCAGGCTCTGAGCTGTCAGCAAAGAGGCTGATGTGGGGCTCAAACTCATGAACTGTGAGATCATGATCTGAGCTAAAGTTGTATACTTAACCGACTGAGCCACCCCATGCATAAGGAATTTTTTTTTGTTTATTTATTTTTGAGGAAGCGGGGGAGGGGCAGAGAGGGAAGAGGACAAAGGATCCGAAAGCCGACAGACAGCAGAGAGCCTGATGACGGGCTGGAAGTCAAGAACAGTGTGATCCTGACCTAAGCCTAAGTCAGACACTTAAACGACTGAGGCATCTGGGTGCCCCTCAGAGGTTAACTGTAGATGCTGTCGGTGTCCTAACCATACACTTTCATCTTCATCATCCCAGTGCATGTCAGCCTGACTTTCGATTGTCAGCAGCACCTGCACTTCTTGGCCTGACTTTTCCTCTGGCCACTAAAGCTACTTTGCCTAATTGTAGCCTGGTGCTCTGGGAAATTAACACGGCTGACTCCCCAGCATCACCTCAGCCCTTACCAATGACTCTCAGAATTTGGTTTCTAAATACCCCAGTTCCCTAGTCCTTCCGATGAAATAACTCTGAGGTGTGTGTTGTAAAACTGGTTTCCAGAATTTTTCCGAGACAAGCTGCAGCTGCTTACAGCAACACTGGTTTGATAATGTACTCCTTACTGGCTCCCTTCCCTTCACTGTCTCACTTTCCATACCCTTCTTTTACCTCCCAGATTAAGTGCTTGCACTTGTCTCTTTGTCTCAGGTTCTGCCTCTGGGGAAGCCAAAGGGACAAGCAACAAGACCAGATTTGTATTTGAGAACTAAACCTCATGCCTTTGTGTGCAAGACAGACTATAAACGGAAGGAGACTGGAGAAGGAAGGCCCTTAGGAGGCTGGTCAATGCACGGACACAGGTCAGAGAATGGGAAGAAAAGACCATAAAAGATAAACTCAATAACTGGATTCTAGGAAAGGGAAAGAAAGGAGTCATTAAGACATTTTAAGTTGGATATTAAAAATCAAAAAATAAAGTAGGGGAAATTCAAATTTGGGAACTGAGATGTTCTACTAGAGGAAGAGTTATGCCCTCAACTAAGGCAGCAATTGTGGTACATGAAAAGAAGCTCTAGAAGATAATTTAGAGACAGAATTTATAGGACTTACCAGCCAAGTTCCTAAATACCGAATTTACAAAAAGAAAATGGTAATTTGGAGAATGGAAACATTTGCCCATAAAGTGTTAATATGAAGCCATCTTCTTTTCCTTTTGAAATTTCATCTGTTAACTACTGAGAGTTGTAGTACATATGAAATTAATTATTGCACTGATACTGTAAAATGTTCTAGCCAGAGAGTAGTTTGATACTGATAAAGATCTGTGAGTAGAATTCCTTTTTACTTTGAAATCTAAGCTGGAAACTGATTTTTCTGCCAAAATCTAGACTGAAAATACCTCCAGCTAATCTCATACATGTGACATGATGGTGAGGAGGGCTATAAAATAAGACAAGCCTCTCATCAGAGATAGCTCAGAGGTGGAAATCAGTTACAGGACCCTAGGGAGGGGGAAATCACCATTCTGTATAAACATTCAATTACAGAAGGCTTTTTGCACATAGAACAGAAAGGAAATATCATTAATAAAATTAGTGGGGATTCTGTTATTTAAAACCTGAATTATAAGACTGAGAATTTGCAATTTGTACTAAAGGCCTCTGAAAAATGGAAACAATCATCCTAAGTCCCACTGGGGAATAAAAAAGATCTGCAAAACCAGTTATTTATAGATGCCAGTTATTATAATCCCATCATATCTCACCAATCATTGTCAGTTACACAATAAGAAATGTGCTACAGTCATCTATATTGGAAACTTGTACACTTTCATGATGTGCTCTGATTCAGTCATGTTGCACTGATCAAGTTGTGGTCTTTATGACATCTCTTGTTGGTTGCTTACTCCCTTCATGTGTTGCCCCCCAAGAGATGGATTAACAGGAGTAACAGGATGAACTCCAACTGGAGTACATAGTTGGCAGCTGAATTCAAAATTCAAGGCTGATTCTGCTCTTGTTTTTCTATGTGTTATACATAACCAAGTAAAGATGACTTATGAATCCCCACGTGGACTTTCAACTGAGACAGATGCCCTGAACTGAAACTTACCTGTTGGATAACTCTGGGGAATGACTTAAAATTTCTGAACCTATTTCTTCATTGATATTATGGGGAAAAGAAATACCTCATCTTATACAGAGATAGTATATACTGAGTGTCTAGCAGTGTGACACATGGTAGGTGCTCAATTCATTAGTATTGCCAGTATTATTATTACAGATAATACCTTATTCTGAAGTCTAGACTTCTAGGACCAGTGAGGGAGTTATGGAACATGGGACAATGTTTTATTTTTTAATGCTTATTTATTTACTTTGAGAGCAGGGAGGAGCAGAAGGAGAGGGAGAGACAGAATGCCAAGCAGGCTCTGAGAAGTCAGCACAGAGCCTGATGATGCGATCATGACCTGAGCAGAAATCAAGTTGAACACTTAACCAACTGAGCTACCCAAGCATCCCAGGACACTGTTTGAGATGGGCTCAGTGATGACTAGGTCTTAGCAATTCGAGCAACTATTCAGGCAGGTAACGAACCCACCCTAAATTAAGGACTTCAGAGAAAAAGGGAAGATGAAAAACCTTTATGAGATTTAATCATCAGCTTTTAGTTAATACCCTTGGAGTATATAATCTAACACCAAGGTAGTATAATTACATACTACAGGTGCCCAACATATATTTGTGAAATAAATGAATGAAAACGTGAATAAAATAAAAAACCATTTTTATAAGTATTACTTTTTCAAGCTCTTTTTGGTCTGAGCTTCGTGCTCACATGAAATTTACTGTTTCATAAACTGCAGAGAGAGAAATGATTTAAGAAAAATTTAATTATAGTTAGCTAGTTGTTTATATGCCTGTTTTCCCTGTCAAATTGTAAGCCACATGCCTCAGTCATCTTTCCATCATTGATTCAACTATCTGTTGAGAACCTAGTTATACCAGGCATAGCACACAGTACTGAGTGAATTATGTAGTCCTGTGTAGAGATGTTTCCAAGTGGTAGTGCTATGCGGGTTGTGATTTTATGTACTGCATGTTTCAGCAGAAGAAATTATTTCTTTGCTGAGACAGATAAACACGATCTGTGTGTGAACACCAAGATAAGGCTTGTATTATTTGAAAAAAAAAAAAAAAACTTTGGGAAAAGGGTTTACATAGACCATTTTCCAGCAGACCAAGATGAACAAAAAGAGGAAAGGGCCCCAAATATTCATTTACAAAAAATCACTAAACAGAATTACAACTGAGACAAGCAAAACCAATAAAATAAGTATGTTTACTACAAAGCAAGCAAAATCAACAGCCATGATTTTAGCTAGCATTGTTTCAAGTAGGCAGAGTATCAAATTTGTTCATCTTCTACCCAAATCAGTAATGGATTATTATGTGTAGTGAGTATCTTTTCCAGAAATTAGTTACAGGCAACTCTTTAATGGTTTCTCAGATGGGAGAGAGACCTTTTCATGACATGTTTCAAATCACCAGTAAGATTTACCTTGCTTATGTGCAAAGTGAACACAAAACTAATGGTTATTTAAAAAAAAAAAAAAAAAGCTTCCATAAGCACAGTGTCAAAAGAGAATGAGTAAAATTAAATCTCAGCACATGTACATTTTTAAAATATAGCAGTATGATGCCCACTTGAGGTCTCATTGGGTAGAATATGAATATATGAATACTGCTGTAGGGATTCCTTTCATTATTTTATAATTTTCTACTACTTGAAGTAGCTAGAGCTAAATGAAAATCTTTATTTTGACCAAGCCCAGTACCTTTAACTTACATTCATTTACAGTATGTTTTCTGTTACAGCCAGTACTTATTTTCACATTTTCATAAATTTTGCTATACTTGGGAAAACATACAGAGCTTTTTTAGAAAGAACTAAACGGGAAAAGAACTAGAAACTCCTAGTTATTTTTCTAAGCATGTTTATAATAGGTGCTATACACAATGGATTTCTTTATAGATTCTGCATATGCTAGTATGTGGTAAGTTAAAGTCTAAATGAGAAGCAACTAGGTAGCACAGTAATATTGCATATTCACAAGAGAATGTCTAGAGTACCCCTATACCTTCCTAAAATCAGAAATACCTGAGTATTCTAAGAATTATTCAAAACATAATTCCAGTTTTAAATAATGGTATATCATTTCAGAACAATTTATCAAGCCATTCTATTACGATTAATTATCGAATCACTACATCAATATATCCTAGCTGCAAAGACAAACTTATACTAAAATTAAAATATCTAAAGTTATTTCATTCTAAAAATAGAAAGAGCCATGATAAATCCATGAACCAAGAAATAAACTAGAGAAAAGTGATGGAATCTTTAGGAGAATTTTCATGTTTACCAAATGATTCACAATGTAGATCTTTAGTACACATGAGATCAACAAAATAATGATAGTATGGTCACTGCCTAAGACTTCAGAATACCTTTTGTAATAGTGTTTTCTACTCTATTAGAAAGTATCTGTGGTGCTACTTAAACTAGTTTTATGGGTCCCTTAATACAATGGACAGTCTGTAATAGGCACCTAATAAACAGCTGGATGAACAAGTCAGTAGCGAATGAGCCACATTTAAAATTCAGTAGCCTCTCAGCCCTGGCTCTGCTGGTAACTAGCATGTCATCTTGAGCAAGTCACTTAAGAGATTTGAATTAGCTGTTCTTCCAGATTCCTTCAGGCCTTTGGACCTTCGTTTTTATAATAACTACATTAAGACCAGTCTTCGTGGGTATTAAAAAAAAAAAAGTGAGCACAAACAGCAGGGGGCAGCAGAATACTTCTGATCTTACATTTCTAGATCAAACTACCCTTCAAATACAGAGAAGTTTCATCTTTAAACAGCTTTAAAAAAATCCATCTAACAGTCTAGATGGTTCTGTCAGTGTCTTCATTATTGACAGTCACAGGGGCTTATTTTGCAGTGTTCAAATCAGATGTGACTGACAGGGTAAATTGAAGGTACCATAAGAGTATTTCAGTTTGATTCCAAAAGAACAATATATCCAAGGCTATTCTTACAAATGAAAATTAAAACACATAAAATAATGTGCTGGACTTTTAATCTTGTAAACCTCATTTCTAAATAGTTCCTTGATTTTAGCAAAACCTCCATCTTACCTTGGTTGATATTTTTATCCAAGCTGTGCTTCACAGAATGATGGTTGTTAAGTTAACGAATATGGCATTGACCTCACACAACTCAACTATCTGTCTGATGGTTCAAGTTCTACATTATCATTTTTCATTACAGCTGTGTTTACTTCCAAACAGATTTATACTTTAAGGCTATCTATATCAGAATTTTTTTTTCAGTTTCATGTCAGAAAACAATAATGTTGCCTTAAGATCACCAAGGGGCAGTAAAAGGAGTGGAAAAAAACTGAATGTGAAGACCACTGGTAAATACATCTGCTGCAATTCGTAAGACAATAACCCTGTCAAGGACTATTACTTATTCATGTTTTAGTTAGAAGTTTGGAAATTGCCACTGTGCTCTGTGAAATGCTTATTTAACACACTGAAAACTAACAATATGATAAACCTTTAGCCAATTTACCTTAAAATATAACAAATGTCTCTCAATTTGTATGTAACGCAGCAATCACATACTGCTTTTGCATGAGAAGGCAGGATGCGTAGAAGGTTCATGAAACTTTAATACCACTTCGAAAGTAATAAATATATATTTACCTGCCGCAAAAAGCATGACAGCAACAGGTCTGTAGAAGCGCCTTCGAGATCCCACACAGATAGAAATCAAACCCACCAGGAATGCAATAAGAATGATGGCAGCACCGCCCAGGAGTAAAGCCAGGGTAGCAATCTGCCAATCTGGAAGGAAAAGAAGAAAGATATTGCTTTTAAGCAGTCAGTCCTCAAAGAATCAACACAACTATGTTCACCTTGCAGCAGCCAAATACGTGTAAGCTTACTGCGTGCTAAGCATCCTCTGGGAATTGAAATTTTTTGCAACATGGGGCGCCGGGGTGGCTTAGTCGGTTAAGCGTCCACTTTCGCTTGGGTCATGATCTCACGGTTCGTGGGTTCGAGCCCCGCGTCGGGCTCTGTGCTGACTGCCAGCTCAGAGCCTGGAGCCTGTTTCAGTCTGTGACTCCCTCTCTCTGACCCTCCCCTGCTCACGCTGTCTCTCTCTCTATCTCCTAGAAATAAATAAAACATTTAAAAAAAAAAAAAAAAAGAAATTTTTTGCAACAAAAATTACTATAAATGTCCTTATTCAGAAAAGTCTATTATGCTAGGCTCAGCAGTGTTTTTAGAGCAGGGGTTTGCCATGGACTCTACTGCTTTCCAAGGACTCTATTAAGCCTTCATGGTAAATTTGGTTTCCTTTCCATAACCTATTTTGATTATTATTGTTTTTTTTCTATTCAGCTATATAAAGCTCATACATCTTAAATATGAAAGTAGAGAACATGATGAAATTTTATATATATTCATACACCCATATATCCACCATCCAGATTAAGGTCTAGAACATTCCCATCATTGTGGTTCCCTCATGCCCTCCCCCCATCAATAATGACCCTCCCACCCAGGGGCTAGTAATGGACATCTATACCTCAGATTCATCTTTGTTATGTACGTGGCATGAGCCCTTTTGTGTCTGGCTTTTAAGTCTGTGATATTTATTTTTTAATGTTTATTTATTTATTTTGAGAGAGAGCATGCCTAGGGGCAGAAGTGGGAGGGGAGAAAGAGAAAAAGAAAAGAGAGAGAGAGAGAGAGAGAGAGAGAGTGTGTGTGTGACAGAGTCCCAACCAGGCTCTGCGCTGTTAGTGCAGAGCCCGAAACCTCTGTGGGGGTCAATCCCACAAACCATGAGATCATGACCTGAACCGAAATCAAGAGGTGGATGCTCAACCATGAGCCACCCAGGCGTCCCTGGGATATTTATTTTGTGCCTGGCTTATATGTCTCTGATATCCACCCATGTTGTGTGGCAGTAATACATTCATTCACTCTTTTTTTTTTTTTTGGTCCTTTCTTGTAAAGCCTGCCCTTTCTGTATAAAATCAACATAAAACAAACAAACAAAAAACACACACAAACAAAAATCCACACACACACCAAGTTTATATTTGCCTTTCTCTTCCTCCCTTTCTCTAAAACAACTCCTCCAGCAAACTGGCAGCAGGAGAATTTATCAGCTGTTTGTTTTTTCCTCCTCTCTTTCATTTCATTCTAATCTTACTGTGGTATTTACCACAAGGATGGTTTGTGAATTTAAGTATTCCCAGGGAGCCAGAATGTACTCTAAATAGCTGCCGCCCCCCCTTCTTCACTCACGCAAGGAAACAGCAAGCATATATTGACCACTTACTATGTACAAGTCTCTGTACATGGATATTTTGTCTCCCATGTGCTGAGTAAAAAGTAAACCTCACTGAAATGCACGTGTCATTGCTTATAAGGATGTAGAAATAGCCTGACAGAAAATTGGCCCATTTCCCATTCTACAGAAGAGTAGAATGTTCTCTAAGAAGAAGCAAAGTGAATATATGAAAGCACTATCCAGCTTAGGAAACATCACAAGAAAATGATAACTGTGCAGAACATTCTTCAGTGGGGGTCCTTTGGAAGTCCCAGGCTGCCTCTTCTGGCCTTCACTTTAATATATGTGCAGAAAATGAAAACAAACTTTAATCCATGGTTAAGTTACAATGTAGTCTATCTAAAGTCAAGAACTCATGACATTTTGATGCTGCGCTCTGAAATTATCCCTTCAGAAAGCTTCCGAAGTGCACGCTTTACCACTGAAGGATAAGGGATGAGTGGAGGAACCTACGATTCCCTAGAATTTCCTCCTTTTATTTATACTTGTATTTCTCCACCTCAAGTGTCCTCTTCCACATCCTTTCCTTCTAATAAATTCTGGATTTGAAACCAGCACTGACCTAGAACTCACAATGCATTCAGGAAACAAACAAACAAGGGAAAAAGAGGGAAAAAAATCCACACTTCTTAAAATGTAAAGGTGAATCACAAGAAACTGGAGAGTATTTTTCAGCCATCTACTTGTAACAAAGCCATATAACTTCAAACAAAAGTATATCTGGCTTTCAACTAGAGTTTAAAAGGACACCCATACTATGACTTTTTTGTTCCATAACAGCATGTAGCTTTGAATTTAAAAAGCCAAAAGAATAATCCTTACATTTGGAAGTTTCTAAATTTCTTTGAAAAAGTTTATACATAGCACAATTATTTTACACTTTAACATAATAGAATTTGTTCTGAAACCGTTTGAGTTGCAATTTCTGAAAAGTAAAATTTTCACTGTAACAAAGTTTTTGGGGCACAACAAAAAAAGATAAAATCCATCCGTTCATCCATCAGATTCCATAAAAGAGCCTATGCTGAATATTTTCTAGATGAACCATTATTTTTATAAAATGATCATTACTTTTAGCAACTTTCTCCAAATTACTTTAAATAAGAATTCCTGAAAAATTAATTTTAAGTCAAGATACAACTATTCGCTCATATAAAAAATACCTTAAAAGATTGCTTTTTTTCTGATAAGCTCTTTCACACAGCCCAATACATATGTACAAAATGCCAGTCATTTGACTGTTTCCACTTTTCACCCAAAATAAAAAAGGTGTTGATCTTGATCATTTTTCTCTACTTTAAGTATCCTCAAAGAATAGCTATTAGCATTTTGTGAAAACAAACTAAGACAGAAAAAAATAGGCAAACTTTCCCTATAAAGAGCCAGACAGTAAATATTTTCAGCTTTGCAGGTCAGAGTCTCTTGCAACTACTCAGCTTCTGCTGTGTGGTATGAAAACAGCCAAAAATGATATGTAAATGAATGAGCATGGCAGTGTCCCAATAGAACTTTACCTACAAAAACAGGTGGTTGGCTTGCTTTGACCCTTCAGCTAAATTTTGCGGATCCCTGGTCTGTACTTGACATATCATTTATAAATGTTGAACTTTTTTCTAGGTAAAGGTCTTTCAGACAATAATAATTTTATAATGAAGTCAACTTGATAAGTGACTAATATAGGAGTACAAAGTGATACCTAGGCAACTTAGCAAGAGAAAAGTACAAAAGATCCTAATGTCACAAAATGTCAAATTTCCTGAAAATAGTAATTTATTTCATATGGGAAACCAGTAAAATGCAACAGAAGCCACCAGGAGAGTAACACTTATTAAAAGGGACTAGAACCTAATTAGGAAGGGAACCTCTTATACCACAGGAAATAATTCTAAAAAATAAGTAAATACAGCCAGTTCTGATTTTCTTCTATGTCCTATATTTATTTTTAGTACTGATGGTTGTGGCTAATGAGAAAGTCATCCTAGACATAAAGTCAAAGAGGCACATTACCAATATCACACTGTAATACTGCTACCCTTCCCTTCGGTTCATAACCACAGATAATGCCTGTTCAAACAGAGAAGCCATTTTATTTTACAAAAGACTAGAATTGGGCCATGTCTGACACTGCCCCAGCGAAAGGCTGAGGCTTACACTGAAGTATGGAGGCTATATCTCTGGTAGACAGTGCCATGTTTTGAGATTGTTGTCATTATACCCATTTGGAACGCTTCACTCAGGCAGGTTGCCCAGAATCAAAGCTTTAACTCCATCATCAGTTGAACATTAATGAGGAAGCTGAAAAAGTGGTTCAATATGGCTACCATAGTCAGTAAGACCTAGGGCACTTTTCTCTGTTCAGCACTAGGTACTCTGGAGCTGAGAATACTGTTTCTTTCAGTCAACAGCTAGAATCCATTGTCCAAATATGAGGGCCTGCCTGCCTTATGGGTGAGCTAAAGTCAGGGACTATTTAGATCGGCCTGATACCATATCCTCTTTCTTGCTGAACACTAGAATATGGGGGATTTTAAAAAGTGAAAGATAGTCTTACAGATACCTACTAATGGCTATTAAAATAATATACATTGGGCTTAATGTATACACATATATTTACTTTCTATCAAATGTAGATTTAACAAGATATATACTACAGAACTTGAACAATTTTATGGTAACAGTATAATAAATGACCAGAAAACTTGTCTCTACTCTTAATGGTTTCTCCATTAGAAGGCTGGCAGGCCACAAATACTTGCTATCCCATATTCAGTGTTTTCAAAACAAATTAAAATGTCATAAAATTGTCAATTTTCAGCCCCATTTCTTCAAAAAAAAATCTATTTTAAGTTCTCATAATTGGTTAATTTGTATATCACTCTTAGTCCCACAATTTCATAGCCCTCACAGGATTTAGTCAGACGATGTGTTCAGAGTCCTTAGAGATTTATTACTCTACATTAGTTTTACACATTTCTATAAATGATAAACTGACACTGTCGTGGAGCAGTGAACACAAACCAGCTCTGCGGAACACCAATGGCCATGGTGCTATTTTACAAATTGCAGTGCTCTGTGCAATTAAAACTGGTCATTGTTCACTGTCAGGCCAATTGATTTGAAATGTGAGTTTGGTTTCCAAGATCTCCAAGAACAAGTGGTAACAAGTTTTGATGACAAAATATACCTCCGTGGACCAGGAACCAGTGAGGACTCAAATGGGCTGAGAAGGATGTTTCAAATTAAACCTAAAATGAGGCTGCCAGAGTATACGGAGAGTATAGTTGTCCGCCCCCCCCACCCCATCCCCCCTCTGCAGTTCTACTTTCCATGGTTTCAGTTACCCGTGATCAAAGCAATCCAGTCTGGAAGCAGAGGATCCTTCTCGTGAGGGATCATCAGAAGGTCAAAGGTAGCCTAAGGCTACATCACAGAGCCTGCATCGTTCACCTCACTTCATTTCATCATCTCAAAGCATCACAGGGATGAGTACAGCACAATACAATACTGAGAGAGATATCGCATTTACATAACTTTTGTTATAGTATATTGTTATAACTCTTCAGTTTTATAATCTTAGTGTTGTTAATCTCTAACTGTGTCTAACTTAAAAATTAAACTACTGTATTTTAGCCAAACTGCTACAATGACACACAGAAGATACTAGAAGTGCACCTATGAAAGCCAATGCTCAAGATAAGCGTGTGCTTCTCTACTAGTCCTTTCTGTACCAGAAAAAAGAAAGGAAAAATATAATAGGAATGAATATATATAATATTATACTTTCCCCTGCAGTTACAGAATAAAAATTGGGCAGCTCTTATGTCATAACATCAAGTCCAGCATTAATATGCAACTCAGGAACTAAATTCAAGTCCTCTTTCAAGGTATTTTTATAAGCTGGTGCCAGAGTTTCCAATGTCTATAAATGCTTTAGTATTCTACAAAATTGTGCTTACTTTACAGTCTAATACAAGAGACTGGTCTGAAATTGCGGCTGCATTATGAAAATTCTATGGGCCACATTATAATTGCCAAATTGGAGAATTCATACCCCTTTAGGGAATTTATGGTCAAATCTACTTCCATTTTTCAATAAAGGAAAAATCTTAATGACAATACACCTTCCATACTTTTGAATCAAGGTCAAATACACAACACTAATGCCTAAAGCTTTCCTCCACCTATCTTATTTCAAAACCTTTATCCTGTCAAACACTGCCTAATTTATTTACCTCTGTAGGTGCTGTTTATTTGCTGAAATTAGTTTAGTTCTACCCTGTCTGTATATCCCTGAGCACACAACTGCCACTTCTAGGAAATTAGATAAAATTTAAAAGCAATGAAGAAACCGATTTTTAACCTTATAAATTCAACTCCCACTGTTCAGGTGGGTAGTATTTTCCTAAATGTATTTTGACGTTTTAATATAGGAATATCACTGTTTAATAGTTCTCATTGCAAATCAAAATACTAATTTTTAAAAAAGTCACTTTTATAATCGCATTCAAATTTGCCAGTCGCTTTTATTTTCATCTTTGAGTTCTTCAAAAGAGTTAAAGTAACCAAAATGATATCCATATGTGCAATCAAAATCATTTACTGCTCAACCTCAAAAGAGAGAGTGATCTTTCCCTATCATCTTGATACCACCTCGCAGGTCATCCCTAAATTCTCTCTAATTCACCCACATAAGCTGGATCATTCCATTTAAACCTTCAGTTCTTCCAAATAGTTTTTATTCACTTGTAGGACATATTTATACCCAAACATTTAAAGTTCTTTTCATTATATTCGTGAGAGCTCAGAAAGCAAACTCACTATTGCCAATTCCATTTTATAATCAGGAACTGGAAACAATGGGATGGTTTATACGTATTTAAGGGGGAAAAAGCTCCAGTTACAGAATAACATGTCAAACGCAAATTCTCCAACATCTCCATTTCTTCACAGAGGCTATGTCTTTTTCCCGACAAGTTCATCTTCTCAGAAATGATGGCATTTAATTATTCCCATCAATTGTACTTTAAGAATTTGAGATTAATGCTATATACTTCTGAGTCGGACACTAAGTCCATATCCTCATATATGAAAAATGAATCAAAATGGTGCTGTTATTTTGTATAAAAGGAAGGTAACTGTTGGCTTAACAGCCAAAATATTTCCGGAAGTATCAAATGACATACTTGGAATTTTTAGTCTCCATGAGGCAAATGAAGTGGAAAACCTAAAGCATTACTGAGGGAATTGAAACTGTTTTCTTGGCTAAGTTGCATTCTGACCTACATCCTTCACTGTTGCATGAATTTCCCACTATTCCATGAGATGTAGACACAAACATAGGCAGGAAAAGAAGAATTCCGATTCTCATTTCAATAATTAAAATGGCAACATCTTTTCAAGCAACTAATATCAAATTTAACATTCTTCATGTGCAAACAAATGTTTAAAGCAAACATCTGTGTCTTTTACAAAATGTCAGTATAGACACAGCCATGTGCTACAGAAAGTGAAATGGAATATTAGAGAAGCACCTACTTGAGGTACCATGTCAATCAAGTTGCAATGATACAAATTAGAGTCAGGACAATTTATAGATAAAAAAATGTGTCAAAAGTGCAGGACCAACCTGATTTTAAGCACATAAATGACCCTGGGTAACCACGCAAATAAGTGATGCAACAACTTTAATGACCAAAGTGTAGGTCAATTTTTCCAAAATTCTGGAAAATTCTGGTTGTCCAAAAGTCCAGACAGGTTACTAATTCCCAATTTACAACAGCTTTGTTCAAGCCTTTTGAATTATTTTGTGTTGGTGTTAGAAGAATAGGCATTTGTTCTTCTTTAACAACTAAAGAGTCATTTTAGCTGCTTCACAGAATTGTCTTTAGAAAATTTGGTGAAAATGAAATTTATCATCTAAATACCATAACATATGAGATCTTTCCCCCCAAATAAAACCATTATATACAGTGTCTACCAAAGAGCCCTTCTATTAAATGTTTCAGAATTTAGATAAAAAAGAAACAAAAAACAAAACCATGCCATCACCATTAACAACTGCTGTTTCTTACCATGTTAGAAAGCTTTCATTAACACCTGATGGTAACTAATATTATCTAATAGGTACTGGTATTTCTCAATAGTAATTTCTAATCATAGTATTTCCATAGAGTTTTGATGAGTTTGTTGCACTGAACATTTTTCCTTCCCCACTCTTAGGAGAAAGCCTAAGAAGGTTCAATATTGCAATTTAGAAAACCTGATTATCTGGAAAAGCAGGAAGAAAACCCACACACAGAAGAGGAGTGGGTGATCTTCCTTTAAGCAACTAAACTCTTCTGTGATGGGTTTAGAGTAGCTAATAAGAAAGGGTAGACAGAAGACAGCCAAACAGTCACCCACAATCAGTATTAAGATACCCTTTTAGTAAATATTGAAGGGATAAAACTAGCAAGCTAGTGGATCCCTGTTAGCAAACTTCTTCAGATGGGATCTCTTCCATCCCTCTGCAGAAGTTGAACTTATATTTCCTCATTTACATTAGTTTGTACATTTATATTATTTTTGTTAATTTGTTTAAAGGAAAGTGTTTCATTTGTCATCTTACTGCCACTACCTGGCACAGAGCTGGCACTGACTGGCTAACTGTACCAGGATAATGCCTACTCTCTGTTACTAAGTCAAAGACCATGTTTTAATGAAGTTAACTCTTTGGGTACCTGTGGGAAGTTAAGAAAAAGGAAAGATCATTTATCTCCTTAAGTCACTTAGTCACGCCAGGAATGGACACCAGGTTGCATTCACAAGTATTATGGCCACATTTTGAAGAACTTTTGTTTAGAGACCTTAAAACATAAGAGCAGTAAAACACCCTTTGATGGAAATTTGAGTTCTTTGCGGGTGTGCCATTATACACATTTTGAGGATATGTCATGTCACTCAGGGGCCCCAACTTGTATGTTTAAACATCTTCTTGCTAATAAACATATATTTTGAAAAGAGAATTGAGAGGTGACATTATGTTGAAACAGGGCTCATTAAACTGTCATTTAAAATCTCCCAAAGTTAATAAGCTAGTAGTGACAAAAATGATCTCCTAGGTATTTTTTTTCTTGGTGCCCTGGGAACCATGGAGGCCTCATTTTTTAGGTTTTCTGTCTTTTTTTTTTTTTTAATGGGAGTATTTGGTGCCAAAAGCACAAAGACTACAACAGAATAGAAAAGTGATGGTCTACTAATGTCTGAAAATCCCATAGAAATATAGAAGCAAAAAAGGGCAAGGAAAGGTGTCCTTGTCTAATTTTAAGGGAGATGATCCCATACTTTGAAAAGACTGGTAAGATTTAACTGTCAATGCCTTCCACATATAAGGATGAAATTCTGTTTAAGGAAAAATCCATCTCTTTTGATAAATAAATGTATCTTTTTTTTTTGAAAAATAAGGCCAGAATGCAGTAAAAATTGGATCTAGTGAAATTTATAGTCCTTTAATCAATTTAAGACACTTACACGGCTGCCTTCCACATACTTTTGCAATTGTGATTCAAAGTACAATTAAACAGATATTTTAAAGTATCCTATCACAGGGGCACCTGGGTGGCTCTGTTGGTTGAGCTTCTGACTCTGGCCCAGGTCATGATCGCACTGTGCGTAAGGCTCTGTGCTGACAGCTCAGAGCCTAGAGCCTACTTCAGATTCTGTGTCTCCCTCTCTCTCTCTGCCCCTCCACTGCTTGTGCTCTCTCTTTCTCTCTCTCTCTCTCTCAAAATGAATAAATATTAATAAAAAATAAAGTATCCTATCATGGAGAAATTTAAAGAAAAACAAGTTTTGTTGATTTTTAAGGACTAGTCATGCCAACAATGTAAATTTAATGATAATAAACATCTAAAACTTAATACTTATCAATATATGAGTCTATCTGAAGACCTTAAATTCTTTGTGAAATTGAATCTTAGATGATAAATAATCTTATAAAAGTAGACATCTAGGGGTGCCTAGGTAGCTTAGCTGGTTAAGCGACCAACTCTTGATTTTGGCTCAGGTCATGATCTCACACTTCTTAAGTTTGAACCCTGCTTATTTTGGTCTCTGCTGACAGCTCAGAGCCTGGAACCTGCTTAGGATTCTGTTAAAACAAGGGGAAAACAAACAAACAAAAACCGATTCTGTTAACTCCAATTCCTTTCCAGCACCACAAAACTTGGCTCCTGTCTTAAATTTTAACATTTTAGTGTACATATACAAGGCATCTATCTCATCAGGCTCATACAAAACTTTCTTTTAAAAAAAATTAAATTTGGGGGCACCTGGGTGGCTCAGTCAGTTAAGCACCTGACTTCACCTCAAGTCATGATCTTGCAGTTTGTGAGTTTGAGCCCCACTGACAGCTCAGAGCCTGAAGCTTACTTCAGATTCTGTATTCCCTCTCTCTGGCCCACCCCTGCTAGTATCCTGTCTCTCTCTGTCTTTCAAACATGAATAAACGTTAAAAAAAAAAAAAAAAAACTAAAATTTTATCAACAATACAAAGTAGCAGATTAAGTCCAGATTCTTAATCGGTTTGGGCTTCAGTCATTTGAGACTATAAACCAAAGATGGCCTAAGGTCACCTAGAGAGAGGTAGAAGTTCTCTATTTGTAGACAGAAGCCTAGTCCCAGGGGCATCCAGTCTCCCAGAAATTTCCACCAAGGTGCCAAAGCCCGTGAAACCATTTGGAAAAGGACCCTGCAGTTCCAGATATTCCAGTCCCTAGTCATTCAAGTCACTCTCAGCTATGCCTCCAGACATCCTGGAGCCCAGATAAACCATCCTTATTATGTCCTATCTGAATTTGTGACCCACAGAAGTCATGAGCATAATAAAATAATTGTTGTTTTATACCACTAACTTTTGGGGTGGTTTGTTTCCCAGCATTAGTAACTGGTACTCTCTTGGAAAAAAATCTGTCTCAACAACCGATTGAAAACTTGGTAAATTTATAAAAACCCAGAAAAAACCTATCTTTACCACTGACTGAAAACTTGGTAAACTTACAAAAATGCCTGGTCTCTTCAATAACGTATAGGGATAACATTAACTACCCTGCAAGCTTACTATGACCCTGGGAATATTTGAGATGTCTGCCCTGTAACAGTACTGACAAAACTGTTAGAAAACAGTTGTGTGACCATGATCTACCGAGAGCACTGTTAAATGCTTGGTAATCCACAGCAAAATTCAAAATCAAAACTAACAGCATACTTCACTATTCAATGCAAAGATCGTTTACCTTTTAAGTAGGGTGGTCCTCAATTATCCAAAAAAAAATCTGCAATATTTAAGTTTGTTTTTCTGAATATATAATAAGGAAGAAACACAACTGCAATGAGCAGTTACTTTTATCTATTTAATCTGAATGACAAACCATTTGAGAACATTAAATTGTATGAGTTCACACGACTGGTCAAGTGGCCAAGTTCGGGGCAGTTTGAATCCAAAGCTTTATATATTCTCCACAACACTACTCTGCCCTCTCGCGGGATTAAGTTATAATTTAGCATTGTTCATAGAAAAGTTTACAGTGGTATTCAGGTGACATATTCCAGGGACTTATTCTGAAGCATCTACAATCCTTTTCACTAATATATCTAGTAGTACTAGACGTATCTATGGTCTCGCTAAGTGGTCTTACTATTAACAGAAACTTAAAAGAAATTCCTAAAATATATTCCTGACAGCAGGCAAAATCTATTGCTTGAGATATGCTTTTGTTTGTTTTGGTTTTATTGTGAAATGGTTTATGAAAGGCGAGGCTTCTCACACACCCATCAAATTCCCTTTGCTGACAAAGACTGATCTAAATGGTTCCCTGGAGATTACAATCATTCTGTAAATGTGAGCAAAAGAGGAATTATATCTACCCACAAATTAAAACGTCCTTTGCAAAAATCAATCTTGGGAGCTTGAAAATCTTAGGAGATGTTAAAAGAAAATCATCATGAAGATCGTGAAAGAAGTTATACCTGGGTTTCTCTGGTTTATTAAGGAAGTTTTGGCACGGAGTGCTACTCTTTGTATACTTTTCTACCCATCTATGCTGTGCGGTTAAGTAAAACTGCATTTGTTCTACTTAAGTACTTTTTTGGAGAGCCAGAAGAATATCTAACCATCATGACCTCCAGGCTTGAGGAGCTATTTGTAAACAAGCATCAATATCAACTCATAGCAAGCAACAAGCTGAACCTTTCCTGGGGTATATCACATTTGAGGTTTCCCAATAAAATTCTCTTTCCCAATGAAGATAGGAATTCAAAATATGCACGGATGATATACATCTGAATTCAGCATCACTATACCTCAGATTTTCTAAGATTTGCAGGTGTTTAGGTAGTTTGGTTTATTGTAAAATACCACCTAAGACGGGTTTTCATATACTGCTTTTAAAGTAGAATTTTATACTACAGTTTTAAGAATAGGAGCTACATATAGAGCACTCTTAAGAGAACCTCTTGTCAACTGAAAATAATAATATTCACCTGTTATTAGCACACGGTACACTGCCATTTCAAAACTGCCAGTGACTCATGTTACAAATGTAGCTATTTTTAGGACAGTGCACAATGATGTTAACAATATTCCTTGAAAAAGGCACTAATTGATCAAGAATTTCATGGATGAAAAGGATGGATACATTTTGTAGACGGAGACATGGATAAATGCACTTGTTATATCCTAAAATCACTCTCAGTGAAATGTGTTCATTTGGCCATCTGCATGTCCTTGCATTTTGCTTAGTCAATAAATCACACAGACATCAAAAGAAAGCAATCTGCTTTATATGAAATAGCTATACATATTTATAAATTTTCAAGAAGAAACATAAAACCACCCTAGAGGTTACACAGTATGTGTGATATAGAGTTTAGGCCATCAGCACTTTGCAATCACTTGGATTTGCACTAAGGATTCTTTTGTACATGGCTGTGGCTGTGAAACCCTAAAAACTATATTCTAAACCAAAGTTATCAACACTATATGTGACTAGGCAAAAGCCACAAATATGACTGCCATTCTAAAAAACATAGGATTAAAGATTAAAAGGCTGCCAAAATCAGTAATGGGGAAAACTATCCTTAGAAATTCTGTGGCCAGCATGTGAGTATTACCTATTCTAAATTTCCTAACAAGCCTATTTTATTATTATTTGTTTCCACCACGAATGACAGTCTCTTAGCCTCTCATCTGTCCTTTTGGAAAACTTAGGGCTTTAGATGAATGCCTGGACTGTCCCCCATACACTGAACTGGGACACCAGAAAAAAGCATTACAGTTGACTGACACCGGATTACTGGTTCGTACTAGAAATGCTGACACAGCCTTCCATAGACCAGCACACAAAAGGCATGTTTCTGCTTTCCCTTAAAACCATAAAACGGGTATAAGCAGCAAACACCGCATATTTGGTACCAAAATTAAAACGCAGCTTTAAAAATAACGGCTGAGGGAAAAGTTTCCGTAGGAACTGGGCCTAAGTAGGACATATTGTCGTCAGTAGAAACATTCCTGAAATTTCCCTTCTGTAAATACAAGCTTGTTTCTTCATAGCAGTTTTAATTCTAATTAAGACAAAGGTTTTTAATTAAGCCCTGAAGATGCTGGTGAAGGGCCTTTGGTAAAATTGTCCTTGGTGGTTCCTCCCTAGGTAATTCATTTCAAGAGACAATGAAGTGGATCTCTTAAAATCTTCAGAGAAGACATTTCCCTCCCTGCTTTCTGCTACTCCACACAGCAAACATACTAAGCTGCCTGCCCTTTGGAACAGGCAAGAAAATTGCTCCTTTCAATTCAAGCTTCCCTCTTCGTTTCAAAACATTTGTGGATAGCACGTTCAAGTTGACAGAACATTTTAAGAAAGCACATTTTGTAAAGTGGGGAGATAGAGCAGTTTTCCGTATTTTGTTTCCTTTCCTCCTGCACCCCCCACCCACCCCCTTGGAGAGGAAAAACGAACTGCTACTACATTAAATAAAAAAAAAAAAAAGTCAAGAACTTGTTCCAGTTAGCTTCAGACAAAACCATCTTTATGCCTCCCACCTCATTTGCTCACCAACTATACTTTTTCTGGGATGAAAACTATTTTAAGCAAAATAAAACTGAAGCTGATTTTCAGAAACCCAAATAGAAATAAATGCTGTAGTGTGAGTTTCAAGGGGGAAGAATAATGGGATGGGGGGGCGGGGGGGAGACAGCAAAGGTACCTGCCTCCAATTTCTACCTTGTAGACAGACCTCTTATCACTACGTAGGCATTAAGCTTTTGTCTCTCTATTTCCTTGCCTAGAGAGGGGGAAAAAGCTGAGATAAGTGGGTATGGAGGCAATTAGGGGAAGATTAGCAAACACTGCATACCGCTCAACAAACTAGTGCTGCTTCTCCCCATTCCCCACCTTCCTGGCCAGGAGAAAAGGGTAAGGGTCTGAAAAGAAAATAGGAGTAGAAGCTGGTTTCTCTAACCTATCTGAAAAGTCTTTATGCAATCAGGGGGCTATTATTTCAGGAGACAGGAGAAAGGGGCAAAAGACTCACGTTGCTAAGGAGACATGCTGAAGCTGGCATTCCTACATAAATTTCCATTTCTATTGGAGAGGGGAAAGAAAAGATATTTTCTCCAAAGTTTATTTGGATCTCCTGGTTACTGGAGAAAGGCATTTTACCAATTTATTTTATCTTTAGTTGTAAACAACCAACCCTGAAAGAATTAAAAGACCTAAATGTTGACCTCCTGCTGCCAACCAGTCCCCTCCACAGTGAATTAAACAACAAAGACGAAACCGTCAATGGGAATTTTGAAGTAAAAACAAAGAAAAAGCCTTTTGTAAACAGAAAATAAAATTTATGGAACAAACTTAACCAAGTGAACTAATCTTTCTTGAAACAAGAAACCAAAGACAAAAGTAAATCGGATTTGTGTGGCATTTGTGCTATTTCAACTTTACTGGAACTTGAAACGTTTTTCAAAGCTTCATAAATAGTCCCAGAGAAGACAAACTGTCACGAAGGAATTTAATCAGCTTCTTTGGGGTGCGTGTGGGTAAGTGGGTAAAATCACGGGCAGGTCCTCTGCCTTTATTATCCTTTCTCTGCACTGACACCAGCAGCTGAAGAATCAAGATTAGCGAGGAAAAGGGTTTTCTGCAAGAAGTCGGAAGTTGGTAGATTTCTGCTAACGGCTAACTGGGGCTCGGGGGAAGGCAACTAGGGGTCAAGGAGAGTAAATTCCCCCTGGGGCTGGGTAACCCCAGTGATTACCTTTTTTTCCACCCTGCATTCTATCCATTTGCAGCTTCCACTACTAGCTGAATAAGCCACAACTTTCCAGGCATCTGTGAGTAAGTAGCTCATGGAGAAGAAAAAGAAAGGTCTGGAGGAGAGACGAGGTATTTGGAGAGGAAGAGAAAGAAGAGCAACTCACAACCAACGACGTGTCACCAAAAAAGGAAAGGAAATTACGCCTGTCTTCCAACTCTCCATATCCCTCAAAAATTTAAGGAAATAAAACCCAAACCGAAACTCCTTGAGGAAAACCCAAAGTGGAGTAGAGCTGGCAGAAACGTGGGCACGAAGAGGTAAACTCAGGCAAATTCCTCCTTGAGAGCAGAGGGAGAATAGAGTGGGAAAGAGCGAGCAGAGAGAGAACCCACAATGTCTCGGTGGAGTTGGGGCGTTTTTGCTTGTCTTTTTTTTTTTTTTTTTTAACGAGAGTGTGGAAGGCGTTGCATTTTTAAAACGGCCACACGGTTCTCGCCTTATATGATAACAATTACCCCCAAATAGCATACGTGTTACTCCAGAGCCCGAGGAATGGCCACGGGAGGACGGAGAGGGCGTGGGACGCCGCATTGGGTCTGGCTTAACCGGGCCGGGGAGAGGCGAGGGGTGGCCTTCGGGGAGACAGCTGCAGCCCCAGGGTCCCGGAAGGGGCAGGCTGGAGCCAGGCGGACAAGGATAGGGGACACAGGAGGTTCGGGGGCGGTGGTGCGGGGAGAGGCGGGGCTGTCCGGGCAGTGGGGCGCGGGGCGGTCCGGGACGGGAGCAGGGGTCGCGGCGCGCCGGGCCCTCACCGCTGCTGAGCGTGGACTCGCAGTGCCAGATGTCCAAGCTGGCGGGTTTCCGGCAGGACTCCCACAGGGACAGGTAGTACTGGTGGTCGGCCGTGACCCAGGCCGGGCTCAGCACGGCCCCCAGGTCCAGACACAGCGCCAAGAAGATGCACACCAGCCCGACCAGCTTCAGCGGGGTCAGCACCGACACGCGCACCTCCTCCATGCCGCTGCCCGCCGAAGCCATGCCCCGGGCGCCGCGGCCGCCCGCCCCGCCGGAGGCGAGGTCGCCAGGCGGGTCCGGAGAGCGGAGAGCCCGACCTCCACTGGAGGGAAGCAGGGGAGCCGCCGCGCACCGGGAAGGTGGGTCTGCGGGGGCTACCGGCCGGGGTGGGGGTCTTCGGCAGCGACAGCTACGCCGATCCCGCCGCGGACCTTCGCCGCCAGCCCCGCGCGGAGCTCTGCCGGTACCCGCTCCTCCCCGGCGCGGCTCGGTTCGCTCCGCCCCGGCCCCTCCCCGGGCTGCAGGAGGCGGTGCCGAGCGGGGAGGGGGGGTGAGTCCGCACCCGGGCGGTGTCAAAGCTCCCGCTCCCGGCTCTGGGCGCCAGAGGCTCGCGCGCGCCCCGCCCCTTCCCAGTGCGCGAAGCCGGTCCCCCTTCTCTGACCCCCGTGCCTGGCGCGCTCGGAACGAGTTGGCTTCTCTAGGGTGTCCGACACGCGCTGATCCCGGTGCGCGCCCTTCACCTCCGACCGGCTGCGCGGGACAATTCCTGTAGCTGGTTGGTCTCCGGCCCCGCCTCTGGCCGTACTCGTTCTGGGGTCGCCTCACTTCCCACCCCCACCCTCTGCGGTCACGTGGGTTTCCCTTTCTTAGGGAGCCTGGGTGGGTCCTTTTCGGGAAGGCGTCAGCTGTGAATCCATAGGTTTCTTGGGCTGTGGCCGTTACAGCAGAGATCGGTACCCTGTGTCTCTCTGTCTGATGTGAACTGCGCCCCCCTCACCCCCCAGCGAATTTCTCTTCCCGGGGGATTTGGAGGAAGGAGGAGAAAAGTGACAAAAGACATTTTAGCCTTCTTTTCAAACCCAGGACCAACTCACTCTTGGACTCAGGAACCCCGCAGTTTTTCTTATTTCCTAACTTCCCCCAGTCCTGCTACCGCTTCTATTCTCTGGGTTCACCTCCTTTTGCGCCCCCCCGCCAAGAAGGGCAATTGCTCTGGGAGCGCAGGCGCTAAAACAAGGATGAGAGTTCTTGCAAATAGTGAAGTAAACCTTACTTGATTTTCTGCTGCTCTGTTCTTTGCGTGTTAACAAACCTTTTTTCATTCGGCTTTCACTATGCCAAGTTAGATCTGAATTCCTCCCAGGTCATTAACCTGTTCTTGTGCCCCACAAGACCCGGCCCAGGGGCTGGCATAGGAAAAGTAGCATAGCTTTAAGCAATCAATCTACATATATTTATCGAACAACTACTGTTCGAACTGAGGACTCAACCCAGTATGACCTAGTCCCTGTTCTTAATGAGATTCACTCACGCGTTTGTTTGTTTGTTTTCCTATATGTGAGAAATAAACACTCCTAGAAATTGACTTTGCGGTTCTGTAATTGACGAGTTCAGCTTGTGGTTGGCGGGTTATCTATTGTATCTTTTGACTACTTTCCATTTTTCCTATAAAAGAAGCAATTTATTGAATAGATCATTGGGGATTGGGATGTTCGCAGATCTTTCACCATCTGGAAAATTTGGTAGAAACCCAAAATAGTGGTTTAGATCTAAAGAATGGAAGAAATGCCTTCTCTCTTTTATTGAAACACCGTCCTTGGCACTGAGGGATTTCATACTTATCTGTTGATAACAGTTTCTTTCTGCGTCTTTGTTGTAACCACATCTTTCCATAGGGCTGACTACATTTTGACCAAAGCAACATTTTGAATGTAATAAACAATCGAGTTAGGGTCAAATGATTTGAGAATAAGAATCCACCCAATGTGAAATAAAAACCATGGTTTTCTTACATTTGAATATTAGAAAACTGGCAACTTTCCCTTACCTCTCAATTATGATATATAGTGCCCTTACAAAGGAATGCCTAGACCCCTCTGAGGGCTTAGGAACCTCTAATATCCAATAAGCTTCTTGGTGTCCCAACCTTCCAAGTTAAAAGAAGCCTAAGTGCTCTTCTCTGAAAATTAATGGAACACTGAAAAATTAAAAACCAGAATAATTAATAGGGCTGACCAGAACCGTGTTATTTTTCTTTTTGCTGGATTTATGTTCATAGGTTTATAATGTACTTTTGAAAATAATATTTTAAAAAATACCTTGACCATGCCTCAAAGTTACAAAGAAATCTTTTTTTCTCCAAGTTCTATAACCTGCCCTTTAATAACTTTTATTTCCAGCCATCCAATATTTTTCTTTATCTTTGTTTCCTCTAATTTGAGCTTCCATCCTTCTCCACCACTACCCTAGCTGCTCTGCCTCCCCAGGAGGAGTGGGGGGGGGGTTCATTCTGCTTCATTTTTCTGGCTTGTTCTCAACTGCTTACTTGAATAAATCCATCTTCCTTTGTACTACCTACAAAATTGTCTCTGTCCTGTCTCCAAAATTAGAAAAATAAGCCATTTTTAACTACAACAACCCAAATTCTCCTAAAACACTCCATTCCTCAGTTAATCATTTTTAGAATTTGCACAACATAATACAGATGTATGATCCTTAATCCTCACTTTTAAAATATGAAAAGCTCTCAGGGGCACCTGGGTGGCTCAGTGGGTTAAGTGTCAGACTTGGGCTCAGGTCATGATCTTGCAGTTCTTGAGTTCCAGCCCCTCATTGAGCTTTGTGCTGACAGCTCAGAGCCTGGAGCCTGCTTCAGATTCCCTCTCTCTTTGCCCCTCCCCCGCTTGCAATCTGACTCTCTCTCTCTCTCTGAAGAATAAATAAGCATTAAAAAATTAAAGAAATAAAATATGAAAAGGTTTCAAGACAAAGTATGTTCTTGTTGTTCTCATAAGTTTGTAGCATACTCATTTGGTGGAAAAAACAGTTCCAGACTAATGTGAGGCTATTTATGGTTTTGGTTTATCCTCTCCTAACATCAATAAATATGCAGCCACAGGCCCTGTTGGGTATTGTCTAAATTTACAATATATGCATCACAGTATTCTTTAAAGATCTGAAAAAGGGTGAATTCCTCAACATAGCTAGCCCCAAAGGCTTTATATAAAGGGTGGTGGACTTATATTTACCCTAAAAATGGAAAAAATAGTATGGAGGATTCTAACAATTAGTAAACATTGAATGAAAACTACAAAAAAATATAGTTAGCTAGGGGTGCCTGGGTTGCTTGGTCAGTTAAGGTCTGAATCTTGATATTGGCTTAAGTCCTGATCTCACGGTTTGTGGGTTCAAGCCCTACATTGGGTTTCATGCTGACAGTTGACAACATACAGCTTGCCTGGAGTTCTCTTTCCTCTCTTTCTGCCCCTCCCCTGTATTCATTCTCTCTTTCTCTCTTTCTCTCTGTCTCTCTCTCTGTCTCTCTCTCTCTCTCTCTCAAATAAAAAAATTTTAAACCTATAAAAATAGTTAATTGACTGAAAGTGGGCTAGGAAGTGTGTGGGGCGGGGGGCGAGAGGAAGAGGAGGTAGAAATGAGGATTGAAATAGACCTCTATCTGAGAAATGATGCAGGCCTACCTTGAACTGTGAAGAAAGAGTTCCTAGCTTAAAAGAATTGACTTGGAATCTCTTAGAAGCAATATCTCTGTTGACCCTGTACTAGACAGTGTCACAGAAAGGCCAGAGGCCTCCTCTTTTAGGACACCGTGTCACAGTGGTCCCCCCTCTCCCTTGGTCTGAGAGGGGCCAAAGGCTAGAGGTCCTAACTCTATCCCATGGTATAGGAGCTCCATGAAAATTGGAGTCACAGAACTTTGATGCATGACTCTGTGTGAGTTGTGTAGCCAAGGAAATGCAGGGAGGAGTCATTCTCTATACCCTGAAGCAAAAGAAAAGACAAGCCTCATGCTTGAATCGGGCCAGAAAAATGGGGCAGCAAAGTGAGGGGTGAAATTCAATGGAAGAGATTGGGAAGCTCATCATAAAAGTAGAAAAGTGTCATGGTGGGAAGTAGAGAGTATGGAAGAGATGGAAAGAAGAGTACATTCTAGACTTGGAACATATCTTAAGAGAATAAGGATGAGTAAATGTCATGCTGTCTGCTCATAGTCTGTCAGCAAAGGCACCATCTCTGTATTTGCTTAGTATTTGAAATGTACAACTACTAATGTGCAGCTACCAATGACCTTTCAGCCCTGAGATGGCATCCAGATGCATATTGGTTAGACCTTGTTCTGAGAGAAGAAGAAATAGAAAGGAGGGGAAAGGAGGTGTCTGGGTGGCTCAGTTAAGCTTTCCGACTTAGGTTCTGGTCATGACCTTACAGTTTGTGGGTTTGAGCTGCAACTGCTCAGCACTGACAACTGCTGAACTTGCTTGGGATTCTCACTCTCCTCTCTGCCCCTTCCCCACTTGCACTCTCTCTCTCTCTCTCTGCCCCCAAAATAAATAAATAAATAAATAAATAAATAAATAAATAAATAAATAAATAAAAAGGGAAAATTATGAAGCAGTCATTAAAAGATTAGCTATATGCACCAACTGTTTTTCCCATGTCACACATAATAATGTTGGCAAAATACTCTAAAAATCAGAAACAAAGGGTACTTCAGTGGTTTATTCTCTCTACTCTAATTCCATTCTCGACTTCCATGCTAGAAGGGCTCTGATGTGAGTGAAACCATGATATAATGAGGCCTGCCTGCTATTTATGATAATTAATAACGTCCAAGAGAGTTCCAGGTTATGGCATAGTTAGTATTGCATTATTGAGATTTCTTGTTGCATTGTGACAATGTTCTCGGCTTCGAGTTATCACAAAAAATTGTGACTAATAATTGCTATTTCTCCTTTTATAAAAAAAGAACATTGATGAAAATAAAGGATTTCACATCTAAAAAAACTGAATTCTATCATTTGCTAATATCTTTTGTGATTTAAAAATGTATGATATTGTTGAATCAGTTAGATTTAAGTCAATAATAGAGCATTCACTATTCACATTATGCATTGACATTTTGATTTCAAGTTAATTGTTGTTTCATAATAGTAACTATGACCATAATAATTTACTCATCCACAAATAAAGGAAATAAATCTTGGAAGTGAAAACACAAGAGGCAACTGGAGTTGAAGGATGATTAGTTTTAAAATAAATGTTTGTTGTAATGAAAGAAGCATGAGTCAGATGCCCAGGAGGTAGGAATACACAAAAAGTTAGAATATTCCCAGTGGGACTAATTCTAAATGCCTTTTCCATCTTTTTCAAGCATCTATTTCCTTAATAGTAATCACTTATAGGCACAAAACTTCCTCCATATTTATGTTTTATTTGTATTCACTTACAGCTTTGTAGATAAATGAGCCAGTATAAGCATTTCAAGCACCTCATGACTGCATTTTTATACTTTTATTTCAGTGTTTCTACAAGTTGAAGCTTTTGCTTTCCCTAAAGCAAGTGCATGCCTACCAACATATTCTCATCTTGGTGGAATTTCATTTATCCTTGCCCATCACCAGCATGATACATCATTTCTACATCTCTCCTGGTGTGCCCCATGCTTGAGGACTAAATTGAAAATGGAACCCTGGAAGCTTCAGAAGTGGCTTCCCTGAATAGTTGAATACTGTGGTAGGATGATCAAGTTTAGCTTGTGCTTGGTGGAACTCGAAGGGACAGAGTGTTGAAATATGATTAAGGTGTTTGGTTAAACACAAGCCAAGCGACGTTAGAACAGAGATGGAATCATTACCGTCAGGAATCACCCTGAGAAATTGCTCACCCTTTCCGTTGCTCTCTTTGCAGCTTGTTAGCTAAGCTTCCTCTGTAACTTTAGATTTTATTTTATTTTTTTTTAATGTTTTATTTATTTTTAGAAGAGAGAGAGAGACAGCATGAGCAGGGGAGGGTCAGAGAGAGAGGGAGTCACAGACTGAAACAGGCTCCAGGCTCTGAGCTGGCAGTCAGCACAGAGCCCGACGCGGGGCTCGAACCCACGAACTGCGAGATCATGACCTAAGCGAAAGTCGGACGCTTAAACGACTAAGCCACCCAGGCGCCCCTGTAACTTTAGATTTTAGTCTAAAGCCATCTTGGCATATTTCTTGGTGAATTCTCATAGAGACCTTTTACCTTTGGATATTTGAATGAAGACCCTTGGCACTAGATGGAAAAATTCTAAGAAATGACTGCTTAGGAAACTCTCCTTCCCAAATGGTGCTGCAACAGTGTCAATTTGTCATCTCAAAAGTAGTTTCATCCACAATGATTTGCACTGTTGTATGATTTCTTGTGTGTTTGTTTTTTAGTATAAACAATATCAAAATTGTTATAGCTGGGAGCCCTTCCTAAGTGTCCTCCTGATAGAGACCACATCTATAGTATAAGAAAGTTCTCTTTCATTAGAAAGTGTGGATCCCTCCTCCTGTTTGTGGCCTGAAGGACTTACATTCGCAGTTGGGAAAAACATGGACCCCACATTCATAAATCTCAAGTACAGTGGTGGCTCAAAGTGAATTGAAGGTAAGGCTGAAATTTAAAAAAAGATTAGGTAGAAAGAGTACCTAGGGCAGTTTATACTCATACTTCCAACGAGAAGAATGCAGCTAAGCTGTTTGTTTCTGGAATTTCCAAAAGGTGGTCTTAAATGTCAACAATGCAAGGGGATCGAGGCTGGTGGAAAACAGATCCTCTTAGGAATTATATTTCAGTGTAGCTCTCACCTCTAGATTTCACCTTTTAAAATGTGTCTCTGAAATGACTGAGTAGTACTGCATGATTTGTCAGCAGTCTGTCAAAATTCAAAATGTCAGCTCATTCAGGTTCAAACAAATATAGGTGGAAATATCAGAACAATATGAAGATCATTGCTTTTTGTTATTCTGTGTGTCATTTTTTAAAATAACTTTTCCTTAGCCTGTTTCACACCCTCCTCTCCTTTTAAGCTTTTTAGTCTTCGGTAAACAAGAATGGGAATTACTTTTGATTTAGCCAGACCAAGGTTAAGATACTCATTCCAGAACCTATTGACTATATGGATTTGGGCATTTGGGCATGCCATTCACCTCAACTCCCTCTTTTATAAAATGAGGTGATACCTACGTCATTGAGTTGCAAGAATTAATGAAGTAATTTATATAACATACGATGTCTGCCATATGGTAGGCACTAATCATAATTATTATATTATTATAATCCAGATGTCAGCTAGGGCCTTCTGGTGCCTGGGAGATTTAAATAAACTTTGTTTGAATCTCTATTTTATAATCTTTCAGAGCCCCCAAATCTTCTAATTCATTGCTTCTGTTCTCTGTATATAGTTCTGCATGTAGTCGAAAGCATGATTCTACCCCTAACAAAGCTAGGTGCAAATGTCAGCTTATTCATCAGTTTCCAGGAAAAACACAACGAATAGCACCACTGTATATAGTTTTGAATTATTAAACTTGTGGACTCTTGAGAAGTCACAAGTAAGTGGTGCTACACTGTGAAGAGTAAAAGCTTCCACGTCTGGCTTGCCTCATCAGCTCTGTATCTGTCCCGCCTCTCTGTCGGTCCCATCCCTTAACTCTTCTCCCCATCTGCTCGTTCAGTATAGTCCATCCCTAGTGCCCTCGATCCTTGCTACTCCAAGTGTGGGCCAAGGACACCGGCAGTACTGGAATCACCGGGGAGTTTGCTAGAAATGTACAGCTCGGGTCTCTCCCAGACCTGAATCAGAATCTGTAGTTTAATGGGATCTGTAGCTTGCATACAAGTTAAAGTTTGAGAAATGTCTGACCTACATGATCTCAGGCCTCTCAGGGCTCAACTTCTACTACAAGTAGCAGTACCAAAGCAGCTGCTAAACAAATAAAAATGCACCACTTTATGCCCTATCCTTCAATATGTTACCTGCTGCCCAGGAGGTGGTGTTTCTTTCATGTGCACTTCTCAGCAGGCTCTAGTTGTCACTGAATTTAGTCCCATTGGCGATGATTAGTCGGCAATGTTGACCTTAACTGGCATCAGTGTATTCTAGACTCACTGGTTCTACACCACATTGTCTCACTTCTGAGAGCTGTAATTCTCAGTTCAGTCCCAAGATTCTGATCATGTGTTAATTGACTGTTAAAGATAAATGTTGATCCCTCTTCAAGTACACCTTAAAAAACAAGTTCTGAGACTGAGGAACTATGAGAGTGACCCCTGGCTTTTTGTGAATTCACTCTGAGATATTTACGCAGCTGCACAATACGTAAATAAACTCCTAGGGATCTAGAAGTAAGAGGCAAAAGTTCAATTATCCAAGTCATCTGAAAGTACATCACAGAACAAAGTACAAAAGGGCAGCTAATCCCCACTGATAAAGACCATCAAATACAGAGAGTCACAGGCCTGGAAATGCTGTCTGTAGGTAAAGTGAGAGGATGAAGCTGCATTGTAGTGGTTTTAAACTGTGGCCACTTTGACATTTGCTCATCAGATTCCTTTTACATTTCTTATCTTTAGCCAACACAGTAATTAGATTTTATATAGCCTTCTTAATTGACAAACTGACAAACAAAAAATGGTGTGCCAGTGAACAGCGTTGAGCACAGAAACTGTGTGTAGAAGCAAAATTAAGCTAAAGATGGCATTTGAGGAACTTGGTCCAGAGGCATGATGTAGAGAGAGAGTAGATACAGGATTTTCAGTATGGTTGAAAAAACTACGGTGACAGGCAAGTCAAATTTACTTAAGAGATTATAAAAGCTCAATTACATATGGATAGTTGGCAATTCTAGAGAAAAAAATAGAAAACAAATAAAAGTTACTGATTGCTACAGTTGCCAATTGAGACGGAAGGGTAGGCTGGTAACCTTGTAGGGCCCCATGTTTCATAGCTGGCACGGACTCAGGGTGATTGACACCACCATTCTATGTTTTGACACCATTGCCCTACAGTGAACTAAGTGAAGCTGTGATTTCTGATATCCCTTTATTATTTCTTGACAAGGTATCACCAATTTTGATAAAGCAGATTCCTACGCACATTCGGAGAAGCACATTTTTCCAATATATTCTGCTCTTCAATATCTATTGCAAGTTTTCTCAGTGTTTTGAATCTTTTTACCAATTCGCTATCACTTTCATTTCAATCTCTGAACATTTCTTTGGTCATACATTTTAATACTTTGTGCACACCCAGGAGGGAGAGCACATATTTTGTGTCTGTTATACATGCTTTGGTGTTTCTGTTTTTTTAACATGTTTTTCACTGACTGAATTGATATGTGCTGCTGCTGTTGTTCATGCCTTTTCTAGAGTACATTTCTCTCTTAGAGAAGCAAGGTTCCTTTTAGGAGAAAAACCAAATCTGGTTTTCATTCTTTGCTTGAGTTTCTGAGCATAGAATTAATTAATGTAAGAAAAAATAAATATATTAAAGTTGTGCTTTGGAGTCAGCAAAACTAAAATAGAAATTATTTTAAAAGATGTGGTTTTAATTATTGATAGACCTGCTGCAAAAACTTTCAGTTATTCCATGCTTCTTAATTCTACTTTCATTTAGCATATACTTTTTGAATTTATGGTGTTTTCCTGATGATTTTCAAAGTTTACTTTCATTCTCCAAGTCCAATAAAAGCAAAAGACAGAAAAAGAGAGAAATAAAAACAATCAAAAGACATTTCTGGGAGAGCCTGAGTGGCTCAGTCACTTAAGCTTCTGGCTTCGGCTCAGGTCATGATCTTGCAGTTCGTAGGTTCAAGCCCCAAGCCCGACTCTGTGCTGACAGTTCAGAGTCAGGAGCCTGTTTCAGATTCTTTGTCTCCCTCTCTGTGCTCCCTTGCTCATACTCTGTCTCTTTCTCTCTCAAAAATAAATAAACATTTTAAAAAAGACATTTTTAAAGTATGCATGCATGACTTGCTTTTTCCCATTTTAAAAATCTTACTCCTCTTTATTCCTTTTTCTGCTGTTGTCATATTTAGTCTCTCACATGATCCACATTCTGACTTTTTTTGGAATAAGCAAGCAGTGAATCACATTGTCTGAAAACATACACACACGCACACACAGCATGTACAGCCCATACTGTACTATTTGTATGACATCCAATCCTCGTTAATATCCTTGTCTCTCCCCAGGAAATATGTACAGCCATCTTTCCCTGAAGTATAGTCAAATTTCACTCGGATACGAGCAATTTCGCCAAACTGAAAGCTCTGCATATTTGAGGATAAATGTTCCTACTGCTGTTTTACTGAATGTGGGGCTGTTTTTGCCATTACCAAGCCAGATTCATGCCATCCAACAAGTCATCAAACCCAAATTTAGGACACAAGGTCTGACCAACTATCTTAAAGAATGACTAGGCCAAACATTAAAAAGTCCAGCAAATCCCTGGCTTGGGATTGCTGAATCTGTAGTATAAAACATTCGCTCTGTCCTTGATCTCTGTTCTCAGTCAAGACTTTATTGCTTAAGCCAAGCATTTGAGTGGTTTTCTCACCACTCCATTTTCCCTTCTCTTTTCCAAATGGTTTTGCAACCATGCCCAAGCTTCTCATCCTATTAGCTAATACTGTAGTGTTTAGTCTTGTAAGATACTTCTTGCTTTCCTATCATCCCTTCTGGGAGCTATCAGAAGTGTAAGATACTAGGCTACATGCACAAATGAAAATAGTTTTGATGGCAACTATTAATAGTGCTTTAACCCAAAAGAGATCAGAAGTAGAGAAACTAGTCTAGATTGAGCTAGAGTGGACTATACTCTGAATAATTTATTTGACAATGACTCCATGAGAAGAAAAAGTATGGAAAAACATTATAAGGGGAAAAAATGCAAAGCCTCTTTGGAAACAACCAAGATATGTGTATACTAAAGAATGAGGAGTTGGAAATGTTTCCCCACCATTTATGGATAACAGATCTGTTTGAAAAAACATGATTCAAAAGGCAATTTACAGAAAGTAGAATGGTGGTTGCCAGGGGGAAGGGGGAAGGGAAGAATAGGCAGTTATTGTTTAATGGGTTTAGAGTCCGTTTTACAAGATGAAAAGAGTTTTGGAGATCAATAGCAGTGCTGGTAAGCACAATATTATGAATACATTTAATTCCACTAAACTGTACATTTAAAAATGGTTAAAACAGTAAATTTTATGTTATACGTACTTTACCACAATAAAAAAAATTGGAAGAAAAAAAAGCAACTTATTTTTTTTCTTTCTCCAAGGTCTCTTTAAACATTTTTAGTGTGGGGTAATCTTCCTACACTCGTTGTTGAGATCTCCTACAGAGCTCATGGGTGTCTGGTCGCTCTCAGGTAGTAGGGAGTCCTACAGTCACTTTACGTGGCAAATACAAATCTCAATTCAGCAATTATAATGTCCAACTGCAATATAATAACCCAAACTCCAAACTTTAGTTAGTATTGAAACCTCTTTGCAGCGCAGGCCTAATTTAGATCGAATATGTAAAGCTACTCTTTTTTTTTTCTTTAAAGGAATGCTACTTCTATTAGAAGTCTAGTTTTATGCCGTTGATCAGGCTGGGGTATTTAAGAGATAGGGAACTGGTCCTACTTTATATTCATTCTTTGTAAATTCAGAAATTGGAAGAAGGAGACTTTGTCATCCTCACTCTGGCATCCCAATATGTGTTCTGTTTGGTACCTTATTTAAATATGAGACAAATTTCATTATAAGCCTACTGTCATGTTTGGCCAGAAGGTTGGGGAAGAGAAAGGAAACTTTGTCTATCACTCAGATGGCTGGTACAGGACAGTCAGAGATGTAAGTGTTGTGACACACATGTGCTAATGACCCAGTGTGTGAGATCTAAGTCATTCCAAATCAGATTTCATTGCACATCATTTTGTTAATATTACTGTGAGCTAGGATTTATTGAGCACGTACCAACTGCTAGCATTTTTGAGGTGTTTTGCACATCCTTTTTTATTTACTAAGTGAATACAGTCACACAAAATGTAGGTAGCATCACAGCTTTTCAGGTAAGTTGACCGAGTTGCACAAAAATTGAGTCACTTACTTAAGGCTACACAATTAAGTAGTAAAGCTGAGGTTCTATTTTTATGTCATCTGAAACTGATAGAACATCAAGATTGCTCCATTATCCCCAACTAATATTTTTTTTACAAAGAGGCCTAAAGCTATGTTATGCCCAGGGAACAAAAGTTGAAAAGCACTGCTAATTGCCTTCTGTTTTATTCCTGCTAGTAGACTTCAGCTCAGGACTGACCCTCCATTCACCCTTTTCCTTCCCCTGGCATTACTAATCGCCTTTCTTTCCACCTTGAGACTTAGTCTTTCAGACTAAGCAATATTTATTAAAAAAAAAAACAAAAAAACAAAAAACCCCACCCACCTAGCTCATTTTGTGTAAAGCGTTATCTGAATACAAATACAAACCAAAAATTTGTGAGACTACTATATTAACCACAGATAAATGAAAGCATCTTAAGTGAAAGATAATAAATGGAGGGAAACCTGTGTCTCCTAGCTCAGATTTCTTTTGTACTGTCGTACTTCATATATTATTTAACATGTCATGATCTCAAATAAGAAATCTGTTTCTACTGAACCAACCAATCAAATTAACTAACACTTTCTACTGTTTTTGTAAGACAAGTCAACTGATGCCCAAGGCATACTCAAGACTCAGTGCAAGTGGGTTACTCTATCGTAGCCCCACTCACCATGGAGATGAATGTTTCCCAAGAACTATTTGTGTTCGTTATGATACCAGTTTATAGTGCTTGTGCATGTTCTGGTAATTGTTGAATTAACTGTAGGAGAAGCATTGATAAAAATGGACAATAATCAGACAAAAATCTAGATGCAATCCAAATCCAGAATGACATTACGTTCTAAGTTCCCTTCGTACTTTAAAAAAAAACCAAAATAACAAGATAGTCATTTATTCATGAAAGATATTAGGAGACATTCATTAGTGCACTCTTATTCAAAGGAAATATCTGGGCCTATATCACAAAATTGTGAAGTCCTCAATCTTTGAGGAGGTCCCATTTTACTTTGAAGAACAAGGACTAAGATTGTGAATGTGACATTAAAAACCACCACCACCCCAGACACACACACACAGACACACACACACACACACAGACACACACACACACACAGTGGTAAAGTTGGATCCCTAGACCAAGGTACCCTGTGTCCCATAAAGGATCCAAACCACCAAAGGCTTCACTTCAGCAGTGAACAAGCCACCATCAGAGAACCAGAGTCGAGCTGTGATTCCATATGGCAACAACACACAATGATGGTAGAACCAGATTTTGTGGTTCTCTCTGTGGATAGATTTGGGGAGAATAATAGATTCTTTGGATCAAACCCTTTTTTTCTTAGTTAATGCTAGCTAAAACCCTCAAAAGGGAGAAGCTGGACATAATGTTAATAAGGACATGTGAGCTCTCTCTCTCTCTCCTAAAAATAAATAAAACATTAAAAAAATTTAAAAAGGGGCGCCTGCGTGGCTTAGTCAGTTAAGCGACCGACTTTCGCTTAGGTCATGATCTCGCGGTTCATGGGTTTGAGCCCCGCGTCGGGCTCTGTGCTGACTGCCAGCTCAGAGCCTGGAGCCTGTTTCATTCTGTGATTCCCTCTCTCTCTGACCTTCCCCTGCTCACCCTGTCTGTCTCTCTCTCTCTCTCTCTCCTAAAAATAAATAAAACATTAAAAAAAAATTAAAAAAAAATAAGGGCATGTGAGGTTTTAAGCAAACAATTTGAAAAATAAAAGAGAGATGACCTTGTTTACATCCCAACCTGTTGAAAAAGGTCATAAACATTAAGTTCTGTCTTAGGAAATGTTGTTAGATTGCATATAAAATGATTTAGTTACCTTTTCAAGACAAGAAATAAATTTATTTTACTATTCATTTATTTGCACATATAAAAAGCTACAGATTTAGAGAAACTATGATTTGTACAAAAAGGCATTATAATATCTGTATTTAATTTAAGGTTATTTTCTTGCTTTTGGCTCTTCCGACAATTTCACTTACAGGTATATGTGCCAGAAAAAATTCTTTCCAGTTTTTTATATTAACTTTACTGTTTTGATATTGTAGTGGGACCAGTATCTGCCCTCCACTCCATCCAGGTTAGCTGGGTTTTGCATCCCCAAAATCATGTGAATTTGCAGTTATAAGAAGTAAGCCAAAGCAGGTAGATGGGCCCTTTCCTCACTTAGGAAAGAGCAGGGCAAGTTTTGGCTTTGGACCAGAGCATTACTTGTTCCCGGCCAGTGTAGCAAGTACAGATAATGGAACAATGTAAGAGGCTGCATCCTGAGGAGAAGCCACGAGAAATCAAGTAAACAGATTTTCAACCCTATGTTGCCAGACCAAGAAGTAAAATTTAGGGATATGGCAGCCAGATGGAACCTGAGGGAATGACATGACATCTAGGAGGTTTGCAAACACTGACAAATTCTCTGAGAAGAAGCAGTAACCGCCACACATCTTTACAAGACATCCAAGGTCTTACATTGTTTAAGAGGGAGCATTCACAGGTTTTCACGTGGCCTGAAGGGCAGCGGGGAATTTATCAGCTAAAGACATATTTTTAGTTTTTACTGGGTTTGTGTACACTATTCTAACTTGGTGGAAACACCACTGGACATGCATGAGGTGGGGATGGGTATTGTAGCGTCGTGTAATTAGGTCCTTAGAGGGAGTTCTGTTCTAATCCACCATAAATATTGTAAATAAGTTCCTCTACTCTAGAGACACAAGTCTAGGGAAGCATCTGACAGATTCCGCCTCTGAGCAAATTGCCAACCCTAAAACCATTTTTCTTCACAATCATGTTTTTTTCACATCCAACTATTATTTTTATTATGCTAACAAGCCAAAAATGAGTACATTAGAAAATGGCAGTATGTGTCAAAAAGACACTACAGACGGTACCATGTACAGAATACTTTTAATCATGTCTTGTGACTTAGAATGTGCAGAGAGGAAAAGAAACACAACATTAACTTATGTTAAGGGTAATTTTTAGAAATAGAATGATAAGTGGTAAAAAGATGCATTTGTATTTCAGGTCCTAAAAAACAACAATTTTTAAGAAATGCTTCTGTAAATATTTTGTATTTAGCCAAATACCATGAGAACATTGAACTTTTTCATTCATTACTCAGTTTTATATACAACTCTGTTTATTTTAATTTTTAATTGAAATATAGCCGACATATAATGTTATATTAGTTTCAGGTGTACAACAGAGTGATTTGGCAATTATATACATCACTCAGTGCTCACCACGGTTAAGTGTAGCCACCATCTGTCTCCATACAACATTATTACAATATTATTGACTGTATTCCCTATGCTGTACTTTTCATCTCTTTGCCTTACTTATCTTATAACTGTAAATTTGTAGCTAGGATCAGATTTTTTTATTATGCATATTTACAAAAGGGAGGCATATCCGTTTAACCAATAACAATTAAATGAGTGGTCATGCATCACCACCTAATTGTGAACAGAGTATTAGCACCTGTGAGCCCACTGTATGCTCCTCTTTCATCTCCCTTTCCTTTCTTCAGTCCAGGTGTACTCACAGTCCAAAAATTTATATTATTTTCTCTTTTATTTTATATTTTTACCACATAATATAGTATTTACCTTTATCTGTTTTAGTGTAATATGAACAGAGTCCTACAACATGGCTGAATTTCTTTTGAATTTCACAGATGCCAATGCATGTGGTTGCTGGTTGTTTTTTTTTTTTTCATTGTTTCTGGTGTATAATATTCCAGTGTTTATTCATACAATGAAGGAATATTTGTTTATTCTCCTGTGGAAGCCCATAACAAGTGATTCCACTTTTGCCTTTAAGAGCAATGCTGTTCAGAACATTCTGGTAAACATTGCTTGGTGCATCTGTGCGAGTATTATGTACTAATGAGTGAAATTTTGGGTCATCAAGTATGCTCTTATTTCCTTTTATTGGACAATACCAAACTGTTTTCCAGTCTGTTTCCACCAGCAGTGCATGAATGTTGAAGGAGGTCATCCAGGGGACATGACCACAGGTTGACCTGTGATCTAGATTAGGGCAATCAGAGACTCCTCACCCTCCCTTTCCCTCCTTTTGAAATGTATATTTCGCCCACCATTCCCAGACTAGAAGCTGTTCTAAGGATGTAGCCTTGAGAGAGTAAGGTGCTGTTAAGACCTTCTGGATGGTACATATGACCAAACCCTGTTAAACTCTATGTATAAACTTTAGGATTATCGCAGGCAGCTGTGAAGATCTACTTGTTTTGCGGCAGCCCAAGACAAGTCTTACAAGTAAGTTCCCATGCTTATTAAACCTGCTCCTTACCAATCTGGAGTGGCCTGCCTTTCTTTGGTCACTCCTCGCCATCTGTGTACAGGGGCCGGTTTGTGAACCAACAAATGTAATTTCTGTTGCTCCTTCTCTTCGTGAACTCTTGGAATTTCTGAAGAGCCTTAGGAAAAACATCTCAGAACTGTGTACCTGGAAGAAGGAAGGAAACACTGATTAATATATGGGCTCTTTTATCCTATGGACTGAGATAGACTCGGGGTATTAACTACACTGTATTTTTAGATTTCACATGCATAAGTATAAGTAAGGTTCATGCAGGTACCACTTGACAGCATGGTTCCAGGAAGGGAGAAGTATGGAATGCAGTCCTAGGGGAGGGAGCTTGTGAAGGTAACTTTTTTTTAAAAAATTTATTTATTTGTTTTGAGAGAGAGAGAGAGAGAGAGAGAATGAGAATATGAGCAGAGCAGGGGCAGAGAGAGAGGGAGAGAGAGAATCCGAGAATCCCAGGCAGGTTCCCAGAGTGTTGAGCCCGAGGCAGGGCCACATCTCATAAACCCTGAGATCATGACCTGAACTGAGATCACGAGTTGGATGCTTAACCAACTGAGCCACCCAAGTGCCCTCCTGAAGGTAACTCTTGAACATAATCATTAAAGGCAGCCTGGAAATGGTTGCTGCAGCAGGAAATGAAATAAGAGTTTGTATATGAGAGTGGTGCAAGACATTTTATAGTTTTTTGTAGTTTATTGGTTTTGTAGGTGTCCTTTATCAAATTAATAGCTCCTTTTATATTTTTGTCAGCTTTATTGAAGTAAAATAATGTAAATTTCACCATTTTGAACTATGCAATTCAATGAGTTTTGACTGATATGTTTAATTGTATAATCTCCACCATCATCATGATATACAACACTTCCATCATGCTAATAAGTTCCCTCATGTTCGTTTGCAATCAATCCCTCCTCACCCTGTCCCACTCGCATCCTTGGGAACTGATGATCTGCCTTTCATAATTAATGATAGAGGTTAATAATTCCCTTTTATTTCTAGTTCTCTAAAAATTTTTATTAGGAAAATATGTTGAATTCTATCAAATGTGTCTTATTGATGTATTTAATGATCATGTATCTTTCCCTCCTGTAATGTAGTAAATTTTATTGCTATTTTTATTTTATTTTATTTATTTATTTTATTTATTGTTTAATTTATTGTCAAGCTGGCTAACATACAGTGTATTTAGCGTGCTATTGGTTTTGGGGGTAGATACCCATGATTCATCGCTTACATACAATGCCTGATGCTCATCCCAACAAGTGCCCTCCTCAGAGCCCATCACCCATTTTCCCCTCCTCCCCGCCCCCCTCCACTGTCAACCCTCAGTTTGTTCTCTGTACTTAAGAGTCTCTTATGGTTTGCCTCCCTCCATCTCTGTTTGTAACTATTTTTTCCCCTTCCCTTCTCCCGTGGTCTTCTGTTAAGTTTCAAAATAATTCCTGGGATAACATCAATTTGGCAATGATGATTTTTTTTCAACAAGACTATATTGAAGTGGTTAGTAATTTGTGAGTAGTGCATCTGTATTCATAAAATGTTTCTAAAACTTTCCAAACTATACTCTTCGAAAGGAAATCATTATATAGTCCATAAATAAGGAGTGGAGACTTATGCTCCCTTTCTTGAGGGAGAAGAATTTACATAAATTATTTAGAATTCTTCTGCACAGGAGACTTGTTTCCTATCCCTTAATTATTTGTTTATTTAATCATTTATTTATATCACTATGGTATCATGGATATTTATTTTATACTTTGGGTTACGATTCAATAGTATGTGATTTATTTTGTTACTCAAATGTTGGCTCTTATGTTCCTTTGACATATCCAAATCATTATGCTATTTTGTTTTGTTTTGTTTTGTTTTGTTTTGTTTCAAGCACTTCTTTTCTTTCTGTCCCTGCAGGATGCTAGACTCAATGCTAGCTCATTGAGTGTGTTTTCAGCCCCAGTCCTAGAATCAATCAGCCATTTCTCCAAGGAGACCAGTCCTATAACTTTTTAATAAACTGTTTAAAAAATTTTTTTATTGCTATTAAGGTTATTATGTCATCATCAAATGAATTGGAAGAAGTAGTCTCTTTTTTTTCTTTACTGGAAAACTTCGTTTATTATTGGAGTTTTTTGTTATTTCGTGTTTTCTGGAACTTCCTGTAAAGCCATCTGATTCTAATGTGTTTGTTTTCTTTTAATGTTTATTTATTTATTTTTGAGAGAGATAGTGAGTAGGGGGAGAGGCGGAGAGAGAAGGAGAGAGAGAATCCCAAGCAGGCCCCACACTGTCAGCATAGAGCCTGATGCAAGGCTCGATCTCACACCCACACCCATGAGATCATGTCCTGAACTGAAATCAAGAGTAGGATGTTTAACTGACTGAGCAACCCACGTGTCCCACTAATGTGTTTTTTGATGGAATAATTTATTTTTATTTATTTTTAATAGTATATTGTCAAGTTGGTTTCCATATAACAGCCAGTGCTCATCCCCACAAGTGCTCTCCTCCATGCCTTTTGATGGGATAATTTAAACTATTGATTCTGTATTTTAATGGTTTTCTTTTTTTTCCAATTGAACCAGTTTAGATAGGTTGCAATTTCTAGAAATGTTTCTTATTTTATTTGATATTTTTCATTTATTAACAGGATTATTAATAACATTTTTTACCTGTTTAATCACTATTATATCTGTAATTATGTTATCTCGTTCATGCCAAATATTGTCCATTTTGCCTTTTCTGTTTTGTTTTGTTTGTTAATAAGACTAGAGATTTGTGCAAGTTGTTAGTCTCTTCAAAAATTTTTTGAAGCTTTGTGGGCCTCTTATCTTTTGTTCCTATTTCATTTATTCATGATCCTTATTATTTATTCCCTACTATTTGTGGGAGGTTTATTATGTTGTTATTTTTTTATTCTTAGGTTGGATGTCTGGCTAATTATTTTTAAATGATTCTTCTTTTCTAATATATATACTGAAGTGTATATATACATATATATATATATATATACACACATATACTGATTCTTCTTTTCTAATATATAAAATTGCTCTCAGTATCACTTTAGCTATATCCTACAGTTTTTATATGTATGATTTTGGTCATTTATTTTAAAATATTTTATAATTTTTATGATTTTTTTCTCTGACTCAAATTTTATATAACAAAGTACTTTTAGTTTTAGTTTTTAATTAATTTATTTTTTAAACATTTACTTATTTTTGAGAAACAGAGAGAGACAGAGCATGATCAGGGGAGGGGCAGAGAGATAGGAAGACACAGAATCCAAAGCAGGCTCCAGGCTCTGAGCTGTCAGCACAGAGCCCGACATAAGGCTGGAACCCACAAATGGTGAGATCATGGCCTGAGCCAAAGTTGCCACTTAATCAACTGAGCCACCCAGACACCCCTAAAAAAGTACTTCTAAATTTCCAAATTCATCCTGTCTTTATTTATTCAACCAGTATTTGTTACGTGCAGAGAAAAATACCAGGAATTTCTATAGTTAATAGTAATATAACAACAAATAACCAGAATAAAAACTTTAGGGTCTAGAGGTTTGCATTCTAGTGAAGGGAAACAGGTAATAAAATTACCTTGAGAGGGTATGAAATGATATAGGTAAAAATAAAGTAGGGAAAAGGATAGAGAATGAGTTATGGAAAGGGTGTTGAAAGCCTCAGTAATAAATATCTGTAAAATAACCTGAAGAGATAAAGGAGTGAATGCCCAGGTATCTGCAGGAAGGATCCTGGTAGAAGAAACCATAAGTGGAAAGTTCAGAGGTTGAGTGAGGCTTAATGTGTTAATGGGACAATAGAGGCCACTGTGCCTGGAGTACATTGAGTGAGAGAGAGAGAAGGAGATGAGATTGGAGAGACAAAGCCAGCTGGACAGGTAGGTGGGTAGCCATTGTAAACTATTATAAGGACTATGGATTTGGGATTTCACTTTGTAGTATGATGTGAAGCCGTTAGAGAAATCTGAAGAAAGACATGACCGATCCAGGTGAGATTTACCCAGGATCACTCTGGTTTGGAGTTGTAAATAGAGTCAGTACGGAGAAAGGAGAAGCAAGAAGAAAAAAAAAAATGTATTGGCATTTACTTTGTAGATTAGAATATGGTCAATTATCATAATGTTCCTTAAGTTCTTCCAGAAAACATATTTTCTTCATTCACTGTATGCAATGTTACATAAACATTCATTGAGTCAAAGTTATTTATGGTAGCATTCAAATGTTCTGTATTAGTGCCAAGTTTTTATCTGTTTGATCGATTAGTTACTACAGATGTGTGTGAAACTCTCATGGTGTGAGAGTTTTTTTTAATTTTCCATGTAATTTTGTCAGTTTCTACTTTGTATAGTTTGAGGTATATTATTAAGCCCATGTGAGTTAAAAATCATTATTTACTAGAAAATTGAAACTCTATCCTTAACAATCCATTGGCCTTAAAATCTGCTTGGTTTATAACAAATATATTGACAGTATCTTTGTTTTGGTTAATGTTTGCCTGGTTTATCATTCTATCATTTGACTTTCAATATGCGTATTTTGATAATCGAGGCAGATGTTTGATAATCATGTAAACAACATATGGCTGGGTTTTATTTTATTTTGTATATAGTCTGGAAAGTCATTGTCTTTCAGGTTGAGTTTAGTCTTACTTTGTTTTAGAATTACTGATATAGTAGAATAAATTTCTCATATCTTTATTTTGTACTACTTACCCCTTTTTTAGTATTGCTAGTGTTTTTTTCTTTTTTATTACAGAGTTCCATTATATTTATTTTTTAAACATTCTTAACTCTATTTATATACTTTGACCAAGGCGGAGACAGCACGAGCAGGGGAGGGGCAGGGAGAGAGAGAGGGAGAAAAAGAATCCTAAGCAGGCTCCACACTGTCAGCACAGAGCCTGACACGGGGCTCTATCCCATGAACCAGGAGATTGTGACCTGAGCCGAAACCAAGAGTGGAATGCTTAACCAGCTAAGCCACCTAGGCACCCCACCCATTATATTTAGATATAATACTCTATATGTCTGTTTCTTTCGCTGTTTGTTATAACTACTTATATATGCATACTTTATTTAGTTTCACATTTTCCAATGCTTTTTCTCTCTGAACTTTTTTCTGGAGAGTTCTTTTGCATACGTCTTGAATTTACTTCTTCTCTCTTCAACTAATTTGCTATTTAGTCCACTCTCAAAATTCTAACTTTAGTTATTATGGTTTTCATTTCTACAGATTGTTTTGTTTTTTTTTTCAGAAGCGCATTTTTATTTTTTTATTGTTTCTTATTGTATTGTTAGGGGAGATTGTATTCCCTTTCATTAAGGGAACACATGCAAGATAGGCATGTTTTCTTGTTGTACCCTTAGTGTGCCAGGTTTATTTCTCATTACCATACATGGAAGATCTATCCCTTCTGGACCTTAGCTTTAATCTGGGAGTTGTATTAGACTTGGGCAAGCCTTAGACTTCTGCTCCTTTTCCTGTGCCCTTCATAGCAGCAGAGAATGCTCTGCTCAATGCCATCAAGGTTTATACATGCCCTGAGGATATATATACCTTTATTCCTCTTTTATATTCTGGGATTTTTGTTTTCATTTTATTTTTTGTAACTTGTCCATTCTTCATTTCTTGCCAGATCAGCGGTAACATTTAAACACATGTTTATATTTTATGTAACTTTTTATTATTTTCCTTAGAAGGGATGTTCAATGTCTCAAGTATCTGCTGCACTGCTTGAAACAGAAGCCACTGCACACACTCTCTCTTTCCCTTCACATGTATTATTTTCTTCTTTTATGTGTTTGGTCTATGTAAATGTGAAGTATATTGTTTCACCTTGATCCTTTCCCAAATGATTATGTCCTGTGAAGAAAGAGGTAACTGTGATAATGAATTAATTCTGATAATTTGATCATTGTTGGTAAAAATTGGTGACAAACAATATTTTAGTATGTCACAGGAAAATATCCAAGTATACTATCATCCAAGCCTACAAGAAATCAGCAAAATATAAACCATAGTTATTAGTATAAAATGGGGACAACCATTTTCCAAATGGATAGTCTGATATCTAGAGATAAAAACCACTCAATTTAATCTCTATATTAATGTTGTATTTCTTCACACATTCTCCAGCAACACTAGGAAATTGTACAGGTGCTATGACAGATAGATGGATAAACAATCTCTGAACTTCTTTCTGATTTCTCCCTAGTCATTGATTTCCATTCCGACAGCCATGGAATGTATACCTAAAAGCTTATGGGATTTGATCATAAATAATCAGAATGTTTTATAAAATGCTGATAACATAAGCTCCTTCACAAGAGAAGTTTATTTGCTCTTAAGAGCTTGGTTCAAAAAAGAAGACGTAATCTCTATATTCAATAGGCTCACTGGGTGGTATTTGAGTCTGACCCACAAAAATATAAATTATGTTGGTACAATTAATAGAGATTTATAAAAAGCATTATGAGATCACACAGGAAGACCCCTGATCCAGTATCATGGGGCTGAGGTGGTGAACCATAATGGACTTTGTAGTAAAATGGGAGGTTAGGTAGGAGAGAAACAGCTGATGCTCACCACTTATTCCATCTATATTTTACAGCTTGTAGTGTAGTTAGGTTAGGTCATGAGATGAGTTCTGGCCAGTGAACAATGAGCAAAAGTGGCACAAGTCACTTAGCCAAGGCATCATCCATTCTGCTGTGCCTGCTGACATGACTTAGGATACTGTGTGTTCTAGATGCTATAGCAACAACTTGGAGAAGAGCTGACCAGTCTTCATTAGACTTTACAAAAGTGAGAAAACACATCGTTTGTGTTTAGTTATGAGATGTTCTGGCTATAGCTTCAGGTAACGTTAATTACCTAGATTAGTGTAGTAAACTCTTAGCTTGAGATTCCTCCCAAAACAGACCCCAATGGTGGGATTTGAAAATCTGGGAGATTATACCAGTACACACCAGTGAGGAAGTAAGATGGTGAAGATGATGGTGAATAAAAATATTATTTTCAAGCAGTTGCTGTGGGGAACTTGAACTTAATCATGCTGGGGAATTCTGAGGGACATTGTAGAATCTACACTTCAGAGGTATTCCTAAGTGATTCCAAAGGGATGAGGGAGTGACAGTTTTTATACACCAGCTCCTATTGGTCACTGGCGGGGGGGCGGGGGGAGGGAGGTTCCTGGGAAGTGTTGATTCTCCAGCACTTTTTGCCTGCCAGACAGGTGAGAAAATGGGTCTTTGCAGCCAGAGAATGCTACCCATCCAAGAAATGCAGGTGGGCACAGCATGGTTTCACTTGTATAAAGGCACAATACAACATGACATACCCTGGGGACTATAAATAGTTGATGGCTGTTCAAGTGTAATGTGAAAGGCTGGATGGGTATAAGATAGGGCTGAAGAGGTAACATGACATCTAGTTATGGAGGCTCTTATTGGCCATGTTAGGACCTTTTCACTTTTTGTCAGTGTCAGGAAGCTGTGGATGGATAATAAGTGTAGGAGTGATGTGGTCAGATTTCTACTCTAGACTGGTCACTGTAGAGGTTATTTGGAGGATGGAAGTGAAGTGGATCAATTCATTGATTGTTATAGCTTTCCAGTGATGAGACCACAGGATCTGAAATATGACAGTGGTAATAGAAACAATCCTGGAAAAGCTAATATTTATCAGGCAGTATATGCCACACACATTATTGGTTTTTTACATAATAAGTCATTTAATACAACAACCATATCAATAGGAAGTATTATTTTATCTATTTTAGGAAACTGTGGCCAAAAAAGCTTAAGAACATACTTTGCTGAATATCAGAGTTAATAAACAGATGAACTTGTACACAAATCCAGGATATGTTGTTCCAGAGTCTACACTCTTAACAAGTTCCACACCAGCTGTTGGTCAAAAAAGAATGGATTCGTTAACATTATTTGGTTAAAATGAGCAAACTATGCTGATTTCTAAGGGAGAAGAAGGTGTGAAGGATGACTCCGACATTTTTACCATGGCTAAAAGGTAAGATACACTTTTATAAGAAATATTTTTAAAAGAAGAGAAAATTCTTTATTGCCTAAAATGCTAGGAAGAGGCATTTATTTTAACAACAGCACAAAAAAGGGTCCGAGGTTTATTGTATCCTTACAGTTATAATAAAAGAGATGAACCCTGAACTGCACTAATTTCTTCCAAGAAACTGGCACACAGATCTGTGGCCAAAAAGCTAAAATATGAAATAGCTCAGTGGCAAAGAGTATCATATTTTGTTTACTGGCAATTTGGCCGAGAGTCTTCTGGCATAGGAATACTGGGCCCTTCCAGCAAGAGAGGCTTATTTTTGTCATGATGTGAAAAGCAAACCTATCCATGAATAAATAGTAGCCTTATTGATGGCGGACATTTTACATAGACTTGCATTTTTAAACGTTTCTCTTAGAGACAAAGATGTGCCATGCTGCAAGTGTTCTTTCTCTAACGATGGCTGAAGTTATATGGAGAATGAGCTTGAATGTTCCTGTTGGTGGTACTGACGGCCAAATAATCACCATGAGTGTTGTGATTCTAGTATGCACTGAGGGTGATAGGCATTAGACATTAGATCTTTATTTGAAAGTACATTTCCTGAGGGGCGCCTGGGTGACTCGGTTATGCATCTGACTTCTGACTTCTGACTTCCGCTCAGGTGCTCAGGTCAGGATCTCTTGGTCCTTGAGTTTGAGCCCTGGGTTAGGTTCTGATAGCTCAGAGCCTGGAGCCTGCTTCAGATTCAGTGTCCCCCTTTCTCTCTGCGCCTCCACTGCTCACACTCTGTCTCTCTCTCAAAAATAAATAAATATATATTTTTTTAAAAAAGTGAAACTACATTTCCTGAGATCAATGCTTTACAAACATATTTCACAGACTATGTGAGTGCTATAGGTGAAACTTTTCAAATATTGTTAGAAACTGCATTCTCTTGTAAAAGGATGGTTAGAATTAACAGCATTCTTTTTAAGCTGATCTAGGTATAATGATTTTTTAAATTGTGATTTAAAAATACATAGCATGAAATTTATCCTTTTAACCGGTTTTTGAGTAGAATTTAGTAGTATTAAGTATATTCACGTTGCTGTGAAACAGATCTCCAGAACTTTTTCATCTTGTAAATCTGAAACTCTGTACCCACTAAACAATAAATCCCCCTTCCTTTAGTCCCTGGCAACCAACTCTTAACTTTCTGTTTCTATGAATTTGACTACTTTAGATAGTTCATATAAGTTAAATCATACATTATTTATATTTTTGTGGCTGGATTGATTCACTTACTATTATGTCCACAAAGTTATCCATGCTGTAGCATGTGACAAGATTTTCTTCCTTGTTAAGACTGAGTAATATTTCATTGTATGTGTATACTCCATTTTATTTATTTATTCATTTGTCCTTGGACAGTTAAGTTGCTCCCACCTCTCAGCTATTGTGAAGTATGTTGCAGTGAGCATGCAGGCGCAAATATCTTTTTGATACCCTGCTAGAAATTTTCTGAATATGGGATTGCTGGATCATAGGGTATTTCTATTTTAAATTATTTGAGGAATGGCCATACTGTTTTTCATAGCAGCTGCACCATTTTACGATCCCATAACAGTGCACAGGGGTTCCAGTTTCTTCACATCCTTGATAATATTTGTTATTTTCTATTTTTTTGATAGAAATTGGTGTGCGGTGATAGCTCACTGTGGTTTCAAATTGCATTTCTTTGACGATTAGTGATGTTCAGCAACTGTTCATATGCTTGTTGGTCATTTATATATCATCTTAAGGGAAATGTCTATTAAAGTCCTTTGTCCATTTATTAATTGGTTTCTTTTATTTTTTGTTGTCAAGTTGTGTGAGATTTTTAAGACACATATTCTGGGTGTCAATCCCTTATCAGATATTTGGTTTGTAATTATTTTCTACCATTTTGTAGGTTGCCTACTTACTCTGTTGAGTGTTTCTTTTGATGTGCTAAAGTTTTTAAGTTTGATGTGGTCTCTTATGTCTGTTTTTTTTTGTTTGTTTGTTTGTTTGTTTTTTTTTGCTTTTGTGCCTTTTGCTTTTGGTGCCATATCCAAGAAATCATTTCAAGTCTAACCTCATGAAGCTTTTGTCCTACGTTTGCTCCTAGGAGCTTTACAATTGTAAGTCTTACATGTAGTTCCTTAATTCATTTTGATTCACTTTTTGGATATGATGTAAGATAAAGATCCATTTTCCTGTTTTTTTCCTCATGTGGATATCCAGTTTTCTCAGTACCATTTGTTGAAGATAGTGTCTTTTCCTCACTGTATGGTCTTGGCACTCTTGCTGAAGATCCTATGATCATAGAGGTGAGGGTTTATTTCTGGAAACTCTGTTCTATTCCAGTGGGGTATTTGTCTGCCTTTTTTGCTAGTATTACATTGTTGTTGTTGTTGTTGTTTTATTACTGTAGCTTTGTAATATGTTTTGAAATCAGGAAGTGTGATGCTTCTAACATTTTTCTTCTTCCTTAATATTGTTTTGACTGCCTAGGGTCCTTTGAGATTACATGTAAATTTTAGGATTTTTTCCTCTATATCTGCAAAAAATGCTGTTGAGATTTTCATAGAGATTGTATTGAATCTATAAATCATTTTGGATAATAGGAACATCTTAACAATATTATATCTTTCAGTCCATGAATGCAGGATATCTTTCCATTTCTTTTGTGTCTTCTTTAATTCCTTTTAGCAGTGTTTTATAGTTTTTAGTGTGCAATCTTTTCATATCCTTGGTTAAGTTTATTCCTAAGTGTCTTATTCTTTTACATGCTATTGTCAATTAAATTGTTTTCTTGATTTCCTTTTCAAATTGCTCTCTGCTAGTGTATAGAAACACAACTCATTTGTGTGTGTTGATTTTGTATCCTGCAGCCTAGCTGGATTCATTTAGTAGTTCTGACAGTTGTTTTGGTGGAAACTTTAGAGTTTTCATGGAATCATAGGGTTTTCATATGATCTGTGAAAAAAAGATATAATAGTTTTGAAATGCATGTCTGGAGCCTGACACCACAGCATTGGCTGTAAGATTTTATCTTGATCAATTGACAATGAATTTTTTTCTATTGTTCTTTCCAGGGAAAAAAGTACATTGAGCTTTAATTTCAGTGAGTCAGAAGAAGTGACATCAGACTGTAATCATATAGATATGATGTGTCATTTTTATGCACTGATTCTAATTACTGACATTTCTATTTACTAATGCTTTTGCATCAGTGAATCAAAGTGAAGTTTAAGTTATATATCTCCCAAAGATTATTTTTGATAGTACTGTACATAGACAAGTGTGTAGTATGAAGAGAAATGTCATCACTGCCCCAGAAAGGTATTCTTTTAAAGAGTTTATAAATGAGGGGCGCCTGGGTGGCTTAGTCGGTTAAGCGTCCGACTTTCGCTTAGGTCATGATCTCGCGGTTCGTGGGTTCAAGCCCCGCGTCGGGCTCTGTGCTGACTGCCAGCTCAGAGCCTGGAGCCTGTTTCAGAGTCTGTATCTGACTCTCTCTCTCTCTCTCTCTCTCTCTCTCTCTCTCTCCCCCAGAAATAAATAAAACATTAAAAAAAATTAAAAAATAAAATAAAATAAAGAGTTTATAAATGAGATTAATAGTCAACAAAGAGCATTGTCATTTCATATTTGAAAGAAAAGCTTTGTCAATACCAATTCTTTCATCCCCACAATACTGTCACAGAAATCGCTATTACCATTTCCTTTTACTAAGTAATTTAAAATGTTTATTAAATTTCAATGATTCATTTAAGATTATTTTGTTTCCTAGTCATTTCTACTTATAAAACAAGTAGAAACATTCCCAGCTAGTGAATCTTTTTGAAACTTCCACCAATAGGAATTTGAGTCACTGGTTTCATGGAAGTCTTAGGAAACCATTATAATCTATCCAGAAAATGATCTACTGACTATAGAACTAAATACATGGGGCACCTGGGTGGCTCAGTCAGTTAAGCGTCCGACTTCGGCTTAGGTCATGATCTCACGTTCGTGGGTTCGAGCCCCATGTCGGGCCCTGTGCTGCCAGCTCAGAGCCTGGAGCCTGTTTCGGATTCTGTGTCTCCCTCTCTCTCTAACCCTTCCCTGTTCACGCTGTCACTCCCTCTCAGAAATAAATAAAACATTTAAAAAAAAAAAGAAATAAATACATAAGTAACAGTTTGCGAATTGTGTGCCAACCATCCATTAAATTCTACAAGCATCCAACAAAGAAACACCTGCTTGAGAAGCACATCAGGGAACTGGGAGGCAGGTGCCACACTCTTGGGATTCGCTTGGAGTAGAGCACTCTCTGGTTCCATCGAGGCAGAAAGAGGGTGTTCATTCTTGTAGCTATTATTGTTCTGTCCCCTAAAAATGAAGAGTTACATTTATAGTTTATTTATAAGTGGATTAAAAATATCTCCACATTTCTGAACTGACATGTTGAATACCTATCAGTCTTTCAAACTTGCTAAAATTGCTGCCTGTTTACTTACTGGCTGATTGATTGCTTGTGAAACTTTACTTTTTTTTTCAGTCATTTAAGCTAGTTTATTTGGGAAACTCATAACAAAAATTAGGGTATACTCACTAAATTATAGGATCTAAATTCAAAATGACCATTTCAAGCTGTGACTCTTTCACTAACTACCTGTAAGATGTTGAGTTAGAGAGTTAACCTCACAGTTTTATTTCTTATCTGCAGAGTAGGGTTGCTCTGATTACTAAATGCACATGATCCAAGGTATAATTGCTGGATATATGTTAGCTGCTATTTTATGCTAAACTACCTTATAAATACCAGGATATAATAACTGAACTTAAAGGGTTCCTTCATGGTCACCTATCCCAATCCTACATTTAGATGGTGAGGAAATTGAATGAATTGTTAGTGATTACAAAATTAGTTAGTGGCAGAATGAAGCTTCGGATCTAGATTTCTTAATCGATGCTCTGATCTTTATGAACATTTCTTAATTCTTGTTCTTAAAAAGAATGTTTCTGGGGCGCCTGGGTGGCTTAGTCGGTTAAGCGTCCGACTTTCGCTTAGGTCATGATCTCGCGGTTCGTGGGCTCGAGCCCCACGTCGGGCTCTGTGCTGACTGCCAGCTCAGAGCCTGGAGCCTGTTTCAGTCTGTGTCTCCCTCTATCTCAGACCCTCCCCTGCTCGCGCTGTCTCTCTCTCTCCTAAAAATAAATAAAACATTAAAAAAAATTTTTTTAAAAATGTTTCTTAGTGAAAAAAAGGAAAAGAAACGTTTAAAAACAGTTGCTGACTACTCATAGCAATTTCTAGTTATAATAGCTCTTTTGTGAATAAAGAATCCAATAGGTAAATATTATACTAACTCTGGATGTTAGATGTAGAACAAGAGAAAGTGGCTAGATGGTTCATTTCACTGTAAAAATATTTTTCTTGCCTATTTCAAGACTTTTCAAAGTCTAAAAGAAAGTGCTTTCTTCTCTGATTTAGGAGGAGAAAACTTGAAACAGCAAAAGTGCAACTGTTGAGGGTGGGAAGGGCCAGGTTGGGATAAGGCTGAAATCACCACCTCACAAAATCTTGTCTTGTAACAAAGAGGGGCTGGATCCATTCTGATTTTTCTATGGAGAAAGTAAACTCAAACAGAATAAAGAGGGAATTTCAGTATTTTAATAAGTAATGAATGCTTTGTGTATTGCTATAGCAAGTATACACTTGTTATGTTGCTTACAAATTCAATCTTAAGCTAGTTGTCATTCACAACAGTGAGCATATTACACATGCTGAGTTCATTTACCTTTAGCATTATCCTATGAGGGATGTACCGTCTCCATTTTTGGTTGAGGAAATGGAGGCTCAAAGTAGTTGTTTACTGAAATTACAGAATCAAAGTTTTGTTCTGGTTTCCTTTTTAAAAATATTGGGTTATAATTCCACGAGGTCATTATGCCTCATTGAGGCCACAGGATCATCCAGTAGAAGCCTCATGCTCACTCCCACTTGCTGGGCCACGGATACATGCAAAACTATGGTTAAAGTACAGCCAGTAAGAACCGATTCAGCTGAAATGATTGTTAACAGTTGGCAAAACGACTGCACCGCTTGGTGACTGTCGCTCCAGGAACTTCCATATGCATCCTCCACCTGCTTTGTAGCAGCCTACCTGACACCTCCTTACCTGGAAATTTTTAGATTTCCCCACAGTTTGGGAGGCAGGAAGCATCACTGGAATAGCAGGTTATTGTAGCCTGCCCAGGGCTTTGTACAGCAGCAAAGTGAGGGACACTGAACTACCTGCCTCCTGCTTTCTCAGTCCATTGGCCCAAAGCCTCCTGGAAGCCAGAGAATAAAGGGGTCTGGGATACTCAGTCTGTAGAGGCCAGCCTCCTGGGGGCATAGAACCAAGCAGAGTACAGATGAGAATGGACCTGATGGGGCAAATGAAATAGAAGGAGCATGGTCGGGGAATGGGAGGTCATTAATTAATTAATTAAGCAGAGTATTTGGGTGTCAACTCTTTCAAGAGTTTATGCTGCAATTGTTTCCTCTTCTGATCTGGAGGTTTCTGAAATAACCCCTCTAGAATCTATGTGGATGCAGGGCCCTGAATTGGCCTATCATTGTCCAGCTGTTGGAAAGTATCAGCTCTTACCTCAAATTTACTAATAATCGCATTGTTGAAGTGGGGATATCTGCTGAAGAGTTGGACTGAAGATAATAATCTTTGGAGTAAGACTCTGGAAGGCTGAGGCATGGATATTTTTTTTAAGGAAGACCTTACTTTCTCCTGATAATAAGTAATGTGAATATTCTCTTAATTCAGTTTTGTTCAAGAGACAAAATATCTAGTATTTATAAGCATCTGTTAAATAGAAACATAGATTCTTCGGCTAAGTCTTCTAGGAGGACAATGTAAGTGTGATTATAAAAGAGCCATATTATAAAAGCCTGAGTAAAAAGGGCAGGAATTTGAATGTTTTGCAATTCTGATAGAAAGTTACTTGCATGACAGTACCACAGGAAGCTGTGTATGATGGAGGAACCCAGACTCTAGTGAAAAGCCATGTAAATGTGTAATACCCCTGAACGAACTCTTATGTTATCACTATACTTCCATTCAGCTCTATATAGTTGGCTAATGAATTGGGAAATTACATTATTTCCATGTATGAGTTTTTTGGGCTGCTATAACAAAATTCCACAGACTGGGTGGCTGAAACAACAGAAATATATTTTTTTCTCAGTTCCGGAGGGTATAGGTGTAGATACATCTGGTTTCTTCTGAGGCATCTCTTCTTGGCTTGCAGATGGCCATCTTCTTGCTGTGCCCTCACATGGTTGTCCCTTTATCTATGTTGTTTGTGCCCTCATTTCCTTTTCTTTTAGTGACACCAGTTATATTGGATTAGGACCCACCCTAACAACCACACTTTAACTTAATTACCTTTTAAAGACCCAATCTCCAAATATAGTCACATTCTGAGTTACTTGGGTTAGGGCTTCAACATATGAATTTGGGAGGGACACAATTCAGTCCTCAACACTCTGAGGTTGCCTATCACTGATCTGTAACCCTCCTGATGTGCTATATTTAAATATGTATTGCATGCAATGTGTGTTGACATATTTTAGTTAGGTATCTATTCAGTATCCATTTATCTCTTCCCTTTCTTCAGACTACCAAGATGTTCCCTGTGTATGGTGGTCAGCTAGCATATTCCATTCTCTTTGGCCAGTCACTGGGCAGTGCTGGGCATATGATCTATGCTAGCCCAGTTACCATGAATCTGTAGGCTTCTTCCTTTTACTGCAGCAGGTATTTTTTCCTCTGAATACAGACAAGAAACATGTAACCTTTGGACTTGTTGGCAGCCATCTTGTGACCCTGGAGGGGAGACAGATCTAGGATGAGGCTGTAGAAGGAGAGAGATCAAAAGGATTAAGACTCTTGCAGACTCCATTGATCCAGTGAATCAAACCATTCTTAAAATTCACCCCACACCTGGACTTTCTTGTTATGTAAACCCATAAGTTACCTTTATTGTTTGTACCATATTCAGCTTGTCTTTTTGCAGCCGAATGCATTCTGATGCAAGGCAGTGATGTTTTGTGTTTTTCCATCTTCCAGAGATAACTTTCATCAAGTCAATCAATGTTTATTATCTACTATGTATGTGCCAGTTACTTTACTAGGTGTAGGGGAGATATTGGTCTATGCATTAGATAACCCTTGCTGGCTTAGCTTATGGTCTACAGGAGACAGCCTTTCATTAAATAATCACACAAATAGATATACAACTGTAATATTTGTTGAGTGCAATAAAAGACATATACCCAAGGTGATAAAGGACTATAAAAGGAGAGGCTTATTTAGTACTTGCTCCAGTTCAAGTTTCCCTAAGGAGGAGACATTTACCCCAGAATTTTGAAGAAATGTACCAGTTAATTAGCTAATAGAAAAGAACAGCATGGAGGAAGTGTCTGAATCAAAAGGAAGATGGTACAGCACTTAAGGAAAGAAATAAATGCCGGTGTAGGTGGACCACACAGATGAAGGAGAAAGGTATGGCAAGACATTCTTTTAAAAACAATACTTGCCACAGGATTTGAGGTCTGGCGCTTCTCTCATGCCATTTCACAACAAATTAGGTGCCCTTAGTTCAAGGTTTTCCTTACCTCCATGGTGAGACAACAGAAACTCCTCAATGTAAATTTTATGTGGAAAACAACTTGGATATTTCTTTCTCCATTTTATCTGGAACATCTGGTGTAGTCAATATATGTAGGGTATCTGTATGTGTATGGATGTTTGTGTGTATGTGTATATATATATTTATAGATGTGTGTGTGTTTATGAATGTGTGTCTATTTTTTAATGTGTGTGCATGTGTGTATTTATGAATGCCTGTGTGCCTGTATGCATATTTATGAATGTATGTGTATGTGTTGGATATGTGTATATATTTATGAATGTGTGTATATGTGTGTGTGTAGCAAAGGCACTAAGTAAAGGCTTGGCTCTGTCCATGCCATGGGGCCAGGGCTAGGCAAACGTACATAGTTACTTTCAGTCCATTATTACAAAAGGATTTTCCTCTAAGATTGTCAAAAGGTTTTCTTAGGACAAATGGAACATTTACCAGATTCTTTAAAGTTTATTACAAACATCAGCATCAGTCCTTTCTGGCTCTTTTTCTCTGGACTCCCAAAAGAATATTTTAGGCCTGTCTATCTTTCTGCCAAGAGTCAAGTTCCAAGAGCAGAGAGAAGTCATGGTTTCAACAAAAAACAAACTCTGAACTGACCCTTTGAGTACGACTCTTAATTTCTTAATTTCTTCTCTCAAAGAAATCAATTTATAAACTAAGTCTTCCTTATAGAACATATCTGCAATGTTTTCCTCCAGGTTAATTATGCAGTAGGATGTCAGCAGCACAGTCTGATGGATGTAGTGGAATATTCAGTGAAAAGAACTGCCTGAGAGGACAATATTAGGTAACACCTTTACAGATACTTTATGAACCCCAAATTTAATAATGAGGTGGACAGGTTTAGATAAAATATTTTCAGCTATTGTATGCTATAAAGTAGAAGGAAATACAAGAAGTTATACTTTCTGTTAAGTGTGTTATATTTGTGAGTTATCTGATACAGCTATGTTATGTTTAGTAATATAGGTGCATATGAAAATAGTGAAGGTACCAAAATATTGCAATATCGAAAACAGACAGAAATTGAACTTAACAAATGGAAGGGATTTAGAAATCAGGATTATACTTGTCTGCTAAAGAAAATCCCCCAAACAGTGACTTTCACCCATACAAAGTCTAGGAATAGGCAATCCACAGTATTGGGAGGCTCCATATTGTTTTCAAGCACCCACACTCCTTTGATCTTCCCGCCTTACCACATGTGGGGGGTATGGCTTTCACCCTTATGGTCACAAGGTGGCTGTTGCACTTCCACTCATCATGTCTCCCCATTTTCCAGGTAGGAAGACAGGAAAAATGTAAAAGAAAAAGGAAAAGGGTTTTCTCCTCATTATCATTTACATTTGTATTTTTTGGTGATATCTTCCCCAAGGACTTATATGTGGAACTTGTCATATGGCCTCCCCTAGCTGCAAGAGTGTTTGGGGAATCAAGTATTTTCCTTTCTAGATTCAACAGTAGAGGAAGGTGAAGAATAGGGAGTTGATATAGTTGTTGAATGAGCCAACATATAGGATCTGCCTCAAGGGTAAATGAGCCTAGCACATAGTCTGTAAGTCTGAATTTCAGAGGAAGAAAGCACAGGGTATATTATAGGGGACAGTAACTAAACTTTATTGGTTGAAGTATAGGAAACACTAAAAGAGTAGTGAGGGAAAATACTACAGAGATGGTTGGGACTTGTACTAGGTTGAATAGTGTCCCCTCAAAATTCATGACCACCTAGAACTTCAGAATGTGACCTGAAGACACTTTGATTTCTGACTTTGAGCATTTAAAACTGTGAGAGAATACATTTCTTTTGTTTTAAGGCATTCAGTTCATGGCACTTTGTTATGGCAGCCATAGGAAACTAATACAGGGCCTTATTGTGAGGTTCATAGAATATCAGGTTTAGAATACAGTCATTATACTCTCAACCAGTATCCCAAAAATGTTGTTAAGTGTCTTAGAAGATGTTAAAAGATGTTCTGCAGCAAATGATTTTGATGGACCAAGACATTCGAGAAGTACTTCATATCTTAGCTCTAACTTGGAAATTCACATTGAGTTTTTGAAACATCAGAGCTTATAAAAGGTAGAGAAATTGACTTTACTCTGTTCATCCTGTATTTTCCATGTACATTTGATCACAGATTACTTTTCTTCCCCCGTCAAACAGCGTGTAACATGTCCAAAAACATGGTGTTCTGAGGATCTTGGGTGAGAAATGCTAATTTAAAGAATGACAAGTCCCTGAAGGGGTGGTATGTCCAGTGTTATATTTAGGAAAAGGAATCCTGCAGAAGTGTATAAGATAAAGTGGAAGAGAAAGGAGCAGGAGACAGGGAGAGCAGGGAGGGTGGTGGTGATGAGAAAATGTTAATGGTACAGAGAATACCAAGTGAAAACACATAGGTGTGAAGACATTAGCTAGACACCTCCTTCCTATTTACAAAACAACCACAGCATTAAATAGACCATTTTACATGTGAAGTTTCTTTTGTGCAATTTTGGACTAGTGTTCACTGTAGCCCTGTAGGAGTTTCATTATTGGATTTATTTATTTTTTTTGGTTTGTTTATTTTACCTGGATATTTGTAAAATATATTTTTCTATTTTACCTGATTGCACATGCTTAACAATTTAGCCGGTGGTTTGGTCCCAAAAAGTAGATGAAGGGCATGAAAAAAAAAAATCATACAAGAGCAGACGAAATAAAAGAGGATCTACAATGAAAATGTATTCTTAAGTTCCTCAGATGGAATTTCTCACTGTGGGAAAGAAGGTGTCAACCTCTAAGGAGCTCTCCCACCCCACCCCCCAGCCTAGAGTGAGCTAGATCTACTACTTGACTACTTACCTTCAGGAGAAGCCAGTAAGAATTTTTCTACTACTCATTGCACTTCCCGGAAGTGATTATTGTATACCAGCGACCTGCAATGGCAGAATTTAGATGAAATGTCCATCAAGAGGCCATGGGGGCAAAAATGCCACCTAGGGTGGGAAATTTCCAGTTTTCCAGTGAGAGGTGGCATTCATTTCTCAGCAAGGTCTGGTATCAGTATATTAGTTTAAAAGGTTTATCTAGGGGCGCCTGGGTGGCTTAGTCGGTTGAGCATCCGACTTTCGCTTAGGTCATGATCTCGGGGTTCGTGGGTTCGAGCCCCGCATCGGGCTCTGTGCTGACTGCCAGCTCAGAGCCTGGAGCCTGTTTCAGTCTGTGACTCCCTCTCTCTGACCCTCACCTGTTCTCTCTCTCTCTCCTAGAAATAAAAAAAAAAAAAAAAATTAAAAAAAAAATAAAAAATAAATAAAAGGTTTATCTAAAAACACCTGTCAGAAACTCATTTGTACTCTCTCCCTTACTTAGCATCTGTCTAAAATTAATACCAGAATATTCTAGGCTGTGATGACAGGTAATTCTCTACAACTTTGTGCTGCCACTGCACCCAACGATTCTACGCCCAGGTGCTTACCTCAGGTTGAGTGCTGTAGATTTGTTTTGTTTCTACTTGAGGGCAAAACTGAGTAAGAAATGGCAGCTGCATTTTAAATTGAGGTAACATTTAGAAATGATTTAAGAAACATGATTAATGACAACACAGACTTTTAAGATTCAGTCATTAGGAGGCTTATTTTTACCTTTTTCATGTTTGAAACAGGTTCTAAATAATGTTCCATCAACCTGTTATAAAGCATTTATAAATGGCATTGCATAGAATTATTTACATGTCTCTTGAACATGATAAAACACTTCTTATAATAAATTATTATGGAAAAGGCAGTGCTATTAATCATTCATTAAATGTTAATAACATTTGTCAATGTTTATTTCCCTTAAAGTGGCAAGAAAAATAGATATTTCATATTGAAAAATATCAACTGAAATAAGGATTTTACTTTTTCTCCAGATTTGACTCTAGACTGAAACAGATTTTCACCTTTTAAAAATTCTGGTTACTGACATTAGTGTAAATGAAAAGAACATGTTTGCATTTTTTATGACACCCAGTGCCTACAGTAAAGAAGAACTCTGTGAGAACATTAGTGAGAAAAAAAATTAAAGTTGGATCATGCCCTATAATTTTTTTAAAAATAGTTTATTGTCAGGTTGGTTTCCATATAACACCCAGTGCTCATCCCCACAAGTGCCCTCCTCCATGTCCACCCTCTCCTTCCCCTCCCCCCCACCTCCATCAGTCCTCAGTTTGTTCTCAGCATTCAAGAGTCTCTCATGGTTTGCCTCCCTCCCTCTCCCCCACTATTTTTCCCCTTCTTCTCCCCCACGGGCCTCTGTTAAGTTCCTCCTAAGCCTCCTATACGCACTATAATTTTATCTATCTATTTATTTTCATGCACTATGATTTTAAAACATCCTTTGTATTCCTTAATGAGGAAAGGGTCTCTAAATATTTATTCAAATTCTTATTTAGTGTATTTATGTCATCTTCTGGTGATGATCAGTTAAATTGGAAATACTCAAATTAATAGGTCCTGATAGCATCAAAATAATTCAGTATTTTCACATAGAATCACTGACCGACATGGAGCCACCAAAGTGTCTCTCCTTAGTAAATGGAGACAGGGTGGTTTTAAAAGAATTTTTTTAATGTTTACTTATTTTTGAGATAGACAAGAGTACAAACAGGGGAGGGGCAGAGAGAGAGAGAAACACACAATCTGAAGCAGGCTCCAGGCTCTGAGCTGTATGCACAGAGCCCAGTGCGGGGCTCGAACTCACAACCCATGAGATCATGACCTGAGTGGAAGTCACACACTTAACCGACTGAACCACCCAGGTGCCCCAAGATAGGGTGGCTTTATATAATCACCACTCCGTTAGTTGCCTGGTCCCAATATACCAGAATGGTGTTAAATAAAATTTGGACTTTGACTTTTGAGGGGGTGGGGAATACTGTATTATGAAACCATATTCGATTTGGCAGTGGATCTATTGTAGATTATATTGGAGTATGACAGTGTATTCTGGTAAGGTTTTCCTGTGCAGTCCTCCTTCAAGAGAGTGGGTCTTACTTGTAACAAGGTCTTAGACTAGAAAGTAGAACCCAGAAGAAAAGTCAATTATGGGCCAGATTGAACAAAAGGGCCTCATTCTGAACTTTGCTTGTTGAGTTTAAACCTTCAGGAATCTAGAATTATGCATGGGCTCCTTGTCATGACAGGTATTAGTGGTTTTACTTCATGGAAATATGCTAAGGGTTTCACACAGAAGCTTTTCTATGGAAATCCTCAAACTGAAAACAGGCAAAGTGCACCTTATAAATCAAATGATCAAAGTTCATATTTTCCTTTTTGTTTACTTCCCTTTGATTATGCTAGAACACAGATCTTTTAAAGTCCTGTTCAGTGGAAAAATCCAGGGGTTCCAATGACCCCCATTGTGAAAGTAGGCATTAGGATTCCTGATTCAGCTTCATCTGGAACAGCTCCATGTTAACTGTGTTTTTAAAAAATGTCAAACTGAAACCACTACTTTAACCTTTAATAAAATCAACAGGGCTGCAAGATAGGGATGCGGTTTGTAGCTATTAAGGAGTTTCTCTCCTTGTCTCTCTTCCAACCTCCATTTCAACCCCAGGCAATATGGTGGCCTCTACTGTAAATAGCAAGACACACAGAGAAAATAAATTTCAGGAAATATTTTGGGGTTTTATGGTACAATGATGATGGCCCTCTGGGAAATTCTCGTTCCATTATTATTGAATGTTTTATTTTAATAGGAAGACCATAGTTTTCTTCCCTAACCTAATTGTTTTTCTAAGAGTTGAAGATGTGGCTTGCAAAATAAGTTGGAAGTATAAAGAGGTGAAGTGAGGTCTATAGACCTTAATTCTGGGTTAATATAATTATAAATATAATTTGTTTCCTTAAGGTAGATATCTGAGATTTGGAAAAGCTGCCATTTGAAATACCTTTAGACAGGCACAGAACCAACTGGTTGATGAAATATATATGAGATTTTAAAGTATCTGTCTATAAGCACAAGATCTGCATGTTTCCTATATGGTGTAATAAATTCCTCAGTTCCTGGTTTAACATTATTTAACTAATTTTGTCATATTTTTTATAAGAACATATATTTGCAGATATGATTTTATGCAGTAAAAAAATCCAAAATAACATATTTTTATTATGAAAAATTCAACATCGTTACTGAGTGCTTACTAATTTCCAAGCAGTACTCTAGGTACTTTCCATACATTATTGTATTGAATTCTAAAAGCAATCCTGTTACCCACTGTAGGCAGGGGTTTCATAGATTTCTCATATTAAGGATCTATCAATTCCATGGATATGACCATTGATTTTTTTTCAAAGTGAAGCAGGTTTATTTATACCTTTTGGAGGTCACTAAGATGCCCATTGATTTTTTTATGATAATGAAAGCAATATAGTAACATGTACTTGACTACTATCATGTAATTTGCAATATCCTGGCCTATTAATAGTTTTTAATCAGTAGGCATAATGGAATATTTTTGTATTGTATTATAAATAAACCTTCCAGAAAGTATCAATGCCCTGTATTAGAAATAAAGAATAAAAACATAAAGAATAAAAAGAATGAATATACTAAAACACAAAAGTAATCCCATTTTAATTGGTCAGGCTAATATTTTATAGTGTCATAGCTCATACCAATCACTATTCTCATTTTACATTTGGATGTCTATCTTCTAAATATTAATATATAGATTGGTAGCTACATGGGATATGTATAGATTTTAACTAGGATCATTTTAGTTTTATCACATGATATGCTTTTAAAAACTTAAAAGGTTAACTTTTTATATATACTGAGAAATTACTTGAAGCCATTATTTATAATGGTTGTATTCCATATTAATTAAATTATCTGGTTTTGAATATTTAATTTATTTTCTGATACAGTACTTGATTTCTGCAACCTTAATTTATAAATCCTATGCCCATAATAAATCTAAAATTTCTTATCTGTATGATGCTGTATATGATGATGTATGTGTATATGTTTTGCTATGTAAATATCATTGAATCATAATATGTATATGACATAGGATGGTATGATTTTATTTGCGACAGAAATATGATAAGCAGTTTATGTCATAGGTCTTCTTGACTAATCTTAATGGCAAAGTGACCATGGCTTTCAGGTTAAAAATTGTCCTTAAGACTTTATTAAGTTAGAGAAACTTAAAAAATAAAAAATAAAGAAAACCCCCCAAAAAGAGGGACACCTGGCTGCCTTAGTCAATAGAGCATATGACTCTTGCTCTCGGGGTTGGAAGTTTGAGCCCCATATTGGGCACAGAGATCACTTTAAAAATTAAAAATAAATACATGTTAAGTGAGGGAAGAAAAGGTGAAGAGACATTATCATCTGTCATAAACCAACTTAAACAATATATAATTCCTCCTTAGTACTTTGATCCATAGCTAAACATACTTCTGCTGATCCAGAACACTTTCTGACTGATGACAAACATATTCAGGTAGTAGCAAATCTACTTTTATAATGAAGTTTCATATTTTCATATTGAGTTAGTCCTCCTTGCTATTTTTGAGTACTTTTTTTTTTTTAGCAGAATAGATATGTGAGGCACATAATAACCAAAAGTGAGTATCAATCATTTGTTACACAGTGATAATTTTAAGGGATTCAGTGATGCCTTATTTAATGGTTTTTAAGTTTGCTTTCTTGTTTTAGGAAGAAGCTTCATTACTTGACAGATCCATTGTCATCAGAAAAGAAGGGAAAAGGTGACATTCTGCTTGAGAATGCCTTCACATACACCTGATCATGAGGCACTATCTACCACACACCACTGAAGCCAACTTTAAAAAGGCCTTTTAAAGCCAGATGAAGAGAGTCACCTGGGTGGCTCAGTCGGTTAAGTGTCCAACTTCAGCTCAGGTCATGATCTCGTGGTTCATGAGTTTGAGCCTTGTGTCGAGCTCTGTGCTGACAGCTCAGAGCCTGGAGCCTACTTTGGATTCAGTGTCTCCCTCTCTCTCTGTCCCTACACCGCTCACATTCTGTCTCTCTCTCAAAAATGAATAAACATTAAAAAAATTAAAGCCAGATGAAGAATTCAGAACTAATATGAGACTTCATAGGCAATGGGATGTTGATTGCAGATCCTTGTTTTCTGGTTCTGTCAGATGCACTGCAGAGTGGGTAACACTTAAAGCCTAGATTTGCGGTACATTGTGTGCTAGTAGCCAGAACCAATTAATAGAAATTACTTAACTTTCAGATGATTCCATAGGCAGTAAATAAAATTCTGAGACTGAACAATAATTCTACAGGCACTTTATTAGTAGTAGTTATAATGACCGAAGTAAAAATCAGGATAATATGGTTTCAAGTAGAGGGAAATAAAATTGAGTGATTCAGATGAGGCTAAGTTATGAAAAGCCTTAAAAATATTGGATGGTGGGGCGCCTGGGTGGCTTAGTCGGTTAAGCGTCCGACTTTTGCTTAGGTCATGATCTCGCGGTTCGTGGGTTCGAGCCCGCGTCGGGCTCTGTGCTGACTGCCAGCTCAGAGCCTGGAGCCTGTTTCAGTCTGTGACTCCCTCTCTCTCTGACCCTCCCCTGCTCACGCTGTCTCTCTCTCTCCTAGAAATAAATAAAAAACATTAAAAAAAAAATATTGGATGGAAAAATCTAGAAGTGATGCAGCAGACAAAAGGAAGATGTTTAATTTGGAAGAATGAAAACATTATTTTAGGAATATTAATTGGGGATAATACTTTTATCACTTAGTTGCTAGAAACTAAGTAAAATATTGAATTACATAATGTATTTAGAACATCTTATATCGTCAAGCAAGTTCACTGAATAGAGCATAGAAGCAACATATATAGCTTGTTCAATGATCAGTACTTAGTAGAATGATGTGTTAACTCAGTCTTCAACCAAGTAACAGCTTTGAACACAAGAAAATGTATTCATAAAGGAACAAATCATTCAAAAGGAGTAGATCATGAAAACATGAATTAATAGAGTATAAGCTGTCCTAAAAATTAGGAATCTTACCTAGTTTCTACCACCATCTGAAACACCTTTTCTTTCTTTCTTTCGTTCTTTCATTCTTTCGTTCGTTCTTTCTTTTTAAGTTTATTTAGATAGAGAAAGAGTACAAGCACGGTGGAGAGGCAGACAGAGAGAGGGAGTGAGAAAATCCCAAGCCAACTTCTCACTGCCAGCACAGAGCCCAGTGCGGGCTGGATCTTATGAACCTTGACATGGTGACCTGAACCAAAACCAGGAGTCGCACACTCAACCAACTGAGCCACCCAGGCACCCCTGAAACAGCCTTTCTTAATTCCTTAGACATCACGGATTAACGTGGAAAATGAGGGAATTGAACATCATTATCTCTGAAGTTTCACCTTGCAATATGTTAGTGTATTTTACCAGTTCTAAGATGTACACTTTCCACATTTTAACTTGTGTGAAATCAGGACATGTCTGTATCTTATAATTGCCATCATCCAGCTAGCAGTTCGCTTCTATTTGTTGTTGCCTGCTCACATGCACTCTTGGTCAAAGCTTTTAACATCATTTCAGTTGAGTTATGTTACTAAACATGTTGAGTTTCATTGCTTTACAATTTTATCAGTAATTACAATATCATTGTTTTGGAATATAGAATTACTTGGCCATGAAAATATAGCAGTAGGGCACAAATGTAATGCTATTAAAGCAAATATTTATCATTGGGGGAGTGAACACAATTTCATGGCTTTGTGCAAAGAAATACAGAAATGCTTCATGAGACCTAAGAGAGATACCTATCATGAATAGACCTTGGTGTTGTAGGTTTTGTTATATTCTTTTGAAATTGTCTAATGTATTCCAAGCAATGTCACTTTAGACAGGAGAAATTTCCAAATCTCTGGGAAACAGACTTCAAAGCAAAAAAAGAAAAAAAAAAAACAAACTGGTATGACTATATCCTATGTGATGTACAACTTTCACCTAAGTAATATAGCCTAATATAATTTGTGATATACTTCTTCCTTAATTGTTTTAGTGAGCCTTACAATTGATGCTGTTTTAGATCTGAAGAAACATGATATATGATTCAAAGCCGCCAAAATTGATTTTTCAAATTTCAGGCATTATCTCACGTATTTTACTCACATATATGATTCTAGATTTCTTACATAGTTGACTCTTAAGTTATGCAGTCTTTAAAAATTGCTTTAAATACACAACAGATTGGAAAAACAATTCCTTTTTAAAGGGGAGGAATATAAGTTTTAGTTTCTACTTTACAGTGTCTGCATAAAACTAGCTACAGAATCAACATTACATCCAATTTTATACTTGTAAAATCACAAGGAACTTACAAGCAAACGCTAAACAAAGAGACTGAAACACTATGGATTGTTAATTAAGCTGCACTGACAGCTGGGAATCATTAGAAATGAAGACTTTCTGCCCTTAATTCAGTTGCAGTTATACACAGAGGATCCGAGGCTAACTGTAATCAACAATCTTGATAATTTTTAGAACTTTCAATTTTCAGATTCCAAACGAGAAATCCCAGATTGCTCTCAGATTATGAAGTAGCATCAAATACTATAATGCCAGATTAAAGTAGACACAGTACTTACCCATATATTAAATATAAGGCTTAGGTTGTTAAACTGTGAAAAACTGCTCTCCAACGTATATGTTTTTTAAAATAGCAAACTCTGCAACATTTTCCAAAGAGTTGCTTTTCTGCGCTTTGTGCATCAGTTATTTTGCTTCATGTGTGCAGCAGTGTTTTGCAATTATTGGCCATCTTTTACTCCTGATTTCCCTTGTAGAAGATTGATTAGTACAATCAGTCACTGGAAAGCAATTTTCATCACCAAAGGCAGCTTCTTTTCTCTCCTGATTAGCAGCCCTGCGGCACGTTATTCAGCAGGCATAGATAATCCCATGAACATTCTGATAAGAAAGAGAGGCCTGAACCTGAATATTGCTGACAGTATCCCAGGTATACAAGTGATCAATGAAACCTTTCTGCCTTTTGTTTTTTTGTGGCATTCCTCTTTTATTTAGAGAACTGGGCCTTCAGTACTGGTTTTTGTTTCTCTCCATTTCTGTATGAATCTGTGGGTCTTTGAGAATACACATTTGCCCGTAATCTGTGTGAAGAGAGGGAGAATGCCTATTATATACCACTATCACAAATCAATGATTCCTTATTTCTATATGGATTCTGTCACCCACACTAAAAGCAGTATCTATTTGAAGAAATAAGTCAAATGAAATTCAACTGAACCTGATAATTGTTTATTCCTTTAAGTTATATACTATTATATAATAAATACTACTTCTCCAATTTCAATTTAAAATAATTTTAGGGAGGAAGTATTTATGTTGGCAGAAGGATGAAAAGGAAAGTTCAATAGTTCTTTCCTCCCGAATGCTTGCTTTACTTTCCCTGCTCACAGAGAATAATGCATGAGGAAGCAGCAGAATAGAGGAAAAAAGTTAATAGACTTGGGCACTGTACATATTAGATTACAGTCTTCACTAGGCCCACTTAATAGCTGTGTGGCTTTTGGCAAGTTGATTAACATTTCTGAATCTCCGTTCTCTCATCTGGAAAATGAGCACAACCTTGTCAGCATTAGAGGTGATGTATACAAAAAGCCCAACTCATAGTAGGTTCTCAGTAAATGACGGGCTTTTTATTACCTGAATCTATGTCTATCTATTTACCTTCCTATTGATTAATTTTTGAGGAATCTTGATAGAGAGATAGATATAATAACATAGAATACTAAGTTGGAGCTGTACCTTTCTGCCCTTACCTGGAAGTGAAAGAGGTAGAGAATCCTCATTTAAACATTTAACTTCACCGTAATTTTAGCTCATACAATGCTGAAATACCAAGTCACCCAGTGTTGCATGAGATGAAAGACGAATTGGCCATCTAAAATCAATTGGAGAGCTATTTAATATTTTATTTTTTTTTAAATTTTTAATGTTTTGTTTATTTTTGAGAGTGGAGGAAGAGAGAATGGACAGGGGAAGTGCAGAGAAAGAGGGAGACACATAATCCAAGAAGCAGGCTCCAGGCTCTGAGCTGTCAGCACAGAGTCCGACATGGGGCTTGATCCCATGTACCATGAGATCATGACCTGAGCTGAAGTCAGATGTTTAAACAACTTAGCCACCCAGGCACCCTTCCATTTAATATTTTAAACCTTAGTCACTAAAGAAATGGCTGTGTATGTTTACAAAGACTCTCCAAAACAAATCTTAGATCTAATTTGTGTCATATGTCCCCAATTTCATAATATCTTCTAGATTTGTGAAAATAAATGCCATCCATTGTTGCTCTTGGATCTATTCTTCATCAACTACAGAGTGATCTCCTTAAAATGTCAACCAGATCATGCTAGCTTCTCCCCAGAACTTTTCAAGGATTTCCCAATATACCTAAAATAATATTTTGAATCCTCTGGGAGCTGACTTTCTGCCTTCCTCTATGAACTCTTTGCACTCTATTGTCTTGCCAATCTGCTGTCGATGCTACTCACTCCTACAACTTCTTTCATTCCTTCTAACACCCAGAGTTCTTACGTTAAGGATTTTGTGCATCTTCCTTCTTGCCCTTTCCATGCCTGGCATCTTCTCATCCTTGAGGACATACTGTACATGATTACTTTTCAGAGAGACCTTCAGTGAATTTTCAATTGAAAGTAGGTTCCCTGTACACTTTAGTAACACAAATTTATACTTTATACAAGCACTCATCATGGCTCTTCTTGTGCATATTTATGTGATAATGTGTTTCCCCCAGACACATAAATATGTAATTGCATGGGCTTTATCTGTTTCAGTCAACACAGTATCCTTAGAGCCTAGCACAGTGCCAACAGTTCTCAAAATAGGTAAATTAATGCTGTCTCAACTCTCCTTTAAGTGGACTGGACAAATTCAGTGAATGGTTCTGTTAAAAATAAATATATATTTCTTCCCTTCCTAGGATCTCTGCCAAATCTTTTGATTTGATGTTTTTCTTGTTCAAGTGGTTATAAATGGTGGTTATAGAATTGATATTAATAAGCTCTAAACTGTTTTCTATAATAAAGTAAGAAAATAGTGTCATTAGGGGAATATGGTTTAATTGATGAGTAGAGGGATTCAGGAAATGTCAAGAGGGCAGAGTGCTATGTGGAGCTGTGGAATCAAGGAGAAATCTTCTGTACCTAGGGGTTCAATGGATTTGAAAGGTAAGCATATCCAACATGCAATTTAAATTTACTTGATATATCATGCTTATACATTAATCAATAGAATTCTGGTTAAAATAATATCCTATTCACTTTTGTCTCGGGTCCTCAAGGAGTAGAGTATGTGCCTCATATTAAGTTTTCCCTTAGGGTGGAGGGAAAGGAACAATCCTAAGACACAGGCTAGAGTATAAGAATTAATTGAGGCAGACACTCAGAGCTGGAACTCTCTCTCTCTGCTCTGACACCTCTATCAGGAATTTACAAAAATATCCATCTACAAGGAGTTGAGAGCAATATTATGTCTATATTTTTTATTTATTTTTTAAGAATGTTTAATGTTTTTTATTTATTTCTGAGAGAGAGACAGAGACAGACAGCGTGAGCAGGGGAGGGGCAGAGAGAGAGAGAGAGAGAGAGAGAGAGACAGAATCTGAAGCGGGATCCAGGCTCTGAGCTAGCTGTCAGCACAGAGCTCGATGCGGGGTTCAGACCCACGAACAGTGAAATCATGACCTGAGCCAAAGTCAGACGCTTAACTGCTTAACCGACTGAACCACCCACGTGCCCCTATGTATTTTTTAAAGGCACTAGACTGTCTCTAACAAAGAGATTAGGGGTGTTAAGCTTAAGGGCATCATACTGTTGATCCACGGTTGCGAGTCTAACTTCTTAGAAATAAACTTTGTACACCAATGTTAGTAATATTGTCTAGGAATTATTTGATGATTCAGCTAACACTGTGTCATCTCTACCATAAAATATTCCATACTCCCATTAAAACCACATGAAAACATAAGTAAAAAATCATTTTGGTTCTTAACGCTTTATAGTTTTCCAGGGTCCAAGAAAGCAGCTTACTATATCTGTTATAACATTTTGTGACTGTAACTTAAAAAGTGCCATATGCAATGAGATAGACAGTAAAATGGTTTTGAACTGCACATACACGCACACATATACACACAATAAATATAGATATAGATATCTATATCTATACATATCTATATACAATAAGCGTATATATCAAAATACATTTAGTGGAAATATTACAAATTATTTTCCAAGATAACTTCTAAATGTATAGAAAATGAAAACTATCATTACATTTATCTAACCATTTAAAATAAAACCTAAGTCTCTAGCTTCTAATGTTTGTTCTAAGTTAATAGCTCAACAATTAAAACTATAGTCTTAACATTAAAAATATTATATACTTTTGTCACAGAAAATGAGAACTATTGCACACAGTGAAATATATTCACAATCCCAACTCCTTTAATGCTTAACATTTAGCATGTATCATGCCTAAGTTTTTCTGCTTAAGCTTGGTATTGGTTGTTTCTGCTTTTTCTTCCTTCTTCCCCATTTCTCTCCTTCTTTTCCTTCCTTCCTTCCTTCCTTCCTTCCTTCCTTCCTTCCTCCCTTCCTTTCTTCCCTTCTTCCTTCCTTCCTTTCTTCCTTTTTCTCCTCTTTCATTCTCCAAATTTGTGTTATATTAAAATGTGTTTTGGGGGGGCACCTGGATGGCTCAGTCTGTTAACCATCCAACCTCGGCTCAGGTCATGATCTTGTGGTTTGTGAGTTCGGGCCCCGCGTCGGGCTCTGTGCTGACAGCTCAGAGCCTGGAGTCTGCTTCAGATTCTGTGTCTCCTTCTCTCTCTGCTCCTACTCTTCTCACACTCTGTATCTCTCTCTTTCTCTCTCTCTCTCTCTCTCTCTCTCTCTTTTGTGTGTAACACAGAGCTTTTATTTGTTTTTTTAAAAATAGTTTATTGTCAAGTTGGTTTCCATATAACACCCAGTGCTCATCCCCACAAGTTACTCTTTCAAAAATAAACAGTAAAAATTTTAATAAAAATGTGTTTTGGATGTTTTCTTAATGTAGAAAGGGAGAGAGAATGAGCAGGGGAGGGACAGAACGGGTCTGTCCATGCTCAGCATGGAGCCTGACAGGGGGGCTCAGTCCCATGACCCTGGAATCATGACCTGAACCAAAATCAAGAGTCTGTCACTCACCTGACTGAGCTACCCAGGCGCCTCTAAAAATGTGTTTTTAATGAGGACATATGTCTTCTGTTTACAATATAGTTATTGAAAAATGAAAGGAGTGTAGCTATTATAAGGCAAAACCAACTCCACTCATGAAATACTACATACATCATGTGAGAGCAACAGTTTGATCTCTAGGTTATGAAAATTGGAATTAAAAAGTCACTACACAGGAGCCCCTGTCTAGATACTAGCATCTTCTCTTGTTTGCTGATTACTATATGGCTGACCCCAGGGCATTGTTGAAAAGGACATGAATGTAAGTGGCTGATTCAGCTGGAATCTGGTTTTTGGCGCACTTTGGTGATAGTATTTTTCCACTGATGCTTCTTTCCTTCCAAAGGGGTACATTTATAGAGTCCTTTGCAATTTTCCTGTTGGAGACCTTCCACTGCAACTCCTTGGTGGGAGGAATGTCTTTTGTCTGGCTGGCTGTATACAGCTTCACTCTTGGCCTCTGGACTTTCAGCTACTTATAATTGGGCTTCCTATGTGTCTCCATTTAGTCATCTGGGTCAGAGTTAATATTGATAAAACCCAGATTGGATCCCTTTTTCAAGGTCACATTTGGTTCCCAGGAAACCTGCACCTCTGTTCTGCCTTTGTCAGAAGAGGATTTGACTCCCCTGGCAGCCCTGTCCACTCTGTCAGCAGCAAGCAGCAGTCCAGCCACAGATCTTTCCTTTAGAATTAGGAGGTGGAAGTCAGAGCTTGCCCCTTATTCCTTGAGCTCTTGGAAATACATTTGAAGATTTTCTTACAGAGCTCAAAGCTCCACTCCCTTAAGATGAGGGAAGCTGAAGTACGGCACAATTAAATCTTTTTTGAAATAAATCCTCTCACCACCACACACCCCTACACTCCCTCCAGAGTGGGTAAAATGAGAAAGAAAATTATTAAGTGTTAGTGAAAATGGGGAGCATCTGGAACTCTCATATCCTACTGATGGAAGTCTAAATTGGTATAATAACTAATGGAGCATATCTATATTCTTGGGTCTAGCAAGTACACTCTTTTTTTTCCTCTTTTTTTACAAATGGTTTATTGTCAAGTTGGTTTCCATATAACACCCAGTGCTCATCCCCACAAGTGCCCCTCTCCGTGCCCATCCCCTCCCCCTCCCCCCCCCAATCCATCAGTCCTCAGTTTTTGTCAGCATTCAAGAGTCTCTCATGGTTTGCCTCTCTCCCTTCCCCCCCATTTCCCCCTTCTTCTCCCCCTTGTTCCTCAGTTAAGTTCCTCCTAATCCTCCTATACGTGCAAACATATGATATATGTCCTTCTCTGCTTGACTTATGTCGCTCAGCATAACACCCTCAAGGTCCATCCATGTTGCTACACATGGCCAGATTTCATTGTTTCTCATTGCCATGTAGTATTCCATGGTATAGATAAACCACATCTTCTTGATCCATTCATCTGTTGATGGACACTTAGGCTCTTTCCATGTTTTGGCTATTGTTGAGAGTGCTGCTATGAACATTGGGGTACATGTGCTCCTATGCATCCGCATTTCTATATCCCTTGGGTAAATTCCTAGCAGTGCTATTGCTGGGTCATAGGGGAGTTCTATAGTTAATGTTTTGAGGAACCTCCACACTGTTTTCCAGAGGGGCTGTACCAGTTTACATTCCCACCAACAGTAGCAAGTACACTCTTCAGGCATATATCTAGCAGACATGCACACACATGTTTGACAAAAGTATGTTCATAGAAGCTTTATTTTTAATAGTCCCACATTGAAAATTGCCTAACTGCCCATCACTAATAGAATGGAAAAAATAAATAGTGGTATAGCCACACAATGGGATGCGAGTGATGATTCTACAAAAGCACACCCCAATATATCAAAAATACAATATTGAACAGATGAGGCCAGGCACAAGAGTATACATACTGTATGACACTATAGAAAATCCTTAACGTAGGCCACGTTACTCTATGTTATGCTAACAGTCAAGAATACTGGGGTGATTGGCCAGAAGAAGCTTGAAAGAGGCATCTGCGGTGTGGGTAATATTCTGTTTCTTGATCTGGTGCCAGTGTTAGGGGTAAATTTAGTTTCATAAGATTCTATTGAGCTGAATACTTATAACACATGCACTTCTCTTTTGGATATAACACTTCAGTGAGAATTAGAAAGCAAAACAAAACAATAAGCCAGTAAAAATGTAAGTAACTATCTTCACTTTTTAATCTCTCCCTCTTATCTGAACTGGAGATAGGTGATCTATTAATTGTGTAACACTCAGCACTGGGCCACCCCCTTGGCAAATCCTGCATAGATGAACCAGCCCCTTGGCTTAGATCGTGTGGTAACCAGGCAACTATTGTTCTTTTCTCAGCCTTTGTGGCCTCTCTCTGAGCCTACAGGAAGAATTGCATTTATCATCCTGTGACATAAATGATACACTTGGTACAAAGCTATCAGAAACTTAGAGACCCAAATGAAAGCTCTGCACATGCTCATTGGCAGGTACTGTAGGTCACGAGGTGTCAAAAGCCTCCAAAAATAAATAAATAAGTAAATAAGTAAGTAAATAAATAAAAACCTTACCAGGTGGGAACCGAAGTGACAGTGTTTCTACAGTAGCCTTGAGGGTCACAATTCCGGATGCGTTCTGCCCAGATCTTTTGCTAATATCTCTATTAATTCACAAGATATATGGAATGACACAACGATGAAACAATCCGGAAGGCTTTGTGGCAAATATGTCAGAGGGGAAAATAGATTTAAGTTACATTAGCCTTTGTTAATTCTTTTATCAGGATGCAGGCAGGTGCTCTGAAATAAACAAATATTTAAGATTCTTTGAGTCAGGTTGTTCTTTCTCATATCTGCACACATTCTCAACCCCAAAGAGGCTGCACCTATTGAAGCAGTGCCCAAATAGCAGGATATTTGGATGGGCTCTCTGAAAGTGAATTACTGGTCACAGGCATGATGGCAGGATATTTGGATGGGCTCTCTGAAAGTGAATTACTGGTCACAGGCATGAAGATTTTTATGTTTTAAGATACACACTGACAGGGGCGCCTGGGTGGCTTAGTCGGTTAAGCGTCCAACTTTCGCTTAGGTCATGATCTCACGTTCGTGGGTTCGAGCCCCGCGTCCGGCTCTGTGCTGACTGCCAGCTCAGAGCCTGGAGCTTGTTTCAGTCTGTCACTCCCTCTCTCTGACCCTCCCCTGCTCACGCTGTCTCTCTCTCCTAGAAATTAAAAAAAAAAAAAAGATACACACTGACAGATTGTTTTTTCTTTGGCAATGTTACTTGCAACGTGTGGGATTGTCAAATTTCCCACATCCTCATTAACACTATATAACATTATTTACTTAAATATATGCATATGTTATATGTATCTGTGCACATATGTGTATGTACCCACATATATGTTATATAACTTTCATAGGTGGAATGGCCTTCCCAACATTTTAAATTTAAAGAGAGAAAAAGCATACTGGCCATAATTTTACCTTCTACTTTTTAGGAAAAATCTTTTCAGCACAAAATGACCATTTTATTGAGTTGCTGTTATTCTAACAAAATATAAAACTGAGCTTCTGATCAATCTCTAGCAAAGAAACTCTATAAAGGAACATAAGGACAATGGTCTCAGCTTCCTCAATTAGTTTAAAAATTGACAATTACATTAATCTCAGAGGACCTTGGTAGATACTATCTGAAATGGTATTCATTCTTTTGTTCAGTGCATTGTCTAGTGCCAAGCTAATGCCAGAGTAAATTATTAGCAATTATTTTTCTCTCTTTCAATAGCTGTAATATGGAGCAATTCCTGTGGGTTTTTTTGTATGTAGTTTATAATAACACATGTTGTAATTTCAGAACATATTCTCTTATAACTATCTGAAATTATTATCATAATGATTTATGAGACCATTTCTGAATGGGAAAATTTCTTGTTATACCAAGGAAAATAATGGGGCTCTTAGAATTTTCTATTTTAGTATATTATGAAGCAATAAGACACTTGCTTTATAAAACTTGCTTAGAATCTTATAATGCTATTTCATGATGCTTCATCCTTTAAGAGAAGCTAGATTATTATAATAGAGCTAATGATTATTTTGTGTTAGTGCTAACATTTTTACTCATACTTTCATCCTCTAAAATACCAATTTTAATAGCTTTTTTGAGGTACACTTCTGTATCATAAAATCCACCCATTTTAAGAGCACAATTGTTTTTTAGTTAATTATAGAGTTGTGCAAACATAACTGCAATCTGAAATGATCCCACTTGCTCATTTAAATTTATGCCACTGTCCTGTCTGTAGTCTTTGGCAATAACTAATCTGTTTTCTGTCCCAACATATTTGATTTTTTTGGATATTTCATATAAGTGAAATTATACAATATGTGGTCTTTTGTATTGGCTTCTTTCACTTAGGTATTTTTTTTAAAGATTCGTCTCTGTTGTACCATGTAGCAGTAGCTCCTTTTTTATTGCCGAATAATCTGTTTTATGTGTATACCATGTTTTGTTTATGTATTCACCAATTGGTGAACATTTGGGTTATCTTTAGTTTTTGACTATTATATACAATGCTGTTATGAACATTTGTGTATAAGTCTCTGTGTGGACATATGTGTTTATATCTTTTGGGTATATACTTAGGAGTGAATTTTCTCGGTTCTATGGTAAAGTGTTCATCCACTATCACAACTCAGACAGCTGTGATGTTGGCCTTCCTTAATTGTTTGCCACCAAAATAGCTATTGTTTCAGACAAAGTCCCTGCACATGGGTTACCAAATCAGATCAGTTTCCACTGGCAGTAAAGCTTCTGATTTTTATGACTTGCCCACCTTAGTAGAGCTACCATCCAGAATGAGCTTAGTGGGAGTCAGGGGGAAAAAGGGACCAAGTACAGGTGAAGAGGCCAAAGACAGATACTGTTTGTACCTGAAGTCTGGATTTCAGCACTTTCTCAAATTTCTGAGATTGCCATATGCCTTTGGTCAATTTCCAAATAATGTTGAAATGACTGTTGTGACAATCTTGTCCAGTTGTGTGACTGTGTGTTAAGGTAGAGGATTTGCCAATCCCCTTACTCCACCATTCTGGAAGTCTTAATTCCTCCAAATACTAAGTTTTAAACTTATCTAAAAAACAAAAATATCAGGGTGGGGGCATGCTTGGATGGCTCAGTTGGTTGGGCATTCAACTCTTCATTTCAGCTCAGGTCATGATCTCACCATTCATGATTTTGAGTTCTGCATTGGACTCTGTGCTGACAGTGCAGAACCTGCTTGGGATTCTCTCTCTGTTAAAATAAATAAATAAACTTTTAAAAATATATTGGGGAGCCTAGCTCGCTCACTTCAAAGAGCACGCAACTCTTGATCTCAGGATTGTGAGTTTGAGCCCCACATTGGGTAGAGATTACTTAAATAAAAACTTAAAAAAAAAGAAAACACAGAAATGTCAAGGCCTATTATTCAGGCACATATATGTTTATACATATAAACATATATATGCCTGACATATATAAAAACATATATAACATGTTATATATATATATATATAAGCATTATATATATATAGTTTACTGAGGATCTTTAACATTTTTCATAAAGAGCCTTAGGGAAAAAATGTTATATAAATAGGGTAGGCAGTGTTATTTCATGGAAATATACTAAGTTGAGGATGTAATAAAATAAAAAAGACTTTCCTTATGTCATGCTACCTCCCTGTAAAGGAATAAACATGAATCTTACCTTGCAACAACACTTAAAGGTTTTACACCATTCAGAATTCTTCCTTATCTTACTCCCAAGTTCTCCACCTGTGCGCATGTGCACACACACACACACACACACACACACTCCTTGTCATGAATAGTGATGTTTAATTAATTATGCACATCATGTCCAATAGCTAATTGTGGATTAGTTTACTCATGTCAGTGGAAGGGCTTCATATGTGCGTAGTACTGGCCTGCCTCTTCTGGGAAGGTAACAAGAAAATTTTGAGCCCCACTGCTGAGCTCCCACAAGCCATTTAAAAATACTGAAGTAATGGGGCGCCTGGGTGGCTTAGTCGGTTAAGCGTCCAACTTTCGCTTGGGTCATGATCTCGCGGTTCGTGGGTTCGAGCCCCACGTCGGGCTCTGTGCTGACTGCCAGCTCAGAGCCTGGAGCCTGTTTCAGTCTGTGACTCCCTCTATCTGACCCCTCCCCTGCTCACGCTCTCTCTCTCTCTCCTAGCAATAAATAAAACATTAAAAAAAAAAATGAATGAATTTAAAAATACTGAAGTAATGTTCACTTGGAAATCTCTCATTATAAGTCTCTCTCTGCCCTGCACCCTCACTCACCACACACACACACACACACACACACACACACGCACACACACATGCATGCACACGCACACACACACAGATGCACACACACATAGTTTGTCAGTTAATTGCCTGTGGCAAAAGTTAATGTTCTAATAAACTAGGTATTAACTGATGTAATGAGTGGTATCATGTGGGTTATTGCCATTATAAACCATACTTAACAGTTTAGAAAAATCAATAACATTTTAAACAAAGGTTAGTGCTTCTGGAAGAGTTCCTTGGCAAACAGTTGTTTTCTGACAGATTGTGACTGATTCTTCTGCTTCTTGGAAGGTAGACATGTTCTGCTGCCTTCATAACTATTAAGAACTTGTGTCTATGGAAAAAGCATACACACACACAAACACAGACACCAGTGAACCAGAGAACCATCTCTCCCCTCCCATCAATGGAGCTGCTCATTTACAGATCTACAGATTAGGGAGGAGGCAGGGAAAGAGAGGGCAGCTAAACTCCAGGCCTGATGCTCGTTTCCTTTGCTTTCCCCACACACAGTGCCATTTACTGACAAAGGATAATTAAACAAAAAGCAGAGAGTAGGGTGACATATCAGGCGGTTTTCTTTAAATGTAAGTTTGCTGTGCCCAGCAGTCAGGCATGGGCTGACCTGGTGAAAGTACTCTTTGTGCTGTGGCTAGTTACTTAACATTGCTGCATATTATAAATGTCATCTTAAAGCAGCCAGTTAGAGAAATGCAGATTCACAGGAGACTTAGCGGCAACAGTTCCCAAGGCAAGATGGTCATAATGGTGTTGTGTCATAATATATTCCTCTACATGAGCTTCTGGAGAATCAAGTCAGAGAACAACTAGGAAATATTTGTGACGACAAGAAATGAAAATAGCATCATGCTGACTATTCTTGAAAGAAAGAGTCCATAGCCTATATTAAGTGTGTGCTATTGTCATTAGAACCCCTCACACCACACTCCAAGTCCCTTCGATAGGCATATGTCTATAGGTCTTATCCCTTATGTGTAAGACCACATTTCCTGTTGACTTTCCCCTCTTCCCTACTAAGTGTTCTATGGCAAATGTTATTAACATGAACACATATCTTATGAATGCACCACAGGAGCAAAGTTACTGTAAATTATTTGTGAAAGGATCAAGGAGATACAGTGTAATGTAGAGAGAACTTTCAACTGGGAAACAGAACATCTGCATTTCTCTTCTGAGCTTGTGATGAACTACTGGGTAGCCATGAGGAAGTGACCATCCCTGGATGTAAAGTTTCTCACATGTACAACACAATATTGAATGAGATCTTATCTAGGTCCCTTCCAGTGTACCATTACATTCTGATGGTTACCGATCAATGTCTGTGTGTAGTCACTACCCTGAGCACTTTCCCATTTCCTTTGATCTTCACAACAACCCTGTGAGGTATGTCATCACCCCCATTTCAGTGCTGGGCAACGGTTTGAAGAATGAGGAACGTGCTGTAGACACAACCTGTAAGTGGCTTAGCTGGTTCTCTGTATCCTAATAACTAGGCTGTGTTCCTCACCTGGACCAAAATGTCATTAATGGGAAAAACAACTTTGTCATCAAAGCTGCCCCACTAGGATCCTGAATTTAAGACCTAGTACCTGAGCAGTGAGCAAACTATGTTAATATACTGAGGTGTTTGAGTCCCATTGGATTATAAGCCACTTCCCTAAGCTACCAGACCTTTTCCTTGTTATTGCCCTAGACATTTCCTCTCACTATCCTATGATCCATTCAGCAACTAGCGGGGTATGCCTACTAGAAGTGCTTTCCAGGACCCTCTCTAGTATTTAGGACCTGTCTCCATTTTGCCTGGACGCTACGCTGTAATACTGGTTATGAAGTATTTTAAATACTGCCCCTGAAATTACTATCCTAGCTACTTACCCTTCCTTTTACCTGCAGGCCCAGATATGATGAGTTGACTTTTGCCCTCAGAAGATGTTTTTCAAAGCTCCTGCTTGAAAGTGAATGTTGATTTAATTTGGTTGAGTTGTTAAAAATATGCATCTCAAGTCCTTTGCCTGGATTCTGTTTCCAATTACTGTAATCCTGTCTGGGAATCTGGTTCTCAGTTACCCCTACCTATCCCTGAGCTCCTAATAGGACTGTCTTCAGCTTTTCCTGCTTTACGTCTGGATGTATCTTCAATACATGCCTGACGTTTTTTCCCTCTTCTGATTACTAGGTTTCTAGATCTATTCCTTGTTTTTAATTGCTTTGTGGCCTTATCCAACACCTCCCCTCATCTTCAGTAAAAATCACTCCCTCTGGTGGATCTGGCTGGTTTGAAGCCCCCGACTTCTAGTCTACATGAGATTATAGGCCAGTGGGGAATTGTTACCCACAGATGGGTTTGTCCAAGTGAGACGTTTTCTCAATGTTCCTTTTGGAACCTGAGGATATAGTGTAAAATTCATGGGATGTTTTCCAGTATTACTAATGGTATATCTACCCCTCTACTTTAAAAGTAACAAAGGTATTTCCTTTGCTGCTCTGTTAAGAAAAATCCATTTCTTACCACTCTCCACCATCCTGTATATTTTACTTATTTATCTTGTTTAGTTTCTATCTTCAGAGAGGGTAAGCCCTGTTAAGGTAGGATTTTTTTTGTCTTGTCCATGAATATATCTCAAGTACTTGAAACAAGGTCTAACATAAGTGGGTCCTTGGAAAATATTTTCTAAATGAATAGGTGAAAGAATGAATGTAACCTGACCCTAATGTCTTACTGCCTTTAACAAATGAGTTACAAAAGTTATTTCTTAGTAGTTTTAAAATGAAGTGAACAAAAAAGAAATAAATCACTGTTCCAAGGTAGACAATAATTTGGCAATAAAGTTATGCCCTACAGTAGCCAGTGTTGTGCTTGGTCTGAAGAGTGCTGGAGAACAGGTCTGTTTAAGTGGGTGAATGGTGTCCGCTGAGTCAGAGGGGGGCGAGAGGCCAGAATAGCTATTGTCCTAATTACTCAACCAGCAAACCTCACGGAACTGGCTTGTAAATAACATACTCATCAGCTTCACAGGGCTCTCTGCACAGATGATTTCATCTGAATCTGATCTCCCAATCCCCCTTTCTAGTAGGTTTATGTAGATGTTGTCTGGCATGCCTGCCTGCTCTGTGGAGCTAATGTACCCAAGGAAGATGCTCACCACACAGGCAATGGAGGATAGAATTCAGGTTCACTCTGCCCACTTCCATGACAGAGACTGATCACTGTGAGACAGCTTAATGGAAACAATTTTATTTTGTATTTCTAGAATGGCCTTTGAGTTATTTTTACTGTGGTGACGATCTTAAACTACAACAGAAGTTTTCCATGTAAGTAGGCTTGAGTAAAAGACACATGTACACTACCAGCTAAACTCACAAAAACCAATAACAAGCATTTGCCAAGGTCATTTTTGATATAAAAAGATATTGTTTCAGTATTGTGAACACTTATAAACAAAGTCTTTCTAAGATGCTGATCAGTACCAAACAACTCTGCCTCCACTTCAGGAAACACTTCTCCCATAGTCTCTGCTGCCTTAATAGGCAGGTTTTGCAATCTAAACTTATGTCCAGGCTATGGTGAGGTGGTCAGGAGAGGGTTTCTGACTGAAGACTTATTAATTCATGGATAGCCCTGTAGCTGTGTGATTTGAAAGGAGTGTTAGGCTAACCTGATTTTCTTTCTTAGGAATGTGATCACAGAGAGTCAGAAATAATTAATGGGGGCACCTGGATGGCTCAGTCAGTTAAGCGACTGACTCTTGATTTTGGCTCAGGTCATGATCTCACAGTGCATGGGTTTGAGCTGACTTCCTACTGACAGTGCAGAGCCTGCTTGGGTCTCTCTCTCTCTCTCTCTCTCTCTCTCTCTCTCCTTCCTAGCTTGTGTTCATTCTCTCTCTCTCTCCCAAAATAAATAAATAAATTTAAAAAATAAATAGTTTATGAATCAGAACTAGAGTCAGAAGCTGAAGGGATGAGGTAAGAATATAAAAAGCTAACATTTTTTTTACTGGGTCCCTACAATGTGCCTGATGCTGTCTAGCACATTACATGGGCTATCTTTTACATCCCCATAATGAGCTCCATGACCCAGGCACACTTCTTAATTTGCAGGAAGGTAAGTTACTTGACCATACAATAATAACCGGTGGGGCCATGATTCAAACCATGGTCTATGTGATTCCAGAGCCTCTTCTCTCTCTCTCTCTTTTTTTTCTTCAATTTTTACTTAAATTTTAGTTAATATATAGTGTAATATTGGTTTCAGGAGCATAATTTAGTGATTCATCACTTACATACAACATCCAGTGCTCATCATAACAAATGTCCTCCTTAATACCCATCACCCATCTAGCCCATGTGCCCTCACCGACCTCCCCCATCAACTCAAAGTTTGTTCTCTATCATTAAGAATCTCTTATTGTTTCCCTCTCTCTCTTTTTTGCCTTCCCATATATTCATCTGTTTTGTTTCTTTTTGTTGTTGTTTATTTATTTTGAGAGAGAGAGAGAGAGATAGGGAGACAGTGAGTGGGGGAGGGACAGAGGTGGAGGGAGAGAGAGAATCTCAAGCAGGCTTCATGCTGTCAGCACCGAGCCAGACTCAGGGCTCTATCTCATGAACCATGAGATCATGACCTGAGCAGAAATCAAGAGCTGGAGACTTAACTGAACCACCCAGGTACCCCACGTTTGTTTTGTTTCTTAAATTCCACATATGAGTGAAATCATGTGGTGTTTGCCTTTCTCTGGCTAGTTTACAGAGCCTCTTCTAATCACTGCATGATGCTGACTACAGAGGAGAGTGAATTTGGTAGAGGTCACGTTAAAATTAAGAGGGTAGAAAACCTGTGAGTAAATAGAGAATACCAGTTATTTGAGAAAAGGAAATGGAATGGAAGAAACCAAAGAGAACCAAGAATAGCTTGTGGAAAAACACATTTCCCAGGAGAAAGAAAAGAGGAGTAATCTCAAAAACTGCCTTGGTGTAGTATGGCATTCTGCTGTCAGGTCCAATTTCAAACCACTTGTATCCCTCCCTGCATATTATTTGAAAAGTTCTCTATCCTTTGCCAATAAAAGAATCTTTAAAAAATTATATATACTAATTAATACCATAAAAGTCCATTTTGGAAGGAGAGCACACACAATCATAGCATGTATGCTGCAAGTATCCAGTTCTTCCTGTTTCTATGCTTAGCTGCCAGCCTGTCTCTCCTAGGGAGACTAGCAGGGGTGTGGGCTCCTGAAAGCCAGGGCCAGGATGACCTGATGCTCATTTCTTGTTTTCGAGTCTCCTCACTGCATGAGCCCTTGACACTTAGCAAGACTATAGCCCCAACAAAGCATCTGGAATGCAGTGCCACCTTTTCTTTCTTATTATGCCAGAGGACTTCCTTCAGAGCTTTATTCTAATGATTCAAGCCCTTCTTAGAAAATCAGCTTTGAGATGATCCCAACACTACAGAAAAGCACAGTTCTGCTCATAATAATGCCTAAATTCCCAGGACACCTGGGTGGCTCAGTTGGTTAAATGTCCAACATTTGGTTTTAGCTCAGGTCATGATCTTAGGGTCTTGTGGGTTCAAGCCCTGCATCAGGCTCTACGCTGGCAGCATGGAGCCTGCTTGGGATTCTCTCTCTCCCTCTCTCTGCCCCTCACCCCACTCGTACTCTCCCTGTCTCTAAATAAATAAATAAATAAATAAGAATGCCTAAATTCCCCAACCTAGCAAGAGAAATAAATCACATAGAACTATGCCATGCCCTAGCAACACTCTCAACAATAGCCAAAACATGGAAGGAGCCTAAGTGTCCATCAACGGACGGATGGATCAAGAAGATGTGGTTTATCTATATGATGGAATACTACACAGCAATGAGAAAGAATGAAATCTGGCCATGTGTAGCAACATGGATGGACCTTGAGGGTGTTATGCTGAGCAAAATAAGTCAGGCAGAGAAGGACAGCTACCATATGTTTGCACATATAGGAGGATTAGGAGGAACTTAACAGAGGGCCATGGGGGAGAAAAAGGGAAGAAATAGTGGGGGAGAGTGAGGGAGGCAAACCATGAGAGACTCTTGAATGCTGAGAACAAACTGACAACTGATGGGTGTGGGGGGAGGGAGGTGATGGGCATGGAGGAGGGCACTTGTTGGGATGAGCACTGGGTGTTGTTGGAAACCCACTTGACAATAAACTATTTATAAAAAAAAAAAGAAGAAGAACTATGCCAGTCCCTTCTGTTGAGAAGCATTGGTCCTAAGGGTTGTATAGCTAAGGATGTGTGCTTCCTCATGGTGTATTACCCAAGCAATATGGGTAACACTCCCTCCTTTGAACAACCACTGCTGGACCCTAAGATGTGAGGGACCAGAAAGTTTTGGCTGAACTCCTAGCACCCGTGAATGTAAGAAGATTCTCTTTCTACTCATAAGATTCTCATCAGGAATGACTCTTGTCTCTTACCTTGGGGTTGTCTGTAGGAATTCATTCTATTCATCTTTGGATTCCTTCACTTAGTTCTTTACCTTCACTTTATTCTTTCAGCAAGACTGGGTTAAGTTTTAAATTCATCATCTGGAGCACCTAGGAATCCTGTTCTTTTGAAAATTGTAAATGAACAAATTTCCTATAAAGGAAAGCCAGAATGACCTAGTCAATGATTGAATTGATTTTTTCCATTTTACAAGGTCCCAGTAACCTCACATTGATTAAATGGCAATGTACTTAGTTTTCAGAATGTGCTATGATAAATTAGATATCTAAATGTCAGATGAAACCAGGCCTTTCTGAAATTTCCTGATATGCTCCATGGGCTTGCGTGTATGTATCTGGAAAGTATATGCAGGCCAGCTTTTCATAAAAAAGAACAAAACTGTGATGCTTTCCTGCATTGCTTAGATTATGAATGGGTTATTCAACACAACCTCACTGTCCAATCCATCAAAAGGCATTATTTTTAATTTAAGTAATGTATAGTCACAAGATTGCAGGACATGGTTCAATTTTGAAATATATATTATATAAACAAAACCTGTTTTTTGGTTTTAAAGAATAGAAAATTTGTGTGCTATATTCATTATCTCTCTTGACTATATATTCCTTTTATTTTATTTTTTAGAATCAGATTTATTCAGGTATAATTTAGATATATTAGAATTCACCATTTTTGGTGCACAGTTTAATGAATTTTGACAAATATAAACAGACACGTACCCATCACTATAAACATAATACAGAGCATTTCCTAAAAGTTCTTCATGGCCCTTTGTAGTCAGTCCCCTCCTGAACTCCCAGCACTGATGTGATTTCTGTTCCTGTAGTTTTGCCTTTTCCAGAATGATGCCCTGTAATAGAATCACACAGTATGTTAGCCTTTTGTGCCTGGAGTTCTTCACTTAGCATAAGGCATTTGAAATTCTTTCATATTGTTGCCTGTACCAGGAGCTTGCTTCTTTTTAATGCTGAGTAATATTTCATTATCTGGTGTATTGTAATTAGTTTATTCATTCACTAGTGGGAAAGATGTTTAGGTTATTTCCATTTTGAGCTTTTATGAACAAAACTGTTATGAACATTCATGTGTAAATATTTGTGTGAACATATTTTTATTTCTCTTGGTAAAATACCTAAGTGTGGGTATTCATTTTTTTTCCAATGAATATACACAAGTATTAAATAATATATGAAAGGTATATGTTTGAAAGAACCCAGAATACTAAATAAATTTTATTCTCGCCAAAGACACAAATCTATTATTAGCTGGGGAAGCCTAGCTGTTACATAAACTAAGTTTTTCATTTGGTCAAGACTGCATGTTTTTAATGTTTGATACTCTGCTCCTTTCTGAAACTTCCAGAGAAATAATTGGGAAATTTCAATGGCATCTAAGCTTTTTGAATTTAACATTTTGATTTTGTTTTTCTATTTTAGACAAGGTGTAAAATGTGTTGTCTATACCAGTATCTTGCTGTTTTTCAAGGATTTTCAATTTGAATTTTGAATTTCAAGATTTTGAAAATCTTTGTAAAACAATTTTCAAATTTTTCTATAGAGCAATAAAAAATGAACAATTTTTCTTTACTATAAGCACAACTCTTTAAGATAAAATGTGTTCATAGAGTAAAAATATAAATTTAGTTTAATTATAGGGTTGAAAAACAATATGGAGTGGTAACAAGTTTGAACAAGTACCGTAGATAATTTTAAAGCATCTCTCCCCTTATGGTGATTCTTCCTAATTTAGAAATCAACATATCCTTGAATCCACAAGATCACAGACCAGGATGAGTCTCTCTCTAGCCCTCATAGTAGTTCATGATTTTACCCTTCTGCCTGCAGCGTCTGGATCAGGATGGACATCCAGACTTGTCTAAGCCAATCAAATGTTCTTCCACAAAATCTGGACTAAACTAAGGCTTTTTCTCTGGGTGTGCCTGAGTCACAGGTGAGACAGTTATTCTTCCACCATTTAACCAAGAAGCAGAGAATGCTCATATACAAGGAGGAATGAAGCAGATGTGCAGAGGAACCAAGAAGTGAGATGAATGCTCCCAGTGACTGTCTCAGCCTTGCTTCCCATTGTAGTCTGCCATGGTTCCTGAAGTCCAGAACCCAGTCTCTTTTCTGGTGATATGTGGAACACTTAAAGAGCAAAATTTTGGGGGTGCCTGGGTGGCTCAGTTGGTTAAGCATCCGACTTCGGCTCAGGTCATGATCTCACAGTTCATGGGTTCGAGGCCCGCATAGAGCTCTGTGCTGACAGCTCAGAGCCTGGAGCCTGCTTCAGATTCTGTGTCTCCCTCTCTCTCTGACCCTCCCCTGCTCACACTCTCTCTTTCTCTCTCTCTCTCTCTCTCTCTCTCTCTCTCTGTCAGAAATAAATAAAACATTAATTATTTTTTTAAAAAAGCAAAATTTTGCTTTAACTGAGCTTGATATGATTTCTGTCATGACTTCAAAGAGCTTTTAAGCACTAGAATTGGGAGCCTTCCACTAGTCTCCTGCTAACTAGTTATGGGATCAGGTAAAATACTCAATTTCTCTGGACACTGGTGTTTTCTGGGCCTGGTAGATAAGAACATAGGATTTGGAGTTAGTCAAAAGTGGCTTCACATGTGGATTTTACCACTTTTCACTTCTGTGATTGGAAGAAAGCTTAACTCTTTAGAACTCAGTTTCCTCTATGGAAAGAAAGAAAATAGTAACTTAGAGTTTCATGAGAAAATATTTATTAAGCAAGCAAGATCATTCCTATTGTATACTAAGCATTCAAATATGGAGACAATTATTATTATTTATAATTCTGTAATCTTTCCTTCTCTCTTTGCTCCCTCTTTTTACATCTTTCTTCTATAAATATTTCATTTTTCCATGCACTAAGTCTGCTACTGAGAATGCTACATGTCAATCAAAGTTTAATACACCTTCCCCTAAAGAACTAGAATTCTCCCTGGGAAGACGGACTCATAGAATCATGATGTCCCTTTCCAGGGCAATAACAGATGTGTGTACCAGAAGACACTGACCCAGCAGGCAAGCTGAGGAGAGATGCAGCCAGAGTCCAAATCACCCCTTCAGAGCTTTATTGCCAGAAATCTAGAGGTGCTACATAAGGGGTGCAGGCAACAGCATTTTCTGACTTGAAAAACCCACAGGGTAAGCTCTTTATGGAGTGCTTCTTGAGATCTGGTGATGTCAGCTTAGGTCCCGAGGCCAGATGTAGTCTCATGGTGTCACGCTCCTGGAGAGGATTAGTCTGGGTGATGGGCTGCTAAGGTCACTGACCTAGTCTTAAAAATGACAAAAGGTTACCATCTGGTCATCAGGCAAATGGCCAAATGGTCTCTAATAAGCTTCCCCTAACAGCCTGGAAAGTTCACTTGATCTTTGTTGCTCCGAAGGCAAATATTTTCTTAACTTATAACCTGAGGCCTGTCTTCCAGCGACTAGTGCCTGTGCCCGTTGCGCAGTCTCAGAGAGCTCTGAGCCAGTATTCAAACAGAACAGCAACGCAAGTTAAACGAAGATCGTCTCTCCTAAAAGTCCCCCTCTGAACCAAACTGTTCCACTCCCTTACTCAAGTTGGAATCAGTGTTGCAGTTTGGTGTTCTTTTAAATAAAAATAAATTACAAGTTTTAGTCTCTTCTAAGTCAGAAGTATCTTGACATACATATCTGCTTTCTTCCAAACATGCTGATACTGCTACAGATTTAGGTATACATGAAAATAAACAGACTCACACATGGGTCGTGGTGAATATGTCTGTTTGTCCAGTTGCTTGTAGCAGCTGAGCATCTGTGGTGCTCACTTGGTCTGCCCAGAGTGACTGCAACTCCTGTGTTCTCTTTATGACCTGCCTGACAGAGCTCTCTGCAGAATGGCCCTAGGGTGGTTCTGTATGGCAGGTACTTGAGGGAAAGGACTATGTCTTCTATGTAAGAATCTGTTTCCTAAGGGGTGCCTGGATGGCTCAGTTGGTTAAGCTTCTGACTCTTGACTTCGCCTCAGGTCGTGATCTCATGGTTCACGAGTTTGAGCCCTATGTGGGGCTCTGCACTGACAGCGCAGAGACTGCTTGGGATCCTCTCTCTCTGTCTCTCTGTCTCTCTGTCTCTCTGTCTCTCCCTCTCTCGCTGCCCCTCCCCTGCTGGCACTCTCTATCTCTCTCTCCAAATAAATAAATAAACTTTAAAAATGTTTAAAAACTAAAACACGAAACCTGTTTCCTGAGAGCACCTTGCAGATGATTCCACAGCTGTGCTGCTCAGTGAACAACTTGGCAGAAATTCCTCAGGGTAAACTGGCGATACGGAGTTGACGGCCTCTGCAGCCTGGTATTCATAAAGCCCTAAAGGGGAAATTGAACGTCACTGAAACTGGGGTTCATTCTTCACCATTCTGAGTGTGTCCCTGAATTGTTTCAGTGTCCTCAGCTCAGATGGAAAAGTGGATGGCTGAGTTCTGGTGACTGTTAGGGTTTTATCACTTTGAGAGATCCGGGCATCTCTATCAGGCTTTGGAAGCCACACATTCTTTGTGAAGCCCAGCTTCAAAGTATTCTATGGCTGCTTTTATTTAAGTATAGTTCAGGGAAAGATGTTTTCCTTCTGTGTTAGAGCTGACTCTACCAGTTCTGAGTCAAGTGATTCCTTTGAAAAATATGATTGAGTAAATCCTCGTGAGGTTTTTTGTTTTGTTTTGTTTTTGGTGTGGAAGCTGTTTTATTGGAAGGTTGCCAAAAATATACTGAAAATGGTGGAAGCCTTCCAACATTGGACAATTCAGCAAAGGTTTTAGTCAGAAAGACTGTCCTTATGCATTCTATAGACCCTCTCAGAGTTTACTGAGACCATCTCAACCTCTGTTATATAAAGGAAAATTGTCTACTACACACTATGGTCAAGATATATAAATCAAACCATAAACAGACATTGAAGCCAAAATTCTGATGCCAAACTAAGTCAGTTCAAGTTCATTTACTCATTCTTCACTTACCCTTTTCATTTGAACCCTATGAAGAAAGTCCAGACATATTAATTACAGGTTAAGATGGTAGCATTTTTTGCACATTTTCTTTCATGTCAAACAAATACCATGCCAAGGGAGGAAAGATTCTCATCTTTAATTGATGGTTGTCATCAATAATACTATAAATCCATCACTTTCTACAAAGTATTCCAATATGCATTACCTCACTTGATCTTCACATCGTTACAAGCAATAAATTCTATGGGAATTAAATTTTATGTGGTGGTTTCAGTTTCAGGGAGGCTTCAAAAGGAAGGCGGAATTTGAGTTGACCCGTGTGGGAGAGGGAGTGAGATTTGCATGAGTGCTTCTCCATGAACAGATTGCAATCTGTCCACCTCTGAGGGGTGTAGCCTCCCTTATAACACTGTTGATGCCAATGCAGGTGCACAGACCATCCCTCTCTCTTAGTACCCTTTCACACTTTCTCATTATGGATGTGTCATGGCCTTTTCACTTACTACTATAACCCCTGCCTCCCGGGCCCCCCTCCATATGGGAATAAGGCAGAGGGTTATATAGAGGCACTTCCTAGACTGGGATTCCAGACACTTAAATTCTAACCCTAATTTGGCAATAGTTATGTGATGTTCGACTAATTTCATCTGTTAAAAAAAAAAAGGAGGGTGACTCGCAAGATCACCCTTTAGGTGATTTCTTTAGTATAGGGCTCTTTACAAAGGAATGGACAGAATTAAGGAAGTCCATGGTAATTATGGAGACACCCAGGGACCCACAAAAACCACAGCCTTTACTACATCTGAAGGAGAAAGGTGTTTTGGCAAGTGGTTGAGAGAAGGAGTTGCAGGAAGGGTTGCTGGCAGAAGCTGTAGCTATAGAGGAGTTCAGCCACTGCCAGAGCTGCCCTAAGCAGGAAAAGGGACAGGGACAAATTCCATGACTTTACCCTCTTCCTGCCCTTCAAGCTCCTGCTGGTGCCTCCCATTGACCAAACCCAACAGAAGGCAGAGTGCAGAGGAACCCAGGCAGTGTACACTGCAGGGCTCAACCTCCCTGAGCACTGAGAAGCATGGAGTATGGCTTTCAGGAGGTCTAAGAGCAGATGGAACATATCTCCTGGAAACCCTAAATCATGATTCATTTGTTCTTTTTGAAGTGATAGGTGCTAGCTGCCATTATTTTGGTTGATTGTTTATTCATTTAAATAGCCTTTATTTCTATCTCTATTTCTAAACGCTCTCTGGTAATTTGCTAATAGAGTATACATTGAACAAATCAGCCAGTTTCTCCATGATTGATGAAAGCATTGATTTTTGAGGACTGGCTGAAGTTTACAAACTCCAATTTAGAAACCAGTACCACAGTTTCTTGCAGAACGTAACATTTTATCAGTAACATAGCTTGGGTAGTCCTCTTAAGGTAGGTGATATTAGAATAATTACAACCCAGGTAACACACATTTAGTGTTGATGAACTTATAATGGGGAAAACATTTGGAACTTTACAACTAACATTATTCTATTTAACATAGCAAATGAAAGCATGAGGAGTGAAAAACCCCTAGTCTCATTCTTTATAAGAATCAACATATGTTTATATACTGGTGTGTGTGTGTGTGTGTGTGTGTGTGTGTGTGTGTGTGTGTGTGTGTCTACCTGTCCCCTGACTAATGGCTCTTTTATTTCTTCCAGATAGGCATAACATAATCAAATGCTTATGAAGCAAAATACCATATTATACAATGGCATAGTTATTCCTTTAATTATATTGAACTAATGGAGCTTCCTCATCAGCACAATGCAATATTTTTTATATCTAACTTATGTAATCACTCACTCTGATTTTCTACTTTGTTACTACTCCAGTAATCTATTGGCGTGCCCAGCTCTTCAAAGTTTAGGACCAAAATGTAGAAGGGAACAATATGTCTGCAATACCATATGAGATCTAATTTTAGGACTGATGTTAAATAATTCCAAGAGTAAATATTACGTGAAAAAAAGCATCTTACCTTTAAAGTCCAGGTTTAGGATCTGTGCTCTTTTATTTCATTCAATTAATGTATGAAATACAAGTTTGCTTTATAACACTGTAACACTATACATTTCAACAAGCATTAAAATGCATTGCGTCTTTAAACCTGTGTTTTAAAAATTTAACAAATAACGTTAGGTGGTTCCTAAGGGATCTGCATGGTATATAATACGACAAGTGGTTCTATCTATAGTCAGAGATGAGGACACAATTGACATTTAGAGTTTCACATGGTTTCCCCAAAGAATATCATGCTGTGAAGAGCAGCAGGGTTGCCGAACTGAAAGGCAGGGAATCAATAGAAATACACATTCCATAAATATGAACTTGGGAATGCTGTATAGCCAGAACTGAAGTGAAGAAAAACAGAGTCATGTCATGAAGTCTTGGTAGAGAATGGGGTTGGAAGGATCAGCCGCCTGTTCTATTCCTCACTCCCCTTCGGAGACTGTGTCTGCCTCAAGATGCTATGATTTCAGACCTCATGCAAGAGGTATGTGGGGGAGTCCATGATGTACATGTCTATGAATAACTAGTCAGTAAAATAGAAGAGAAAAGAGCAGATATTTTCTACTCAGGTCCTTGGTGCTCATGATTCTGTGGGCTGCTAAACTCTTGTTTAATCCCGTTGTAGTCAAAGTAGTAGGCAATCAGTCGCCTATAAGGTATCATCTGGATGAACCTAGGACGGATGTCCCTGTTTCCAAATACCTTCAATAACCCACCCCAACCTATTCCCACTACTTATCACCCCCTCCTCCTACCTGGATAAAGTCCCATATTCAGACCTCCCTGAAGGAAGAACTCTTAAGATCCCTACAACATGTAAAGCTGTTAGTTCACATGGGGTTATGGAATAGCAACCTTTCAAATTTGAAGCATACATGGTTTCACTGATTACTGAGACACTAACTAGTATGGTATGGAGAGAAGATAGACAGCAGCCAGTCAGAATGGGAAGGCAGAATATTTTACCGCAGCCTCAGGGTGGCCGAGAGATTAAGGCACTTAACTCTCAAGGGTTGTGTGGGTTGTGGAGATACCAGATAGAGAGGACCTTTGGCAGGATCAGTCTCCCTGAAACCCCATTGGACCCAGTTCTTCCTTCATGATGTAACTCATAGGGACACAGATCAGCAATGGGGTCTCTCTCACAGCCAGGGCAAACATGCCCTGTTCAAGCTCATCTCTAGGTCAATCACTTGTATGGGTTCCTTAGCCCTGTGCTCTTTAATGTCCCTTGATTCTGCTTCTCTCGTGTTCTTTTGTGATGAGAGTCTGCCCTCTTCTTTCAGGAAATATTTGGGGATGAGCAAACAGGAGGCCTGTGAGTGTCCCTCAAGCTCATGTGCTTTAGTGTCATAGCCTGTGGCTTATGTAGAGTGACCATGAGGGACTTAAGCACCCTGCTCCCCAAATGGCAGGTACTTGTCTAAGATTCCACTGCAAGATAAAGTTAGGAAGCAAATCAAAATGTGAGAGAATCATCCTTACCTGGGATGCTTTCTGTGTCTGTGTATCTGAAGGGAAAAAGATCTTTGAAGTTCATGTATATAACTAGACAGTGTCTTTTAGGGTTGTAATGTTCCCTGTAACCATTTGTTTTGGTTCTTTTTTGGTAGATCAAAAAAAAAATTTCACTGTTAATACCATATTTTTGAAGAAAATAACCTATTAAAATGAAGGAAGTAAAATTTCACGGAAGTTGCTCAGTGTTGGCATACTGCTCTGTACATCCCTGTTTTGGTCTTGTGAAATACAGAGTTGTAGAATTGCTTGAGTTGATATTGGTAATCTGTTTATTTATAACTATGATTTACAAATGCTAGCCTTCACCTGATTTTAAACACGATTTCTTTTTCTGCTTACTTATATACATAATTCTTGAGGTAACTTACTTATAAATCAAAAACTACAAATCTCTAATTTAGTGTCTGGATTTACAGATCCCTGACTCTTCATTAACTTCTTGATTTATAAACAATGGACCAAAAGTCTCAGTTGATACATGCAAAAATCCTCTGCTAAATTTATGCACTGTCACCAAGAGCCACGCTGTAAATCATTGTCGTGTTTACAAATGTTCCCATTACTTAGTGCTTTGGCTGTCTGATTTGAAAACACCGTCTCTCTTTACTACTTAATTCTAACTTATCTTTTTAATATATGGCACATCCTGATAATTTGTTACTACTAAGTGCTGATTTATAAGGGCACTATAATAAATTTTCTAACATAAATTTTAAAGGCTTTGAATTAGGTATACCAGCTTTTTGAAAGCTTTATGGTGAAAAAATAATTCTCAGAAGCAAGAAGTAAATTTTACAACCAAATCTTACAAAACAAAACATGGAGTGTGGGTCATAAGACTGTTTGCCTTTTCTATCTATACTGTCTCCCCACCCCCTGTGTTAAGACTTTCCTTTCTAAACAAGTGCGTACAGTTGTTGGCTAGACCTAAGGAAACTTCCAAGGGAAGAAAGTATTAGTGTTTGTTTGACCTCAACAGATTGATATGATTACTGGGTACTAAGCGTCTTGTTGAATTTTGGGGGGCCTGCATGTTTTCATCTTGGTTCTCTCTTTCGTTTGTTCTTTTCATCTGCTGGGGACACACTGGTGCATGTTTGAACTTAAATCCCTGCTTGTGGAGCTCAGAACACTGGCTGGGCAGCCTGCTCATTACATATCCGTTGAATTTATTTATTGTTTCCTTGACTAAGGGTGCAGGGATTTATGTTTATCAGTTTTATGGCTTTGCCTCCTGGTGACTGAACTACTGCCCGCTGTCAGAGAGAATTGCTTCTATAGGGGTTGAGGGTAAGGCCTGGGAGCGCTGAGTAAGGATTAGCATATTAGAGTGATGCTATTCTCAGAAGTGTTATGTATGATAAAGGAAATGGATGATTTCCCTCTTGATTATATCAAATCTAGCAGCTCTGTGTAGTTCACTTTGTTCCTTAGGTTCATGTGGTTTACCTTTGTACTTTTCATCCACTGGAGGAGGCAGGGAATGATATATATTGTTGCATGGTATCTTTACTATACAGGTTTTACCTTACCAAATTTCCAAGAGCTGATAAGTAGAGTGGACAGTCAAAGGCATAGGTATATTTTTGGATGAACTACTAAACAGGAGATGAAAAGTTTTACCTTGGGGTATCTACATTGCCCTAGGAATCTGGGAGATTTTTCTGGCAAGGAAAAATGGTGGGTCAACAATTTACAATGTAGCAGCTGGGTTTGACCATAAAATATTTTTTTCATAAAGCATTTTTTTAACAACACAGTTTGTAGAATAATGTAGTTCATATGTTTTTTTAAAAGTCCTCCTTTGAAGCAATCTCTGAGCCAGACATTTGTATTGGAATTGGGCACGTGGAGGAACAAAGACAATTTTCTAGAATTTCAATACATGGTTTGTGTTCTTAAGGCAAGTCAAGGAAGCAAGACAAGATTCAAATCCAAAATAGTTAATAACATAAGATTTTTACTGGAAGATCCCAGGCTTTAGCTAGGTTTCCCTGCTGAGTAGCTGTGTAAGCCATTGCAAATCACATCAATCTTTCAGGATTTTAGTTCCTCTACCTTACATAGAGAAGATTTGATTAACAAATACTCACTGAATACCTATTATTTTCCAGGCATGATCAGACCCATTGGGGAATGACTGAGTAATAGTCAGCTTCAGAGATTTAAAGTCCAGGAAAGAAGGAAGAAATTTCTATAACTAATGATGGCACATATGTTAGCATGCTCTGTCTCACTCAGAAAAAGTAAAATCTTAAAAAAAAAAAAAAGAAAGAAAAATTTAAGTACTGTAGTACAGGAGAAAAATACTTGAAATCTCTTTTAGCCCTGTAATAGGAGTGATTTTGTGATAGATGTTTATGAATCCATTAGTAATGAATGGTATGAAAATTACTGTTACTTGTTCTATTTAGTCTGCAGACAAAAAAATGACCTTTACAGCATAGTTATCTCCCTCCAACTATTGCAATACTTTGGCACAGTCATGTTGTTAAACTAAGTAGTTACTGCATAGAATTAGTAATTTCACACAGGAGAGAGAGGGAGAAATAAAATTGAATCAAAGAAGAAAGTGAAATACAAAGAAGAACTATCTAGGAGGGATTATATTTGTTATTTATTTCTTGCGTGCAAGTGTGTGCCCACTGCTATTTCAATTCTAGGCTTGATCATATGGACAAGAAGATTGGTCACATTGATATTATGTCTTAAAATATAAATAACTTTGGTGGAATGATCAAGGGCTGAGTTTTCTACTTTGAACAGTATTTTAAGTGCAAAATAGGACCATGCCATGAAGTCCCCAAAGAGCAGCAACTGGCCAAGAAGTGTGACCCTCTTGAGCAGACCCTGGAATTGAGGATTAGCCATGTAGGTCACATCTGTGGGCTTCACAGACCTCTTGTACAGCAGTGTTTCCGCTTCCTCCTTCACTGAAAGGTTTGGGATTGCCTTATCTTCCGGATATTGCCTAACACAATATCCTGCAGTGCCTTGGGGATGCAATTATAATGGATTTATCCTCTCAGGCTTGGGTGTAGTCCAAATTTGATCACTGCTTTGCTATGACCGCTAGGGAATTAACCTAATTATAATATTTAAAAACATAACTTGGGTCATCTCACTGTTACTAGAGCAAATTCCCAGTGGAAACTTAACTGAGAAAAAGAAAGTTTCTTCTTCATCTTGGAAATAGGAAACTTCTAAGTAAAAATGAAAGAACATGGTTTTATACCTAAAGTTCTTCTGGACTAGCTTTTAATTAAGACCACAATTACCTGTGGACATTTAAAGTATCATTTCCTTCATATCCAGTGTTATCATTCTGCCTTTTTTCTATATTCAATGTATTTATTAGACATGAAAGCTTTGAACATAATCATGCAAATATAAGCATTGAAACATAATTGCCAATAAAAAAAAAAGAAACAATTCAGCAGGCGGATGACCTCTTTGAAAAAAAAAAAGGAACAATAGGAGCTAATAAAGCTGCCAAGTGTATATGAGAAATTCACTGTTTTCTGCAAATCTAAGAAGAGAAAGGACATTTTTAATTATTCATTACACTGATGCTCAGGAAAAAATAAATTAAGGGCATCTCATTTTATGAGAATTTAATTCAATTTATATGCTGTCCTTCTCTACTACCTTTCCTATGAGGTCTGTTTGACTATAGATCTGTGTGAAAAATAGCAGCTTTCTCCTTTCCATTAGTGTTTCTTTCTGCCACAATCATCTCATATGCTCTGTGTCTGGGCTAGTGACATCAGACTCATTTCAATTCAGGGCCATGGCTCTCCTGATGAAAAGCAAGACAGGGTTGCAAACGGAATGGGGTCCACCTTTGGACAAGATTCTGGGAGAACAGACATGTGCTTGGGTTTGGATGTATCGTGTTCAACATTTTAGTGAGTTGAGTGAATTCATGGAGAGGATGCATATTTGTTAAATTCATGGATGATGCAGAATTGAGAGAGTCAACTAATATGATAGATGACAGAATCAAGTGTCAAAAAGCTCTTGACACATTAGAAATATGAGCTAACAGCAATATGATACATTTATATCTTGAAACAGTAATTTATAAAGTTCTTCTGTCAAGCTAAAAAAATCAATCGCATATATAAACAGGTTGGGGAAACCTTGATAAGTCCTAGATTATGTTAAAGCAACAATAATGACCACAACTCCAGCAGAAAAGGAACTTGAAGTTTTAGTTGACTTCAAGTTCAGTATGAGTCCCTGGATACAAGTCCACTGCTATGAAACTCAATTTTAGAAAATGTGATGAAGCTATATAGTAAAGTTGCCTTTGGGGGATGAAATACATTCTAGAAATGCTCTGGTAAGAAGTTCTTGCATTCCTTTTGATGTATGACCTTCTGGATTGCACATACCTTATTTGTGTCAGGGGAAACCTGTAGCACTGGATACAAAATATAAGAAATTAGCAACACAAGTTCTGATTACATCTCTTTTTTCCATAGCTTCCTCATTTACTGAAATGCTTCATTTTGCTCATCTAAAATTGGAACTAATAATAGCCAGCTCCCTGGGTTTGTGTAGGGATAAATTTAATAGAGAGGACAAAATTGCATTAAAACCCAAGCTACAATCCAACGATTGTTTTAAAGCATGTCTTTCCATAGGTTTCTCTTTAGTAGGGACGTATACATACTTAAGCAGACATAGGATAACAGGATGTGGATGCTCTCAGGTGCTGTTGGAGTAATATAAGTGGACACAGGCAACTTGTATATATCCTTCAGATTTTTCAATGCACATGACTTTAATCAAGTAATACCATTTCTATTTATTTTTCCCGCAGAAATACTGAGACATATGCACAAAGATATAAAAAGGCTGTAGAAAGGCTGTTTTCCCAGCATTTTTTGTTATAATAAGACATTCAGAAATATCTAAAAGTTCATTCATAGGGAAATGACTCAAAATTTTAATAAATCATGGTATATAAATACTACAGAATACTATGTAGTTGCTAAAAAGAATAAGGTATGCTAACAAGGAAAGATGCCCATGGAAAAATCATGTCACAAAATATATTAAAATTGATCCAATGTATGCAAAAATAACTTTTATGAGTGTGAAGAGTACAAACATTATATGTGTGTGTGTACATGCATACATTTGGGCAATAAGCATCCGTGGATTTCTCACATTTTGCACATCTTGTACCAGCTTTCGTTTTGATCAGCATTTCAAGGATGTTTATACAGCAAACATCTTTGAAAGATAGAAAATGTCTTACTCTGGAACAGGAGACAGAGGGCAGAATTTTTGCTGTCAAGAATTAAAACAATGATGTCTCCCTCAAGAGTAAAGGCTAGCAGCCCCTTTGTGGTTTTCTAAAATCAGGGTTCCTTGTGCATTTATATATTACCTTTTGCTATTTATTTGTGTATGCATACGGGGAGGGAGCAGTGACTAAGTTTTCCATATGAGGTGAGAAAGAATAAATCCTGGAATTCCAGCCACTTTATGAACAATGATTGAATTGGCTTTACCTGTTTACATCCAGAGCACAGGGCTAGAAGAGCTCATTGAAAGGAAGTTACAAAGAAAACAGAGATATAATTGGGATTATTAAGAGGAGAAATGTTAACGTTAAACAAAATAAATAGGCAACTTCACCAATAGTAAATCACTATTGCTGACCTTAACCTAGGCTTTCTTTTCCTCGTTATTCTTTCTTTAATAAAATGTTATGATTCTCATCTGGTAGGTTAGCCCTTGGACTTAATGTTCTGAGTGTGTAAAGGCCTCTGCTCAAATGACCTTGATCTTTCTCTCCTTTGTCCGCACTCTCTCCACCCAGATGATTTGGCCTCATCTGAGCAGTTCTGTTTTTCTCCATTCAATGTTTTTCCTTGTTCATAGAAGTGGAATCTAAGGGCCAGGATTTAACATAAAAATTTGGTGCAGCCTTTTGTCTAGTTGAAATAGTAAGCAAAAACTTTTGATTGTGAGTCTGTGGAAGCCAGCCTGCTTTGATGCTGAGCTCCAAGTATCCTTCTTCCAGACTACAGGATTATGGATGCTGACAGGTGGCCTGGATCATCTTGTAGTGCTCTGTGTGAAACCCCTGTGTGAAACCCCCATTGACAATAAAGGTTTTCTTTATTTTTTGTGCTTATTTTCTGTGCCTCTCATGTACCTTCCTAAGGAAGGTGATAGGGAAGATCTTGCTGGGCTAAGTAGGACTGGGGTAATTCTGGATTCCTGGTCCAGAGCCATAGTTAAGACCATTCCATAGTAGGACCTCAATCATTTATGTTTCCCATTAAGTAATGGCAGGAATTTTGATGAGGAGTATCTTCTATTGGGCCAGTGAGGTTAGAGTAGAGTCCTAGTATGAAGTTTCTTTCTATAAAGTATTCCATTCATATAAAAATTGGTTTCTGACCAAGCTTCCAGGGAAGATGGCGGAGTAGGAGGACCCTAAATTTACCTCATCCCACAGTTGCAACTAGATAATACCCACAACAGTGTAAATAACCAAGAAAATGACCCAAAGACTTGCAGAACAGACTTTTCACGGCTAACAAGGGTGACATCAAATTGGGTAGGATGGCAGAGATGAGGTTGGGAGCTAAATGGACCCATGGGGACTGTCAGTGAGAGGGTGGAATGCTAGGAGAATGAAAAGGGGAGAGAAACAGATCCCACCCCAAGTGCCCCAGGCACTGGTGACCTGCATGAAAACCATAATTTCATGAGTTCTTACAATCCGTGGGGCTTAACACCTGGAACTTTAAAAATCAGCTGGTTTGGCTCTGGGAGAGCTGGAAGTTTGAGAGTAAACTTGAGTTCCTGCCCTTCAAGAGACAGCACAACAAACACCCCCACAGAGATATAGCAGTTTGAAAAAATGTCTGGGGTATAGGGGAGGGAGATTTGTTCACTAATTTCAGAACATGTGGCAGAGGACCAGAGATTGTTGGGAGTCTTCTCCAAGAGCTGGTGGGTGCCATTTCCCTTCCCTGGCCCCCAGCCTAGACACATAGACACCTGCGGGAATGAGTGCTTGTTAACTTGCTAACAAGGCTCTTGGCCCTGTGTTCTCCTTTAGACCTGCCCCCTCCAATATGCCTTTAGCTGAGCCCAATCAAAAGGGTGCTACAACAACAAAGGAAACACCAAAACTAAAAGACAACCTGCTATATGGGAGAAGATATTTGTAAATGACATTTGATAAAGGGTTAATATCCCAAATATGTAAAGAACTGATACAACTCAACACAAAAAGCACAAATGATCCAATTAAACACTGGGTAGATGCCATGAACACACATTTCTCCAAAGAAGACATTCAGGTGGGCCAACAGACAGATGAAAAGATGCTTAACATTATTCATCATCAAGGAAATGCAAATCAAGACTACAATTGGATATCACCTCACACCTGTCAGAATAGCTAAAATCAAAAACACAAGAAGCAACAAGTGTTGGGAGAATGTGGAGAAAATAAAATGGTCCCACACTGTTGGTGGGAATGCAAACTGGTGCACGCCCTGTGGAAAACAGTATGGAAGTTCCCCCCCAAAATAAAAATAGAATTACCATAGAATCCAGTAATTCTAGATATTTCTATGGGTAAGTACTACTACTGGGTATTTACCCAAAGAAAATGAAAACACTAATTCGAAAAGATATATGCAGTCCTGTGTTTATTGCAGCATTATTTACAATAGCCAAAATATGGAGTCATAGGTGGAACTTAAGAAACAACGAATGAACAAAGAAAACAAGACAATATCTTAAGTATAAAGAACAAACTGATGGTTGCCAGAGGGGAGATGGATGGGGGGATGGGTGAAATAGGTGAAGGGGTTTAAAAGTAGACTTATCATGATGAGTACTTAGTAATGGATAGAATTGTTGAATGACTATATTGTAAACCTGAAACTAATATAACACTGTATGTAAAATATACTGGAATTTTAAAAAAGAATTGTTTTCTGTATTATCTTCACATATCACAGATATTAGTAAAATTAAGATTATAAATGAAAGGAGTGAAAATTTAAATGCTTATCTGCAAAAACATGCATCTGAAAACATTTTATTATGTCTCACTGTTTTATAAATCAAATTACAAGTAAATTATATCGGGGAAGTCAGAGAAGATGAATATCAGACAAATCTCAAGTGTGTTTCAAAATCATTCTGTCACAAGCATATCAGTCTAATGACCAGAGCAGTAAACAGTACATTAATTCCTCTCTCCCCTTTTTACATGTCAAAAGCAGTCATGATGCCTAAATGTTTCTTGGAGTAATTTTACTGGAGTTTTCTAACCTTTACTATTGGTATCTTTATCTTCCTTTTCGGCCAGTTTCCATTTTATAGAGACATTATGCTATCACACTTTCCAGACAGGGATGATGGGGACTGGCCTGTCCTCCTCAAGCAATGCTAATAGAATTTCCATCCCTTTTGTTAACCCTTTGGAAATGTCAAGCCATGATTTACAGCTCCTTGCCCCTGCAGGGCCTTTGTGAAGAAGTCTCCCAGATGGTGTGAAACACTCCTGAACACTGCAGGGCTGTGGGCCTCAGGAATGTCTTGGAAGCTTTGTGCACTCAGGATGAGGCGTGAAACATCCATAAAAAAGGGAGATAAAGAAAAAAATAATGGAACCCCAACTTGAAGCCTATACCCTAGAGTCTTCAAGAATGAAGCTATACAAAAGAATCATATCCTGGATTTATGGAATGTGATGTTTAATTGAAACTGAATAAAATATCAAATAGGTGCATTAAAGAAAAAAATAGGATCATAGACACACATAAATACATACATTACACTTACTAAATATAATATATGCGTGCATTCTTTCATTTTAGGGTGTTTTTTAAAACACAACATATTTTATATTTTATTTTATTTTTTAATTCTTAAAGTGAAAGAGAGCCCATGAGAGGGAGAGAGGGCAAAGGGAGAGGGAGAGAGAATCTGAAGCAGGCTCCATGATCCCACGACCCTGGGATCATGACCTGATCTGAAATCAAGAGTCGGATGCTCAACCAACAGAGCCACCCAGGCGCCCTGAACACAACAGTTTTTAGAGAAAGAATCAGCAAACTTATTCTGAGAAGGGACAGGTATATTTTAAGTTTGCAGGCTACAACCAGTCTCTGTTTCAACTACTTGTTTCTATTGGCATAGCTTGAAAACAGCCATAGAAAATATGTAACTGAATGTGTGCGGCTGGGTTCCAATAACATTTTATTTGTCTCCACTGGCACTTGAATATCACAGTTTTCAGGTCATTAGATATTATTATTCTTTTCATTGTGTTCAACCATTTAAAAATGTAAAAGCCACTCTTAGCTTGTGGATGGTACAAAAATAAGAGTGAGCTGGATTCAGCTGAGAGGTCATAGTTTGATGATCCTTGCCTTAAAAGGGTCAAGATCCATGAGATAAACTAAAATGTTATGATAACTAAAATTTGGAAGCATTTTATATTTGAAGAAATCTAATACTCAACATAATTTAGTCATCTTAATGGATGTAGCTACTGCAAAGTGCTAAAATAATCACAATTTAGCTCTGTGTCCTTTACGTTTCCTCCGTAGTTTGTTACACAGCATATTACTTATCCCCTAAGTTACCAGCAATTTTGACTGTGTTTCTTTTTTTTTTTTTTAGCTATTCTGCGCCAGAGAAACATCACATCCACTTGAAATTTCATAATATGTATCAAAGATAACTACAGTAAATGCTCATCAGAACTAAATTACTAAATAAAACTTAAAGCACAGAAATCCATATCATGTTCATATCATATACATACCATCACATGACCTTCCATTTACTAAAATATTCTATTTAATTACAGAGCTTCAGCAAAAATTTTCTTCACCATAACTATCTCATTGCTAGATTTTTATTTTATTTATTTTAATGTTTATTTATTTTTGAGAGAGAGTCAGAGTGTGAGCGGGTAAGGGGCAGAGAGAGAGGGAGACACAGGAGCCAAAGTAAGCTGTAGGCTCTGAGATGTTAGCACAAAGCCCTATGCCGGGCTTGGATTCATGAACTGTGAGATCAATGACCTGAATCAAAGTCGGACGCTTAACTGACTAAGCCACCCAGGCGCCCCTCATTGCTAGATTCTTTAAATGAAAACAAAGCTTGGGGGGATCTTAAGGCATGTATTTAGATTAATGTGTATATTAATATAGTCCTTCAAATACAAAAAAGAAAAGGCTTTGAAAACAATCAATGGCTGGAAGAGAAAACAAGAAAATGTAAAAAAAACTTAGAAATTGTCATACCTTATGAACTCAAGGCATTTGTGTTCACTTTCCCTGTTTCTCTCTGCCTCTTTTTTCCCTAATGGCATTTGTATTAGTTACCTGTTGCAGCATAATAAATGATCATAAACATAATGGTTTCAAACAACATACATTTATTATGTCACAGTTTTTGTGGGTCATGGGCTTGGCAGGGCTTATCTGAGTTTTCTGCTCATAGTCTCATAAGGCTGCAATCAAGGTGTCAGCTGGCCTGTGTTCTCATCTTTAGATTGGCACCCTCTTCCAAACCCTTGTGGTTGTTGGCAGAATTCAGTTCCTTATGATTCCTTATAATTCTAGGACTGAGATTTTTGCTTTCTTGCAGGCTATAGGAGGAACTCTCAGTTCCTAGAGCTTCCTTATAATCCTTGCTGAAAACATTGTTTGCTTATTTAAGGGCCAGCAGGAGACTTAGTCTTGCTCCAGTGTGCTAAAAGGGAGTTTTATGTAGTTTAATATAAACAAGAGAGTGCTTATCTCATCACCTTTGCTATATTCTATTGGCTGGGAGCAAGTCACGGGGTCCAGGTGATCTCAAGAAGAATGGACTATATGAAGACATGACTCGCTCGTACTGATCCAAAATAAATAATCTCTCTGATTTAAGTAGTCATATAAGAATAGCGGACTGTGCTCTTAGCAGCTTTGCAATGATTCTATAATCCAATCTGTAAATATGTCTTAAGAGTCCTCCAGTTGGAATACAAAACTGTAAGTCAGTTTCTTATTTGACGTACTACTGACATTTTGGAGGGAGAATTCTTTTTTTGTGGGGGACAGTCCAATGCATTGTAGTGTGTTTTGTGGTATCCCTGGTCTCTACCAACTATGCAGCATTCCCTCCCCTAGTTGTAACAACCAAAAACATCTTCTGACGTTATCAAATGTCCTCTAAGAGGTAAAACCATCCTTAGTTGAGAAGCACTGCTGTAGATAATTCTAGTCTTTATTTTGGTGCGAGTAATCTGAGCCAGTCTTAGAATCATGGAACCATAACACACAAATGCTAAAGTGGTCCTTCGGGTGTTTTTAGAGAATAAAAGGAGAAATAAATGAATAGGGGATATATTTTGAATATTTTTGAAGATGTGGAGGAAAAAGAAATTTAGGAAGAACGTATCTGTGGCTTGGCTATCTTTAGAAGTGGTATATTAACTGAGAAGTGGAATATAGGAATAGGTGCAGGTCTTAGGGCTGTATAGTGAAGAATAAGGACACTGACTTTGAATTTTTTATGGAATATTTAAGTGGATGTATGCAACAAACAGATATAATGCGAAGCTCTGGGGTGAGATAAGATCCAAGGGCCGTTGATATTTAAATGGTAGTTAAAAGGAAGAAAAGGGTGGGTGAAATCACTCAGGCCTATTACTAGAAGTAACAGAGCAATGGTCTGGATAGAGCTCTTGGGATGTGAAAAGTAAGGCAGGAGATGAGGAAAGAGAAGTTAATCATAGACTTCAGAAAGGAGTTAGGATGAAAAACAGGAGGAAATGAGAATGTTAGCATGAAACTGAAAGTAGTTGATACTTTAACCAAAGAATGTGGTTATTGGTGGCAGAGAATCAAAATCCAGCAAAGTATCTATTGTATTTGGCAATGTAAAATCAGTTTCTTGGATTTTTCAATGAGAAGTCTAGTGCCCAATGTGAAGTCAAAACCCACTATGTCTCCTTAGTCAATGATAACTTGCTTCAGTCAGATCATTTTATACTGATCTTCTTTTGTGTAGGCTTCCTAAGGCCCTTGCCATGCAATAATATCACACAATTTCGCGTTTCATCACTATTTTATCCAATATTTCGGCTTTCAGTTCAAAGAATCTCAAAAGAGATGTATAACTTCCTTTGCTCAATGTTTGTCCTGTGTTTTACGGAGACACCATAAAGGAGATCGTGTTTAAAGCTTGCTTGAGACCACAGTTGTAAAGAGCAGAGTGAGAACCAAAGTTTAAGACTATTGACTTCTAAAGAACACCATTGATTTTCAATTCACTGTTCCTTCTTCCTGGCCATATGTTTACATATATATCTTTGTTAAGTATTTGCATTTTAGTAGTCTGTATAGGAACTGCCGAGTGTTTTATTTTGGGTCTTTATAAGGACATAGTATGTGTTTCTAGAAACTTGTTATTTTGAATCTCAGCTTTAAGAAACCCTTAAGGATAGGAAACAAACTGAGTGTTGCTGAAGGGGAGGTGGGCAGGGGGATGGGCTAGATGGCTGATGGGTACTAAGGAGGGCACTTGTGATGCACACTGGGCGTTATATGGAAGTGGTGAATCACTGAATTCTACTACTGAAACCAATATTGCACCGTATATTAACTAACTGAAATTTAAATAAAATAACCCAGTGATTTAATTGAATAAATTATATACACTAATTATGTAGATATTGAATAAATTATATACACTAATTCTGTAGATATTATCGGAGGATTTAAAAAGAAATCAGTGGTCTCCCCGTCCACCACACTCCAATTCCACCCCTGCAGTGTAACCAACCACTGTTTGAAATCTAATGTGTTTTCTTTCATCCTTCTTCCTTCTTTATGCACATGTATAAAAACAAATATGCCCTTATATGGTTGGAGATTTAAAGAACCACACTTTATGAAACTAGTATGATAAATTACAATATTATTGTGCATGTTTAAATTTTTTTTTTACAAATAGTTTATTGTCAAATTAGTTTCCACATAACACTCAGTGCTCATCCCCACAAGTGTCCTCCTCCATGCCCATCCCTCCCTCCCCCCCACATCCATCAGTCCTCAGGTTTTGTCAGCATTCAAGAGTCTCTCATGGTTTGCCTCTCTCCCTTTCCCCCACCATTTCCGCCCTTCTCCCCCTTGGTCCTCTGTTAAGTTCCTCCTAATCCTCCTATACGTGCACACATATGATATTTGTCCTTCTCTGCCTGACTTATTTCGCTCAGCATAACACCCTCAAGGTCCATCCATGTTGCTACACATGGCCAGATTTCATTGTTTCTCTTTGTGCATGTTTAAATTTAAGTCCATGTCAGGGATATACCTTCAAGTCAATACATCTGGATCTACTACATTCAATGTAATAGAAGTGCACTATTTCAAAGTAACACTGTGAAGTTATTTAGTCACTTATCTATTGATACATATTCAATTAGTTTTCAATTTGTTAAAAACAATTCTTTTATAATCAGTGTTTATGGTTTTTATGGGTACATTCAAATAACAATGTTTTCTATATTTACAATGTTATTAGGGCACCAGGATGGCTCAGTCCATTAACCGTCCGACTTAGGATCTCAGCTCAGGTCTTGATCTCAGGGTTGTGAGTTCAAGCCCCGCATTGGGCATGAAGTCTGCTTAAAACAAAAAAAGCAAAAAAAAAAAAAAAAAAAGTGTTGTTAATTATGAGGGGCCCTGGGTCCTGTCCACCTTCTCTGACCTATCTTTTCTTATTCTCTCCTTTCACTTCCAGGGACCTCTACTCTCCTGTTAATATACTTTCCTGTTTATCTGCTTCTACGTAGAGTTGACAACCACTTAGGTCAGTCACCTACCAATCACAGCAAGATTTAAAGGGGGAGTTTTAGGATTGGATGTGTTTTTGAATTACTTGTTGATAATTTTTTCAGTCATTTAGCCTTTTCTCGGTGTTTTGGAAATTTTTAATTTGCCAGATGCTTACAGTGCCACTAGCTTGAGTTTCAGGCAACCAGGATTTTTCATCTGTTGCAGTTAAAAATGACATGTGCTTGGTGTCTCCAGTGTTAACGTCAATACTGGGCAGGAAGAATCTTTAACTGAAACAACTAAGTAAGCTAAAATAAAATATACTCCTTTCACTTGATCTTAGCTACTCTTGGTTATGTCACTCATTATGGAATGCTTTGGAAAATATGAATACTTGGTCATTCTGCTACAATTTTCTTCTTGTTCTTGTTCTTGTTTCTTCTTGTTCTTCTTCTTGTTCTTCTTCTTGTTCTTCTTGTTCTTGTTCTTGTTCTTGTTCTTGTTCTTGTTCTTGTTCTTGTTCTTCTTCTTTTTCTTCTTGATCTTTTAAAAATGTTTCTTATTCTCCATGACACTTTGGGAAGTTGAGGAACTGAACTAAGATTGTGTGAGATGAGGATACTAGAAAAGTAATAGCCCAGTAAATTATGAAAGTTACTTAAAGGAATCCTACTCAGAACAAATGTTCATTGTGTCCCTCCCTGAAGCCACTTTTACTGTATTCAATTTCCTCATGAGGTCAAGTATTGAAACCTAGAAAATCTATAGGAGTTTTTAGTGAGACAAATGCCCACTGAATGATTCCCATTCATTCTATTGCATGCCACATAATTGCTAAGAATAACTGCTTCCTAATGTGTATTTTAAATATTTATTTTGTGTGGAACATAAGAAGAACTGAATTATGTATTTTTTCTCTTCAGTGATTGTGCTATGTAAAAACATAAAAGGGCTCAAAATTGGGCTCTAGTCAGAACTATTTACTAGCCATGTGATCTCGGTCAAATCATTTAACCTCTTTTGGGCCTTGGTTTCTTAGTATGTAAATTGAAGAGGGGAGGAATAGATTCTCTAAAGAATTTTCTAACTCTGAAATTGTACGACCCTTAAATTCTATTGAGGATAGAATCTCATTAAACTTGGACCAGTGGTGTCCCTTAAAATGAAAATGTCTTGGTATGATTGCTGTTGTAATGTGCAAATGTTCTGAAATTAAATCAATAAAGTGAAATCCTTGCTGCTCTTTCATATGCATGATTATATTGTGTGATGTTAAACAGCTGTCGTATTCTATCATGGCTGTAGCCCTTCAGTTCTGGTTGGAATGACTCCTATGTGTATACTAAGAAATAAGACTAATGCATGATTCAGCTCCTTTATAAATCAAAGATTCTATTACAGGCAGAAAATAGCCCAACAATAGCTATTCTATTACACTTCAATGGCATTTGAAAAGAAGAGAATACGTCAAGTGAGGAACACAGGCCTTGCCTTTTTATTCTGCAATACAATAAAAAAGCCATGTAGGTTTTAGTAGTTTCTTCTGCCCAGTGGTTAGTGCATTGACACCTATGTTTAATGACACTGTCCAAGACATACCTCTATTTTTTTTTTCAAAACATTAATTCTCTTCTGTGCTTTGGTATAGAAACAGAGTCTACTATACAGAGTCCAGCAGATCATTTTTTCATTCTAGCTCGTTTGGAATTTTACTTCCTGATGCCTCGCAGGGAAAAACTGCACAAAATATGTATTGAGAGAACAATATATATGTCTTTTTGTATGCATATATAAAAAGAGTTGATTTGATAAAACTATTATATTTTATATAAACATTTTCATTTAACTGTTTATTTATTTGAGAGAAAGAGTACGCACAAGTGGGGGAGAGGGACGGGGCGGGGGAGACTCTTAACCAGACTCTCCCTCATTGCAAAGCCCAACATGGGGCTTGATCCCACGATCCCACGGGGCTACGATCATGACCTGAGCTGAAATCCAGAGTTGGATGCTCAACCAACTGAGCCACTAAGGCCCTCCTTAATATAAAATTTTAGTTGTGAAATGATTCTAAAGGCATTTCTGTTATGTAGTCTATCCTCAGTCTTCCAGACCTATGTTTTATTCTATGGAGAAGAGTTAGACATTTATCCTTAATTTTTTCTCTGCCATTTCCTTCTCCAACAAAGAGCTGTCATTAAAGCTGCTATTTAAAAACCAACAACAATTGTAGACTCTATGTATAGTAGATTGAGCAATTTACCTCATCCCACTCCCATATAGCACCAGATGTCAAACTTATGAAATGTATTTGGTATAGACAATCAATTAATTTTATAACGGGCATGAGATTAATAAATTATTGAATAAATGAAGCCTGTTCATCACGTATTAGAAAATTGTATACTAGACAGCAGCAACTGTAGAAAATATGTGATAATGATTCTACTTTACAAAATTTCAAAACTTGTAAGATAAAAACAGAAAGGACAGAGGTAAACCCAATTGGTAAAAAAATTTTAGGACACAGGAAGGTTTGAGAATGAAGCAGTGGGTGATGGAGAAGAGATGGTAAAAATAGGGCCATAACCCTCAAGAGCTCATACATTTGACTGTTATTTTGACTATCTCATTAAAATCATTCAATTTTGAATATAACCACCCTCCATTGTATAAAATAACATAATGAGAAAATAGTGTTTCCTTGATAACTTGGTGGATTATATCTACTCTCTAAAAATACAAGCTCGTGTGCTATCGTGTTTTGTTTTTCTCTTTTGCAGTTAATGTTTATAAATATAGAAACTATTTATTTTTCCTGAACAGCAACTTGGTCAACTTCTTTTCTTATTATGAGAAAGCTAACTAATGTCTTCATGTCAACTTAGAAACTAGAATTTACACACATGTCTTATGATCACAAGGAACATTTTTGTATAATAAGAGATTAAAGTAATACATTTGGCCAATAGACACTATGTCATTAGGAGCTGCATAGAATTAACCTGATACATTAAAGTAGTTTCCAAGGATCTAATGCTAAAAAAAATTCTTAAAATAGACAAGCATAAAATAATTTAGTGATTTAAAACCAGAGTTTACTTCACTGTTTTGTTTTTATAGTGAAATAAATCTGTTATTGCTGAAATCCGAAGAAATGACACCTAAATACGTCCTAGGTGAAGTAAAATCAATCCTACAGGTCACTGCTTGACTTTGTGGGTTAAAATGGCTTTCAGAATCTTATTATTAGCACTGTTACATTGAAGGCTTCTAACTGCATTACCATAGAGAAGAGATTTCATTTTTTTAACAGCTTGCTGCCTTTCAAGATGCAAAGTTTTAAGTACAGGCCACTTTGTGGAGATTTGATTTTCTTAAATTGAAAGAGATTGAGCTTGTTGTCAGTAACTTGTCTCAAAGGCAAACTTTCAAAATTTACAAATTATGGAAAAATGGGGAAAGAATAGATGGATGAATGATTGCTGGCATGTTTAAGAATGAAATGCTTTTGAAACAGGTTGCTGTGTTTATGGTTGGCTCATTTTACCTTCTTTACCACCTTCTTAATTTAGATATCCCCAAGCCAAAGAAGAATAGGAGAGGGAATCCACTTCTGTCATGTTATTTTACTGCCAAATCCATACTGTAATTTATTTTCCACAAGCTGTTTTCCAAATGTCATGAGATTAGAAGGGTGTTTGTTTTTACTCAATTTTAAGTGTTTTTGCATATGAGAAATGAACTGGATTCTGTGTGTGCATATCTGCTGTATCTTCAACGGAAAAGACAGCAAAAATAGCTTGCCAATCAACAGGTTTAAAACCTAATAGAAATGTTTTCAGTGTAGCGCTATACTTTTGTGTAGGGTTGCAAAAGCATGTTTACTTATCTCTATTTCTTCATTCCTTTTCATTTCCATATGAAAAATAGTTTGCTTTGATCTTTTTTTTATTTATGTGTGCATTAAATCAAGAAAGTACATGATACAATTTATACATTTTGGAACCGATAAAATACTGTTATCAACTCAAAACAATGCTCATATATCGTCATAGCTATCTATCAGCAAATAGATTATAATCTATAAAAATATACAAAGATTGTATATTATTCTTGAAGTGGTATCTTTTACAGAGCTGGTTTTGTTTTTCACCCCGCAAACTTTTTCACTGCCTATCTTTCTTTAACAAAATATGTTCTTTTGAATAGGAGAACTAAAGAAATTATTTTGCTTAAATAGGACATGTTGTTTCATTAAAGAAACTAATTTCATGCTCCTTCTCAGAAGTTTCAACCAAACCTTGGGGAGTAGTATATTAAAAATTCAGAAAGAAAAAAAGGATGTGCCTGCCTTATATTTAATTTTCTTATTTTAATTATATTTTTCCAATTTAGGAAATTTATATTTAAGCTGTGCTTGCACAGCATAAAGTTGAAAAATTAGTTGAAATTATCTAATGGATTTGCATTTAAATAGACAATCTAAGAAAAAAGTCAGATCTTAATGTTCCCTATCAGGAAGGCATTTTAGCTTTTACCAAATTGTGATTTCCACACAGAAATCTGGGCAGTTGAGGAAATGAAATAAGGCAAGAAGATGCTAGCAGAAACATTGGGAAAATATCGCATTAGAAGTTTTGGTACTCACTCCTCACAAACAACATTCTATAGTCCCTGAAGTTCATGGCAAATATACATGAGGAATTTTGAAATCCATTATTTCTACTTCATTTTCTGTATTGGTATTTATCAGTGGTTCAAATTCAACCTCTCTTCTTTGAATTCCAAACTTATTAACAAGTACTTTTTTCTGCCTTATCTTCTGTGAAACTGGTGTCTACCAAGGCCCACTGCCTATGGTTGTGGAGAGTGCTTACTGCAGAGTGGCCATATCCATATACCTTAGGGCTGGGTGGCATCCACCTGGATTCAAACACAGGTGTTGTGTGGGCCAGCAGCCTTCTGTCTCTGTCTCACAGATAATAGCTTCCTCTGCAACCTGCCTTCTTGACTGGATGAGGCTTCCTGCCTCATGGTTACTTATGCAAAAACATTTCAGAAATCTGAAGATCTCAAATTTGCCTCCAAATAGGGAGCACAAATGTCAGGTTAAAACCTCCTCCAAGAGCAGCAGAAAGAAGGTAAAGATTATCATTCATGCAAATCGCGAGTCAACTGGAGGCCAGACACTGAGAAATTCCTTATCTGAACATTTCCATTAATTGATTAAATAGATATTATATTCATCAGCTGAGAGTGAATAAAAATGAGTAGAATGAGACGTTAAGGACAGCCAACAAATGGTGAACTTGCTGAGATGGAGAGAGCATAAGCATATAATTTATCTTCCAATATGGGGCATTTTTAATGATATGTTAGTTTCCTGTTGTAACAAAAACTATACACTTGGTTTGCTTAAAAACAAAAACAAAAAAACCAGAAAGGTGTGCTCTGGCAGACCCAGAGGCCAACAGTCCTATATTAGTTTCACTGGGCTGAAATCAAAATGTTGGCAGAGCCATGCTCCTTTCTCTCCAGAGTCTTTAATGAAGAATCTGTTCCCTGCCTCTTCCAGCTTCTGGTGTTTGTCAACTTTCCTTGTAATGTATCTGCATAACTCCGTTCCCTGCCTCTGCGGTCACATCACCTTCTCCTCCTTTGTGTTTTCCAATTTTCCTCTGCCTCTATCTCATAAAGATACATGTGATTGCGTTTAGGGCTCACCCTCATAATCAGGATAGGCTCCCAATCTCAAAATCCTTACCTTAACTACATAAGTGAAGATCTTTTTTTTTTTTTTTTTTCTTACCATAGATGGTAGCATTTACAGGTCACAGGTATTATAATATGGATGGATATCCTGGAGAAGGGGGCATTAATCAGCCTACCGTGGAAGGTAAAAGAGAGCACTGTGGATAATTACATAGCAGCAACAGAGGCAAATGGGGATTGTTCCAGGCAAACCAGAATACTGCCACCAAAGTGTTTTTACTTTTCTTCCAAGAATTTTATTTTTAATTAAATTAAATTAAATTAATTTAATTTAATTGCATGATATGTATGTATATGTTTATACACACACCCAAACACACAGTGTGTATGTGTGTAGTGTAAGCCCTGACAGTTGGTTTTCTCCTTTTTATGTAATGCAAGTGCCTGACTTAAGCTTTGGTCGCAGGGGCATCCCCTACACCAACAGTTATCTTGAATAAACACATTGTCAGTCAGTCACATGACCAAATAAAGAGGCAGGCCACCCACCCCAAGCTTTAAATTCCCACTCTTACGTGTCAAATTCACCAGTAAAGAGTAAGCCTGTGAGGGGCGCCTCGGTGGCTTAGTCGGTTAAGCGTCCGACTTTCGCTTAGGTCATGATCTCGCGGTTCATGGGTTCGAGCCCCGCGTCGGGCTCTGTGCTGACTGCCAGCTCAGAGCCTGGAGCCTATTTCAGAGTCTGTGTCTCCCTCTCTCTCTGACCCTCCCCTGCTCGCGCTGTCTCTCTCTCTCTCTCTCTCTCCTAGAAATTAATTTAAAAAATATTAAAAAAAAAAGTAAGCCTGTGAAATCTTAGGCCCTCACCCTTGACCCCAATAAAAGCAGAACCCCAGGCCTGTGCTCTCTCTCTGCCTGTGACCTTGATGTGTAGCCCCAGGCATGCTATAGAATTTCCAGGATCTGTAAGTAATAAATGTTTTTCCTTTTTTCAAAGTTTCCTGGTGGTTATTGCTGAAGGGCAGCTTGCAGTCATAATAATTTTTAGGACCAGTCCAGCCACAACATTGGTTATTGATAAGCTGAGACTAGCACACAAAACAATATGTATATACATAAGCACACATGTACTTAGTTTAAATATTCAAATACTTCATATGCCTTATGGAAAAAAACTTCTACTTTTGCATCTCACTTTCAGAAGTGATCATTTCAACTCTTTTAGTGATATTATTTTTATATATAATATACTGTATATATAATTATATATAATATACTGTAAAATACTATAAAATATATATGTTGGTATCTTTCCCTGTTTCCTGGTACAGAGCTCTTAAAGTCCTGGGAATTTCCTAGAAAGAGCACTAGGAACATTTTTTAATTATTTGGTCCTTAACTCCAGTTCCTGACACAGAACTCCCAACCCCCCTAGAATTTCCTGGGTGATGGGAGTGTTCTTTTGTTCCAGTGAGGTAATTTTTGGTGGGCTCCTGGATAGTTTCAGGATGCGAGCTGGTAGCCAGAAAGATCAAGCCATGATTGGAAGCTTAGAACTTCCAGTGCTACTCCCCATCCTCAGACAGGGAGAGGGGCTGGAGATTGAGTTAACGACTGGATCGTGTCTCCATAGTCCATGGTGAAGCCTCCATAAAAATCCCAAAAATATGGGGCTCGAGGGGCTTCCAGGTTGGTGACCACATATACACGCTGGGAGGGTGGCATAGTCCACCTTAACAATGACAGGAGCCCCTCTGCTTGGGATCCTTCCAGACCTTGCCCTGTGTTTTCCTTCATCTGACTGTTGATTTCAATCCTTTAAAATATCCCTTGTAATAAATCAGCAATAGTAAGTAAACTGTTCACCTGGGTTCTGTGAGCCATTATAGCGAATTATCAAACCTGAGTAGAGGGTCATGGGAACCTCTAACTAGTAGTTACAGGTAACCTGGGGACCTACTACTCCAAACTGGCACGTGAAGGCAGGGAGCAGTCTCGCGGGACTAAGCCCTTAACCTGTAGTGTCTGTGCTAACTCCAGTTAATATCATGATTGAATTGAATAGTGGGACATTTGTCTGGTGTTAGTCAATCAGTGTGGGAAAAAACCCACACATCCAGTGTCAGAAATGCTGTATGTGAGAAAACTATGTTTTTCCCTAGACACATACTTTTACAGCTATTTCTTGATTTATCAGTTTTAGCAGGTACTCTCAACATTCAACTCATTAGTTGGTTATGCTCGTCAATCTCTATTTGTTTTTCTAGATCCAATCTTTGTCTCTCTCTGCTCTGTACTGTGTGCTGACAGGATGACCTCTATGGACTGGATCACCAGAGGCCCCTTGGGCTTTAGTTTATAATTGCATTTTGCCAGTGACAGGTATTGGAAGGTGATCTAAGTAAGGGTAGGAGCAGAGGGAGGTCAGGTGTCTATTCCCACTTCCAGATGATCCTTCTGTGCCAGACAACAGAATAAGAGTAGTCAGGTTCCCCTACCTATGGCCAAAACTTCTGTCGGGGGCTCTTTCCCAGAGTTACAGATTTTGTCAGTTCCAGTATTACTGGTCTCTCCCTTGCCTTCTTTTGTAAGGCTGCGAATAGCTTCACACTATTGTCAGTCTCTGGGTGCATCACCATTCTATTGAGTTCTTTAATCTTTTTCTCAATTCTGTAAATAGTCCTTTGATTAAATTTTCTTCAACTATCTTTTGAATAATCCGTTTTCTGCAGAAACCAGGACTAAAAAATGTTTATCTCCCATATTTCTGATTCACACACCCTTCTCTTCACATTCATTCAGTATAATTGTTCACTCGCTAGAATATAACTAGAGGGTTGTCCAGGTGGCTCATTTGGCTAAGTGTCCAACTCTTGATCAGGTCATGATCTCAGGGTTTGTGAGATCAAGCCCCACGTTGGGCTCTATGCTGACAGTGTGGAGCTTGCTTGGGATTCTTGCTCTACCCCTCTCTCTGTTCTTTCCCTGCTCTCTCTCTCTCTCTCACTCTCTCAAATAAAATAAATGGACATTTTTAAAAAGACTATAACTAGAAAAAATAGGACTTAACAAAAATACTTTAAAGAAGTATTTAAACAGAAGGAGTTTAATTCAGGAAATCAACTACTTAATTGATAGAAATATTGGGAACCCAAAACTGAAGGGAGTTGGGGTGACACAGACATTAGTATCAGCCAGGAAACAATTACTACCTCAAGGCTAGAGGGAGAAACTTAGGGCTCAAGATAACCTGGTAAATGTTGGAGCCATGGCAAGACTGTTTGGAAGACAAGACTGTACTGGAACAAAGAAGGGGATGCAGGCATTGCCAGAGAAGCCAGCTGATGCATAGAGGCAGGAGAAGAAGCCTGGATTTTCCTTACCTCCTGCCATCCAGTCTCCCTTAAGTGCCTCCCACTGGCTAAAGCTTAATGGAAGCCAGAGAACAAAAAGCTTGGAATTGTAATTTTCTGGAGTCATACCTCTGAGATAGAAAAAAGTTGTCGCAGGGAAATTCTGGGGCATTTTCACTCTTTCATGTAGGCTACTATTCAGTCTGGGCTTTAGCTAAGTGTTAGATCTGCTTCTAGCTGCTTCACTTTCCCTATTAAATGCTCAATCTCAGGTAAGCTTACCTATCTTGATCAATTTTACCTCATTTAGCCTTATGTTCTATTCTTCTTGGCCTAGCAAACCTAAAATCCATTTCCATTATACCTCCTGATTTCTTGCTTACACAAATTAGCAAGGATTTGCAATTACATTGGCTATAAGTGCTATCTCCTCCCAAGATCTTGAAATTCTTCCCTGGATCATGCCAGAATCTGCCTCTTCAAAGGCAGTATGAGTGGAATGGTTTGTTCTTGATGAGTTGCCTTTCATTTTTCAAGGCATCTGAGTTTGTAAATTCATTACTCTTTTTTTTTCTTTCAAATAAACTTTATTTTTAATAATCAGAAACTGGTAACAACTTAAATGTCTGTTAACAACTGATGGGTAAACAAGTGTATTACATCCATATGCAGTGAAGTATTACTCAGCAAAAATAAATGAATAAATAGTAAATTAATTAATTAAAATAAATTAATCTGTAAGCAATTATGCTTAGTGAAAGACAAAAAAGCTTTATTATTTAATATATTGTATTATTATTTTATTATTATATTAGCTATTATATAAAACTCCAGAAAGTGCAAATTAAACTACTGTGAAATAAAACAAATCAATGGTTGAATAAGAATGAGGGATTTGGGAGGGGCAAAAGGAAGAGATTATGAAAGGGCAGGAGGAAGCTTTTGGGGTTAATAATATACTCATTATTTTAATTATGGTGATGGTATTGCAGGTGTATACACATGTCAAAATTCATCACATTTTATAATTTAAATATGGGCAGTTTATTATATTCCAATTATACACTAATAAAGCTATTAAAAGATAAGATGCTTCCACATAAAATTCTGGATCGCCCATTTCTCTTGGTAAATCAACCAACCCTATATTGACTCAACTATTTCCCACTTCTCATGTCTTGGTAGGGTCAGCCCTGCCTCGGTGACAGCAGCAACTGGAAAGCAAATAATACCATGTCCGCATAAATACTGGCTCCATCACAACACCTCTTCCTTGCCCTGGAGCACCTACCTATGCAGTGATGGCCTAAGGTTTACAGCCTAGGGAAGCATAGGAATCCAGAAAACCTTTAGATTATTTGCTCTGACACTGACCTCTGCCGGAGGAGATAGAGAGGTCTGTAGGTCCTAAGAATTTCTGTACGCCTTTCTTTAATCCAGAGATAGAGTCACATTAAATTTGTGTATGCTCTTCAGAATAGACACAAAACCTCTAACTTGCCAGAAACTCCACCACTCCCTAATTAATGTTTCTATACTATGCTTTTTTAATCTTAAAGCTACACTTTTTAAATTAAATTTAATTTTTAAAAGATTTATTTCCTCTAAATAAATTATAATCAAACCTTCAATAAATAAATTATCATCAAACCTATTTTAGGATATCTAGGGGCGCCTGGATGGCTCAGTTGGTTAAGCATCCGACTTTGGCTCAGGTCATGATCTCATGGTTCCTGAGCTCAGACTTTGGAGCCTGCTTCGGATTCTATGCCTCCCTCTGTCGCTGCCCCTCCCTTACTTGTATTTCTCTCTCTCTCTCTCTCTCTGAAATATAAGTAAATAAACATTTAAGAAAGAATCTCTAAATAAAACAATATTTACCAGACTTAGCGTTACTAAATGTTAATGCTTAAAAGTTTGGAAAGCAGTAAAACAAAACTTGTATCTTTACCCTTAATAAATCTGAATGTCAGGAAAAATGACAATGTTCTATGCATCAGAAAAAGAAATATTATCAATTCTGTTTCCCACTTAGCCTCTGAAGGTGTTTTCTGCCTACTGTATGTTTGTACTTCTCAGGGGCTGTAACTTCTGGGTAGGTCTCGGGAGACAGCTGTACCTCAACAGTGTTGGGGAATGTGAGACATCCCTAGGCAAAAGGAACTTAAGTCATGTTGTTCCTGAAAACACTGGAGGTTGTCATACCACTTATCCCTTCATCAGGGTGAGGTTAGGGCTTACACGAGATCCTTACATCTAGGTCATAAGATCAGTCCCACAAGGCTGAACAGTTTTTCATAAGAAGGCTTAGGCAGCATTGGCAATTAGACCAAATTAGACTGAGAGCTGTTCTCTGCTGTCCTGCCATCTCTGATACACATAAAGTTTGGGGCCCAAACAAAACGTGTTCTTCTCTTTGGGCTGGCAAAGCCCATATCTCACTCTCTTTTTTTGAAAAAAGTTTAGTGACATATTATACTTAGCTGAATGTATCCCAAATATTATCATTTTAACATATGGTCAATATAAAGCTTTTAAGATGTTTTACATTCTTTCTCACTCTCTCTTTTTTTTCGTATTATGTTTTAGAGATCCAGTGTGCATTTTGTACTTATAGCATATCTCAGCTCAGACCAGCCACATTTCAAATGCTCAGTAGTCATATGTGACCAGTGCCTACTGTATTGGACAGCATTAACTCTATTTAGCACACAGTCCTAGTTTTCTTCCAGACTATGGAAAGCAATCAACACCCTTGTATACAGGTGTGAAGGGAAGAAATGAGCTCAGTGAGTCATTACCTGTTTCTTGAAGCCCATTTCTTTTCTCAATCAGCCCCACACAGTGAACAGAACAGAATAAAGTCTTTAACAATAAGTCTATTTCATTGCATAAATCAGATCAGTGTGGGGCAGGCAGTTCCAAGGCTGGGTGATTTGGAGGCTGGGGAAATCCCTCTCAGCTGTGTCATGGAGAGTCAATACTGTCCATGGAAAACAAAAACTTCTGAAAACCTGCAGCAGATTCCAGCTCAGATCTTTTTGGTCGGTGCTGGAACATGTCCACACTGAAGCCATCCATGGGTAGGAAATGACGATCCCTAAATGGGTTCATATCACTCATGAGTTCCTCCAGGAAATAGGAGAGAGGTTGGAGGTGTGCCTTACCTGAGTACACTGGCTTGACAGACACACAGAGTGGGTCCCTGACTGTTGGCAGCAGTGCAGTGCCCTCTGCAACCGATACAGGTGATGGCATAGCTTAGGCCAAGTGAAAACCCTGGGAAGATTCAAAACATGTAAAAGTAAGTCCTGAAACCTTTCCACGTACCTGGCATCTGTAGTTCTGTTCCCAGCATGGATATGTAGATATATGAAGTTCAGCTTCAGGTCGTCAACCTCATCTCAAAGGCTACTTTCAAAGCTTTTCTCTTTTGTGAGTCATGCTGTATGGAGCAAGGAGAAAGCATGTTCTCCGATCTCTTAAGGCCTCTCTTTAGTGTGAAGTTTCTGGTGCTAAGTGAACTTGAAAGATGTAGCTAATGGGTCACCAAAAACTCATACACACATGAGGCCTTTCCTTGGTATGAACTTTTATGTGCCAGGCCAGGGGGGAATGTTTCCTGTAGATGTCCCTAGATTGGCTGAACACATAAGCCCTTGCTCTGGTGTTAAGCCTCCGGTGTATAATGAGGTTGGAATTCTTGCCGGAGAATTTTCCACATTCACTTCATCCATAGGCCTTGCTGTGGTGTGAACTTTCTGGTGTTGAATAAGGTGGGGATGACTGATGTAGGCTTTCCCACATTCACCACACACGTAGGGCCTTTGTCCACTGTGAATTCTCTTATGTACTTTAACATAGGAACTGTGGCTAAAGAATTTCCCACATACATCACACTCATAAGATCTTTCCCCAGTGTGGCTTTTCTGGTGCTCAGCAAGTGCATCTTTTCGGAGAAAGGCTTTCCCACATCTGCTGCACGCGAAAGACTTTTCTCCTCTGTGAATTTTCTGGTGCTGATTAAGAGTGTCTTTGCGGCCAAAGGCCTTCCCACATTCACTGCACTCAAAAGGTTTTGATCTAGTATGAATTCTCTGATGCTGAACAAGATGGAATTTTCTGATAAAACATTTGCCACATTCAGCACACTCATGTCTTGATCCCATGTGAGTACTCTGGTGTGCTTGGAGGCTGGAGTTGTAGACAAAACATTTCTCACAATCATTGCACTCATGAAGCTTTCCTCTCCCGTGGGTATTCTGGTGCTGACCACATTTGTCTTTGTTGTTGAAAGCTTCCCCATGTTCAGTGCGCTCACAGTCTTGTCCAGTGTGAATGACTTCCTTACGTTTGGTGCTAACGCATAGTTGCATCTCATCTTGAGTGAGATGGTGCTGGACACATCCAGAGCTAGCCAAGGAGTAGCTAGCTTCCCTGTAAGTGAAAGCCTTTGGCATGTAGCTTCTGCACCTCTTCACAGAGGAGGCCTGGTCTTTTTCCATTCTAGGGAGTGCCTCTCCACCCTGTGGCCTCGGGATTTGGTCAATATTTACAGTTACCCAGAAGGTTCTTCCACATGACTTACAGGGGTATGCCTGATGCCCATAACATGTTCTCTGCTGGCCAGCCAGGCACAAGATGTCTTTCAAGATTGGGTCACACATGTCACATGGGTGGCTCTTTTGGTAGGAAGGATCCACCATGAGAGTTCTCACCTGTGACTGCCTTATAAAATCACCCTGCCCAGAAGATGCATCTTTATTTCTTGCTCTATGAAAAGGGCGAGGGCTCCCCTGGACCATCCCTGCCCTGGCTGGAGCTATGGCTACATTTTCAGGAACTGGGGGCTCCCACACTGGCTGTGATTGGGGAAATAAATGGTATCCGGAAATTGGAAGTCCCAGTGAGGTTACCAGTAGGAAGTTCTCCAGAATCACACGACAGTATAGGCGTTTCTGACCTACATCAAGTAGGTCCCACTCCTCTCGGGAGAAGTATACGCACACATCCTCAAAGGTTACAATATTGCGAACCATCTCTCCGGCAGGCTCCGCCATTGCTATAGTAACAAGGCCCTGAGAGGGTGCGCCGCGGCCGGTTCACTTCAGCGGACGCACCTCAGCGGGTACGAGAAAACACGATGCGCAAGATTGTCCACACCACGCTCAGGGACACCAAATCTTCACACAAAACTAAAGATGAGTTTCCTATAAAGCACTGAGGCAGGTCCTACCTTCGAAAGATGCTTCTGCTCAGCTGTGCGAGTAACAGTCGCGAAACAGCCTCAGCCTAGAGCTTCCAGGTGGGTTTCTCAGATGACCCGGAACTAAAAAGCACGTTCCACTGCCTCGAGGAAAAGTCCTGCCTGGAGGTCACATTATTATGTTCTTATTTATTTATTAGGGAAGAAGGGCTGGCTTTCTTAAATTGCAGACAGGAAAGGAGGTTTTATTTGCCAAAGGTGACTCCAGGTAATTTTAAAGTTCATAGTTTCCCTTTTATTCATATCCATCCAAATGTCTCCGTTCCAAATTTCATAGTCCTGAATTAGTTGTTGTTGTTGTTGTTTTTTAATGTCTCATTGTTGCTATACAGGGTAGCTATTAATTGTTTTTTTCCGTGTTGATCTTGTTTTTGGGCACTGTTGAATTTCCACTTTAGTTCTAATTGTCGGTTATCTTGGATTGATTATATAAATGATCATATCTGCTGAAAATATTTTATTTCATATTTTCCAACTTCTACGTACTTTCTCCACTTATTTTTTCTTTCATCTTTTTCAGTGGGTAGAATCTTTAGGACAAGTTAAGGATTAGTAATGGTGATAAGAGATGACGTCTTTAATTTCTGAATTTAATGTAAAATATTCTAGACCTTGCATCTTATACAGTACATGTTATTTGCTATATGTATCTGGTAGATACATTTATGAAAGTTGGTTGCCAAGATTTTTTTTATCATGAATGATTGCTAGATATCATTTAATGGCATATTGATGTATATTAACTTGATTATGTTTTTTCTCATTTAGATAGCTTATTTTGGTGAATTAACTTTGTTGGTAAATTTTCTTAAATTGTGCTGCCCTTGCAATTTGGAGATTAAATCATTGTTCATGATATCATTACAATGAAGTGTTGATTGTGATTTGCTGATACTCTGTTTGGATTTTGCTTCGGAGTTTATAAGTATGATTAATATATGTTTTTGCTTTGTTGTGCTTTTCTGTCTTGGGGGACACAGATATTACTAAGCTCAGAAAATGAGAATTTGCCCATTTTCTATTCTATATATCAGTTTTTCTCTTTACAATTCAGAATAGCTTTTTAAAATAAGTTCAGTGGTGAGGCACCTGGGTGGCTTAGTCGGTTAAGCATCCGACTTTCACTTAAGTCGTGATCTCGCGGTTCGTGGGTTCGAGCCCCGCGTCGGGCTCTGTGCTGACTGCCAGCTCAGAGCCTGGAGCCTGTTTCAGTCTGTGACTCCCTCTCTCTCTGACCCTCCCCTGCTCACGCTCGCTCTCTCTCTCCTAGAAATAAATAAAACATTAAAAATAAAATAAAATAAGTTCAGTGGGTCTGATATCTTTCTTTGATTTTATGATTTTTTTCATGATGGGCCACCTTTGGTGGTTTATATTTCCCTAGAATTTTTTCATGTTATATATATAGATTTTCATATTTATTTCTATTATGTTGATCACTGTCTTTTGTTTACCTTTATTTAGTCTTTTCTTCCAGTTTTATTTAGGCATAATTATGAATAAAATCATATATCTTTAAAGTATACAATGTGATGATATTATATATGTATATATTATGAAATGATTACCACTTAATCAGGTTAATTAACACACTGTTCACCTTATATAGTTACTTTTTTTTCCTGCATGTGCATGGAAAAATGCTTAGGCTCTCCATTCTTAGCAAATTTCAAGTCTACTGTATAGTTTATTAAGTATAGTCAGTATGTTGTACATTAGGTCCCAGAACTTCTTTATCTTTTTTTGTTTCATTGCAAGTTTTTAAATTCCAGTTAATTAACATATAGTGTAATATTAACTTTAAGAGTAGAATTTAGTGATTCATCACTTACATATAACACCTAGTGCTCATCACAATTAGTGCCTTCCTTAATACCCCTGACCTATTTAACTAGTCCCCCCTCTCCAGCGACCCTCAGTTTGTTCTGTACAGTTGAGTCTGTTTTATGATTTGCCTCTCTCTTTTTACCTCTATGTTCATCTGTTTCATTTCTTAAATTCCACACAAGTGAAATCATATGGTGTTTAGCTTTCTCTGACTTATTTTGCTTAGCATAATACATTCTAGCTCCATCCATGTTGTTGCAAATGACAAGATTTCATTCTTTTTGAAGGCTGAGTAATATTCCATTGCACGAATATATCTATATGGGATATATATATACATGTGTATATATATATATATGTGTGTATATATATATATGTATGTATATATATATGTGTGTGTGTGTATATATATATATGTATATACATATATATATCTCACTTCTTCTTTATCCATCATCACTTGACGGACATTTGGGCTCTTTCCATAATTTGGCTATTGTTGATGATGATGCTATAAATAAATATTGAGATACATATGTCCCTTTCCCTTGGGGCATATTTCTATTTTTAACTTTTTGAGGACCCTCCACACTATTTTCCAGAGTAGCTGCACCAGTTTGCATTCCCACCAGCAGTATAAGAGGGTTCCCCTTTCTCCTCATCCTTGCCGACATTTGTTGTTTCCTGCCCTTTCCATCAGGTGTGAGGTGATATCTCATTGTAGTTTTGCTTTGTATTGCCCTGATGATAAGTGATGTTGAGCATCTTTTCACATGTCTGTTAGCCACTTGTATGTCTTCCTTGAGAAAATGTCTATTCATGGCTTCTGCCCATTTCTTCACTGGATTATTTGTTTTATGGGTGTTGAGTTTGGTAAGTTCTTTATAGATTTTGGACACTAAACTTCTATATGATATATCACTTGCAAATAACTTCTCCCATTCTGAAGGTCTCGCCTTTTAGTTTTGTTCATTATTTTTATCTTTGATGTGCAGAAGCTTTTATCTTGATGAAATCCCAATCATTCATTTTTGCTTTTGTTTCCCTTGCTTCCAGAGACATATCTAGAAATAAGTTGCTGTGGCTGATGTCAAGGAGGTTACTGCCTGTGTTCCCCTCGAGGATTTTGATGGTTTACTACCTCACGTTTAGGTCTTTCATACATTTTGAATCTATTTTTGTGTATGGTGTTAGAAAGTGGAAAGATATGGAACACTTCACAAATTTGCATGTTATCTTTGCACAGGGGCCACACTAATCTCTAATCTCTGTACTGATCCAATTTTAGTATAAGTGCTGTCAAAGTGAGCACGAGTATTTATTCACTATATAACTGAAAGCTTAACCCTTTCTTTGATTAGCATCTCCCATTTCCCCCACTAGCCTGAGGTGATCACCATTCTACTGTTTCTATGAGTTTGACTTTGGTTTGGTTTTGTTTAGATTCCACATGTGGTTAAGTACATACAGTATTTATCTTTCTGTGTCTAGCTTATTTCATTTAGTGTTAAGTATTCCAGGTTCATCCATATTGTCACACCTGGCAGGATTTCCTTCTTTTTTATGGCTGAATACTATTCCATTATATATACACACACTACCTTCTCTTTAGCCATTCATCCACTGATGAACATTTAGATTGTTCCTGTATTTTGGGTATTGTGAGTTGTGTTGCAATGAATGTAGGAGTGCAAAAATCCTTGCAAAATACTGATTTAGTTTCTTTTGGATATATGCCCAAAAGTAGGATTGCTGGGACTAATGTATGGTATTTAATCTTAGGTGATAAGTTACTTAATAATTAGTTACCCATTTTTTCATTGATGATGTTGTTTATTCACATCTTCATTCTCTTTCAAAATAAAGTCACACTGGCTAATTTTATCATTTTTATTATTCTTTTTAAAAAATTATGTATCTGTTGATTGACTCTATGAAGCTTTTTATTATTTTGTTTAAAATGATTATTTTCTTATTTCTTATATTTAAAGTGTTTTATTTTCTTGTTATTTTTCTACCTTCTTGCAATAAATTCTTAATTCATTTACTTTCAGGCCTTGTAGTGCTCTTATAAGTGAAGTTGGGGCTATACATCTCCTTTTTGTTACTGCTTTAGCAAAACACTCAGATGTGAAATGTAGTATGGTTTATTATGTTTTCCTTTTTACAAAAAAAAAAATTTAATGTACATTTGATTTACCCTTTTTCCTATAAATTATTCAAAATTGAACATTTATCTTGGAGCTATTTGGGTTAGTGTGCTTTTTCACGTTGATTTTTCTAATATTATTTTACTTTTTTTTGTTTGCAACTCTTATATGATAGTTTTGGGTAAACTTGAAACTTTATTTTTGCTTTTATTCATATTTGTGTACATTTCTACAAATGCTTGAAAATGAATTTTATTTCCCTCATCTGGTGCATATATAATGGATGTACTAGCCTAAGGTTAATGTTGGGTTTATTGTGTCCTTCACCCAATTCTTTGAATTCATGGTTTCTGAGACACATGTGCTATCTTTTTCCACCTGGAATTACTCCTTATAGTTCTAAATTTTGCCTGATAAAACTTATAATGGAAGGTTTTATTTAAGGCTGTCTCATCTATCATGGAGTTTGTTTTAAATCTTCATCATTTACCTAGAGTACAAAGCTGTAATCATCAAGACAGTATGGTATTGGCACAAAAAGCAGACACATAGACCAATGGAACAGAATAGAGAACTCGGAATTGGACCCACAAATGTATGGCCAATTAATCTTTGACAAAGCAGGAAAGAGTATTCAATGGAAAAAAGACAGCCTCTTTAACAGATGGTGCTGGGAGAACTGGACAGCAACATGCAGAAGAATGAAACTGGATCACTGTCTCACACCATACACAAAAATAAACTCAAAACGGATAAAGGACCTGAAAGTGAGACAGGAAACTATCAAAACCCTAGAGGAGAAAGCAGGAAACAACCTCCTGGACTTCCACTGCAGCCATTTCTTACTTGACACATCCCCAACGGCAAGGGAATCAAGAGCAAAAATGAACTATTGGGACCTCATCAAGATTGAAAGCTTCTGCACGGCAAAGGAAACAATCAACAAAACTAATAGGCAACCAACAGAGTGGGAAAAGATAGTTGCAAATGACATATCAGATAAAGGGCTAGTATCCAAAACCATAAGGAACTCACCAAACTCCACACCCGAAAAACAAACAATCCAGTGAAGTAATGCGTAGAAGACATGAACAGACACTTCTCCAAAGAGGACACCCAGATGGCCAACAGACACATGAAATGATACTCAGTGTCCCTTATCATCAGGGAAATACAAATCAAAACCACACTGAGATACCACCTCATGCCAGTCAGAGTGGCTGAAATGAGTAAATCAGGAGATTCTATATGCTGGCGAGGATGTGGAGAAACAGGCACCTTCCTATACTGTTGGTGGGAATGTAAACTGGTGCAGCCCCTCTGGAAAACAGTGTGGAGGTTCCTCAAAAAATTAACCATAGAACTCCCCTATGACCCAGCAATAGCACTGCTAGGAATTTACCCAAGGGATACAGGAGTGCTGATGCATAGGGGCACATGGACCCCAATGTTCATAGCAGCACTCTCAACAATAGCCAAAACATGGAAAGGGCCTAAGTGTCCATCAGTGGACGAATGGATCAAGAAGATGTGGTTTATCTATACCATGGAATACTACATGGCAATGAGAAACAATGAAATCTGGCCATGTGTAGCATGACATGGATGGACCTTGAGGGTGTTATGCTGACAAATAAGTCAGGCAGAGAAGGACAAATATCATATGTCTGCACATATAGGAGGATTAGGAGAACTTGACGGAGAACAAGGGGGAGAAGAAGGGGGGAAATGGTGGGGGAAAGGGAGAGAGGCAAACCATGAGAGACTCTTGAATGCTGAAAAAACTGAGACTGATGGATGTGGGGGGGGAGATGGGCATGGAGGAGGGTACTTGTGGGGATCAGCACTGGGTGTTATGTGGAATCCAACTTGACAATAAACTATGACCAAAAAAAAAAAAAAAAAGAGTAAAATAACTAAATGGACCCTTAGCCTGGTAGTTTTTATTAGTTTCTGTTCCTGCCTACTATTCATCCCAGATTAGGTCCTTATATCCTAATTTCAATTCCTCACAGACCTTTCCCCCTCTTCATACTTCCTCTGTCACTAGTCTCCCCCAAATCAGGGAATTTTTTTTCACGTTGGGAAAATGGAAAGGCAATAGGGAAACTATTTAATTTTTCTACTGATCATAACATCTCCTAAATATATTGACTCTTAGTAAAAATTATTTGTATTCCTATGAACCTAGATGTTTGAAATTATAAACACAAAATTTGATTATTTTTAGGTACTCTTCTTTTCATGTCTTTTGAGTCATGAACAATGGCCATCTGGCTTAATAAGTTACAAAAGGTAGAAGGGAACATCCAGAATGAGGGGAACTTTGTTTAATTCTTCTTAAATATCATTTCTTTCCTGATGCTGATTGCACTCTGGTTTTTTTTATGACCTGCCCTCTCCTTTCATTCTTTCCTCCTGCTACAACCCACAAAATCAGACACTTTGAAGAATAAAAAACTTTATGACCTTTATCAAGATGAAGGAGATTCACCACACTGATCACTGAGCAGAAGAAATTGTAAAATGGAACTTTTAATATTTTAAAGCCATTTGGAATACAGTTTGCATGAGTGATTCTGTACAATGTACAAATCGGTGGAGAGATGATGACCCTGGAGAATTTGCACTGACAGCCTTGGGAGGAAGACATGCGGGAATAACTTTTAATTGCATATTTAATTGACCCTGTAGGAAAATGAATCTCTTATTTGGTACTGAGTACAATTACATAATGATTTGAAAATATTATTACCCAAAAAAGTTACTCAGACTAATTTATGGTATTATTAGAATCATATAATGTCTAAGTCTGCATTCTTTTAACAGTGCTAAGACAATCATCATCCTGCCTTATAGCAGAGATATAGAAAGTAGTTAGGAGATAAATTAAAGCATACCTTTTGCCAGTATTTTTGGTAATTTGTGATAAATAACTTTATGAAAGATTCTCTGAAAAATGTTTAGATGTGATTCGAAACTATCAGATTTATAGTTAGTACAGCTAAGATGTGTAATTTTAAGGTGGCTTTTTTCCCCAGCCAATTAAGTATTAACACAATTTACAAGTTAGTAAAATCAGTACTTTTTCCAAATATGTTTTAACTTTGGATAGAGTTAAAGAGGTAGTTGTTTTAAAGAATGAATGTGTGTTTTTCCCAAGGTCATTTGTCCCAAGAGCACATCTTTTAGATAACATATTTAGAAAAAGCCATTGGCTCATGTCAAAATAGTACCCAGCTAAGGTCCTGTGTATAAGGGGAAATGGATAATTTTAGAAATTATAAAGTAAGACATTATCAGTGTTTAATATGAGATAAAGAGGGGTGCCTGGGTGGCTCAGTCAGTTAAGCATCTAACTCTTGGTTTTGGCTCAGGTCATTATTTCACAGTTTGTGAGTTTGAGCCCAGCAACAGGCTCCACGCTGACAGTTGGGAGCCTGCTTGTGATTCTCTCTCTCTCTCTCTCTCTCTCTCTCTCTCTCCCTCTCTCTCTGTGCCCTTTTCCTGTTTGCTCTCTCTGTATCTCAAAATAAATAAATAAACTTCAAAAAAATTTAAAAACTAATATGAGAGAAAGGACAGGTATTTTCTCAGACTGAGGATCTAGACCAGGTAGTCAGCTGCCATGATTTGGGGTTTTGCCATTGATTTGGGGCAAAAGTAGAGAGCTCTAAGGACACAAAGGAACTGTGACCTACACCTCTGTTTAGAGTTACATGAGTTGCAGTGATGACTCTCAGAATATAAACCATGAAACATCTGACAATGCTTAATGCCACATCCCATCTGCTGCCATCTTAGGTGTATTAAAAGAAATAGTATCTAGTTCACAGAAGAGGAGAGTCCCATTGCATTGATCAAAAACTACTTTTCTGAATTCATCCTAGGTGTAGCTCATGGGAAGGAATCCAGAGCAAGAACGTAAGGAATGGAAACAGTATTCTTTGATTTTCTTAGCCAAGAGTATAGATTTTGGGGGATATCAGTTGTATTCTTTCCAAAATCTTAGAGCTTGTATGGAGAAGACAATTTGATTTAGTTTGTTCTGTTTTAGCAGAAAGTACTGAGGAGATTAGCTTACTAGGTATATATGTCCCAGTGGCACACTAAATCTTCATACCTGTATTGCAAACTCTGAGGTAGTATGGTAGATGATCAAGGCCCAATTTACCTATGGATTTTTGGCTGAAATTTATGGACAATCATTAAAGCCCTCTGATACTAGAAATGCAGTGTTGCATAAAGCAGGATGCGTAAAGCCTATGCTTTACATGTCAGGAAGAACGGTGCTCCCATTGTTGTAAGAGAAAGTAAAGACGTAAGTTCCCCTTCCCAATCTGGAGCCAGAGCAGGGACAGGACAAGTAGGTGTGCAGGCCATAGTAGCACCATACTGAAGAGTTTGCCAGCCAGCGTTTTGGGAGCTTCACTCACTTAGCACCAACAAAAAGGAAGAAACTGAACATCAAGCAGGAAGATAGCGGGCTAGAAACTAAGGATAAAATCAAAGAAGAAATAGTTACTGCCTCTAAACTATCCTACTAATGTGATGTAAAATGTGAAGTGTGAGGCTATATTTGTATGTATGTGCATATCTGAGCATGAATTCTCAAGGTGATCTTTATATTCTGAAAATAATATGTATTAGGTTAATTTTGTTTTTTTTTAACACCAGTGTTTAATTTATTGAAGTCAGAAATGAAAACACTTGATTTTTCATAGGCTTTAAATTTCACTTTACAATATTATTATTTTACTATTTGCATTCTAGAAATTTAACAGTGACTTTTATTTTTTTATTCTTTTTAAATATTTATTTTGGGAGAGATAGAGAGCACATGCACTATCGGGGAGGAGCAGAGAGAATCCATGAGATCATAACCTGAGCTGAAATCAGGAGTGGGACGCTTAACCAACTGAGCCACCCAGGCACCCCTAACAACAATCACCTTTAAAAGGCCTTTGGAAAATACTTGGTCCTGTTTAAAAACACTTTGGAACAATTTCAAACTGCACATACAATTGTAATATTCAGTTGCCATTTTACACACACCAGTCAGCTGAAGTAAAATGAGAGCCTTCCCAAATAATAAATATATAATAAATATTCTTATGAAATCAGCGCATATATAAATGCATATCTCTAGTATATATATATATATATATATATATATATATATATACACACACACACACACATGCCTGTCTCTATGTATACATACAGGTACATATAATGTGAAGCTAAAGGCTGGATGTGGTGGTGAAGTAGAGGGTAAAACAAATCATCTGAGTATAAATCTTCGCCTAATTCTACATCCATATGAGTGTGGATTGCCCGACAGGACTGACTACTGGGGGAGAGGTTACTGTGGCTACAGCCCAGGGTACAGAGAGTGTAATTCTGGGGTCAGTGGTGGATGATGCGTTTCTCCACATTTACATTTAGCTGATGAGTAGAGTGCATGGGTCCTGGGTGCCTGTGCCCCACCTCTGCCCTCACCCTTGAGAGTCTGCTGCATACCTGTGCAGGAGGAAGTGCTAGTCCCATACTACCCCCACTTCTACTGCCCGGGTGCCCCGCACAGTTTCAGCCTGTCCCCTGGAAACAAACAGTGGCCTTTCTCCGTTTCTGCCCGCCCCCTTTTCATGTGATTGCTGTACAATTTTTTTTTTAATTCACATATTCTTGTTCCTTTCCCCTCCAGCCTTCAACTTGTGATTTGTAACTTAACTTGTCTGCTTCTCAGAGGTATCCTCAGTTATTCTCATAGATGTCTTCAGAAAATGGTTATTTCATATGATTTTTCATGGCATTTATCCTAATCATTCTTCTGTCACAGGGCAATATTAAAAAAAAAATTATACAGCAGCACTGGGTTCAGGACTTGTTAAAAGGAATCTTCATGCCCCAGGACCTCCTTCTTACACTTTCTTAATACCAAAGGGCTTTAAGGATGCTTCCTTAGTGTGAGGAGCATATTAAGGGCTGAAGGCTAATGCCATCTGGGCTGACTTTATTAATTGTAACTCAGGTTCATAATTTTGATATTTATGGTAGAACTTTCTAGCAATTAGAGGTTTTTTTCTTTTTATAAGCTTTACCTTTTTATTGTATGATGTCATATTTGAAAGTTTTACATTTCTCATATTAAAAAATAACTAAATATGGATTCAACAATGGTTTATTCAGTATAATACAATTCAATACAATGAGCTAAATGCAATGGCCCATGTACTAGAGAGGCGGGTAAGAGAAGAATCTTAGGCAACTTTGGAGGCTGGTGAAGACTCCACTGAGGTCAGTAGTAGTTTTTAACAGTGAATTAGCTTTCATAACAAAGTAATGTTGGTGGGAAGGTTCCAGAAGGTGCCATATGAACATCACCTTTCATGGTTGCTTTAGGGGGATTCCTTATTGATTTTAGAGCTGAACTAGATAAAAAGTAAGTGTTTTCCAACATCTCCTAGTGATTCTTTGATATTATTTTTAAAAATCGTAGATTTAATAAAAACAGAAAATGTCTAAGATCTTTGTGAGGCACTGATTTATATTGTAGGTTTTCACAGCAGCCTGATTTTCTTTTCATGTTAACGTTTACCAGAAGAAGAGTGCTTAAAAGTAGTATCTCTGTTGTTATCTGTTGTTAGAAAAAGCTATGTCCATTAAAATAGATATGTGTTTAGGCATTGAAAATTATTTCTAATTAGTAATAAGTTTCCCTTTAGTCTTCTGGTTAACAATAAACACTATGTTGTACAATATATAATTTTGTCTACATTCTGAGAAATACCGGAAGTTAGATTCATGACTCTGATTCAGAAAATGTTGTCCTTAATCATTAACCTGATTCAACATAACTTCTGAGTAAACATATGTTGAAATACGTACTGTATATTTTCTTGCTTTAGAGAAAGAAAGTTTAAATTTCATTTCTAATTTTATTAAGCAATTGCTTTTTTAATCTTTGAGCTCTTTCATAAGAAATGTTTTCTTAATTTTTTTTCCATTGGGAGGGGAGGGAAGATTTTTTGTGTTACTCAGTTTTCTTGCATCTCATTTTGTTAAAGAAAGAGGAAAAATCATCTTTGCTTCACACATTCATCAATTTGAGGGAAGGTTGTCGATTTGGGTGGGGAAAAAGTTCAAAGATGTCAGCTGAGGCAATTGCACTCAGGCCTCAGGGGTTTGAAAGAGGCAGTCAAACCCTCTAAGACTTTTAAAACTCAAAAGATACCCAAGATCTTTTACTATGTATACTTTATATTTTGAAGCACATTTAATTTACAAAGCGTTTAAACTGAAAATCATTACTGGGTAGACTGAATGTGTCTAAATGCCCACTAAAAGAGGAAATTATATAAATACTAAGCACTTTGGGGATATTCAAAGCCACAGAAAAATCTGATACTCATCTCTGGATATATACCTATTAAATGATCTCTATGCCCGCCAAGTTCTTTTTTTTCCACCAACTTACTTAGGCAGGTTTTGCAAAAATGTTCTGTTGTAAAGTTTATATTACTAAAAAAATGAAAACAAACAAAAATTATGACTGTGCAGCTCCTTAACAACACCTTCAGCATTTTCTGGCTGATTAGCCCGTTATAGGCAGAGCTGGTGATTCAGGTGAGGGCTGGTGGTTATATATGAGTTAAGAGAAGGATAAATGGTTTGTTGTCATCTATGCATGGGTCAGTGGCTTGTCACATAACTGCCATTTAGTATTTAGTGCCTCATGATGCTCAGTAAGGAAGATTGCATTAGAGATAATTAAGAAAACTTTTTTTCAGCTCTTGGATTACTTTTGCATTTTTTATATCCCAGTACTTCACATTTACGTGAAACAGCTGAGCGATTTTCAACACCTTCCCTTTCTGGAATGTGAGATGAGAGTTCTGCTCACTTAGTACCTCAGAAACACCCATTGCTTTTCCAGCATATTTCAAAGCTTTTTCTTTCCTAAATTGTGAGCCAGCAGTTACTAAGAATATGCTAGTCCGTCACTGTGGGCCAGAAGAAGATTAACTAAATGTGACCCTTCTCCACAAAAAGCATAAGTAACTAGAGTTCAGGTGGTATCTCAAAAAAAAGGTCAAGTAGAAATTGCTTGATAGAGACATTTCCTCCAGTTGGTGAGATTAGCAGAGACTTCTGTGCCTTTTAACTAGGCCTTGGACCTGGGCAAAGCCCTGACAGATGCATATGACCAAGAGTTGCTGTTGTTCTTTCTCTTTACTTCACCATCTTCTACTCTTTTGAATGCATAGTGTAAATCTTTGGTCCCTGTCTACTGTCTAAGTCCACTTGAAAAGCTACCTTCACATGATCAAATCCAGTGGTCCAATCTGAGTCCTCACCTTAACTGAACTCTCAGTGGCATTTGACTTAATTTATTTGTCCTTCTTGAAACACTTTTTTTTCTTGGTTTATGGGGCACTGCACTGCTTTCTTGATTTCCCATGCCCTGATGGCCGTTTGGTTCTGCTTCCTTTTTGCAACCTGTTTTTACATATCTCTACATTTTGGCATGCCCTAGAGCTAAGTGCTCAGACATCCATCCATACCATTTCATTTCAATAGGTCAAGTGTTCTTCAGTCTAGTTGCACATTAGAGGAGATTTAAAAATTCACCAATACCCTGGTTCCCCTGCAGATTTGTATTCAGTTATTCTGGGGATGGGAGAGGGAGGAAGTATTTTATTTTAAAACTTCCCCAGGGGATTGAAAGTGTGCCACAGTTGAGAATCTCTGAAGGGAGTGATCTCATCCAGTTAAATGACACCAAAACAACAACAACAACAAACAAACAAACCAAAAAACAACAAAAAAAACCCTGGTGATTCAAATGCAACTCTCCATCCTTGAGCTGTCCCTTGACCTCCAGACTCATAATTAAAGGATTGAGTAGACATTTCCAATTTGCTGTCTAATACCCAGTTTCAAAGTTAGCAAGCCTAAAGTCAGCCTTTTGATTCCCCATCCAAATCTGCTCCTTGTCTGGTATTTCTTATCTCAGAAGATGGCACATGCCATAATTCACCCCCTTGCTTAGGGCCCAAATTTAGGAGTCATCCAGAATTCTTCTCATTCTTTCATTTCTCATATCCAATTATCAGTAAATCTCTTTGTTTCTGTCTTTCATATTAATGTAATTTTCTCATTCCTTACCGCCTTTATGTCAATTTCCCCAGCTTAAGCCGTGATTATCTCTTACTTGGACTGGTCCCATAGTCTCCTAACTCCTGTCCTATGTTCACTCTTTCCGCCACCCCCACAGTCTCTGTAAACCTGCAAAGTGATCTTTCTGAAAAAGAAATAAAATCATGTCACTCCCCTGCTCTCGATCCTCCAAATACTTTTTGTTGCACTGAGAATGTATCCCGTATCTTTACTATAGTTCGTAGCCTTGAAGGATTGACTTCTGGTTACTCTGACCTTGTTTCTTACCTTCTTTTTTGAAACCTCTCACTCAAGATGCCACCCTGGATTCCTTGCTATTCCTCTAACACTTCACACATGCTCCTGTCAAGGGCCATTATATCTCCTATTACACAGATCCCGATATAATGTGTCTAACTGTCTCATATCATTCAGATTACTGTTTAAATGTCACTCCCATCAGAGAATGCTTCCAAGTACTAAATTTTAGGTAGTAACCTCTATCCCCTTACTTTTTTAAATTTTTCATGCCCGACATTTTATTTTTTATTTATTTTTTAAGGAAAAAACTTTTAAATTTATTTTGAGAGAGAGAACAAATAGTGAGGGCAGAGAAAGAGGGAGAGTGAGAATCCTAGGCAGGCTCCACACTGTCAACACAGAGCCCTATGTGAGGCTTGAACCCATGAACCGTGAGATCACGAACCAAGCCAAAATCAAGAGTCAGACACTTAACAAACTGAGCCACCCAGGTCCCCCATAACTGACATTTTATTATATTCACTTCATTTCTATCTTCTCACTAGAATACAGGCTCCATCACTTGACGAATGGATCAAGAAGATGTGGTTTATCTATACAATGGAATACTACATGGCAAAGTAGTATTCTCATATTCTTCATGAGAAAGAATGAAATCTGGCATTTGTAGCAAAGTGGATGGAACTTGAGGGTGTTATGCTGAGTGAAACAAGTCAGGCAGAGAAAGACAGATAACATATGTTTTCACTTATAAGTGGAACAGGAGAAACTTAACAGAGGACCATGGGGGAGAAGGAGAAAAAAATAGTTGGGGAGAGAGAGGGAGGTGAACCATGAGAGACTGTTGAATACTGAGAACAAACTGAGAGCTGATGGGGGTAGGGGAGAGGGGAAGGGGGCTGATGGGCATGGAGGAGGGCACTTGGTGGGATGAGCACTGGGTGTTATATGGAAACCAACTTGACAATAAACTATGAAAAAAATAAATAAAAGCAAATAAATAAATAAATAAATAAATAGGCTCTATTTTTCTAAAGCAGTCTCAGGTTCACAGTAAAATTTAGTGAAAGGTATAGAGATTTGCCATATATGCCCTTCTCTTCTCCCCACAAATCCACATCCTCTCCTATTAACATCTGTCACCAGAGTGATAAATTTGTTAAAATTAATTAACTTAAACTGACACATCATTATCACTAAAAGCCCATAGTATATGTTAGTGTTCCTTCTTGGTATAGTACATTTTATACATTTGGATAAATGTATAATGACATATATCTACCATTATAGTACTATACAGATCAGCTGCCTGGCCCTAAAAGTCTTCTGCGCTCAGTCCATTCATCTGTTTCTCTCTCCTTAACAATCACTGATCTTTTTGCTGTTTCCATAGTTTTGTCTTATCCCAAAAGATACTTTTTTGGAATCATAAAGTATGTAGCCTTTGCAGCTTGACTTATTTCACTTGGTAATATGCACTTAAGGTTCCTCCATGTAGTTTCATGGTTTGATAGCTCATTTATTTTTAGTGTGGAGTAACATTCTATTACTGGATTTACCACAGTTATTTATGCATTTATTTACTAAAGGACATCTTTGTTGATTCCATATTTGGTCAAATATGAATAAAGCTCCTATAAACCTCCATTAAAAAAAAAAGAATACAGGCTCCATCAGTGTAGGGAGGGTCATTACTTTTTCCCCATCACATCTCTAGCATCTAGAATAGCATCTTGCATATAGTAGGTAGGTACTCACTAAATGAGTTGATGAATGTGTGGGTGTATATGAGGGGAGGGATTTCAGGCCAAAGAAGCATTATGAAAAATGTCGTGGAAACAAGAAAAATTAGCTATTTTGGGAGAAGACCATATTTGGTTGAAGGGTGCTTAGAGACACGTAGCAAGAGATGGTTCTAGAAAGAAAGGTACAAATCAGGATGTGGAGAGCCTTAGACAAGTCACATTGACTTTAGGAAATGGAAAGCCACTTGAAGACTTTTTTTTAGGTGGGCTATGTATTTGATTGAATTGAGGCTAAAAATCAAATGATTTGGTAACTGAATAGAAGTGGTGGTTAAGGGAGAAGGATGAGTTAAATATGATTTTCATATGTTAGACATGGGGAATTCAAACAACGTTAATGGCATCAACAAAAAGAAAGACGGCAGAAAATAATGAGATATTGTTGTTTTACTTTTAGTGTAATTGGTAGATTGGAAGTTTAGAAAAACAATCCTTTTAATTCGAGATACGTTGTTTAAGGTGCTTGGGAAATACTCATGTGGAAGAATCATTTGTACATGAGGATGTGGAACTTGAGAGAGAAGTTGGGGCTAAAGTTTAAGGTTTGAAAGTCATGTCCTGAAGGAGAAGATACACGTATCAACCAGGAAGTTGTGAGATAGAAAGGAGAGGATCCTATGGAATCCTAGGAAATGTTACTTTAAAAGGTGGCATGTGAACTAAAAACATGGGAAAATCTAAGAGTGTTCGGAGAAATAGGAGCAAACCTCCATGGACTGTAACATGATGCAACATGTTACATTTTGGAGAAGTTCAGTGTAAGTACTGCAGAGAGTTTGAGGAGAGGGAAGAGATAAAGCTTTTGATTATCAAAAGGAAAATTGTAACTGTGGTGGTGTGGACTGGTAGCTTGGAAGAACTTGGAAGAATGTAGAAGGATAGTATCTTTATAAAGTAGTGGGCATGAGATAAGAATGTTTAAGGAGAGAAAAAAAAATGAATCATAACCCCAAATGAAGCAAGATATATTTTAGAGGAAGAAACGAAAAATTTAGAAATGAGGGTGGCTCATTCAAAGAATAAAGCCATGTGCATCGAAGTGCAAGGTGGCTGTGTTAGCACTAGAAATACACGTGGATCATCTTCTGATCCAGGAAGGGTAACTAACAGAAAAGAAGGAAGTGAAGAGTAGAGGGAGGTGAATGGAGTAGAGGCGAGAAAGCACATGTTAAATTAAATCTCAGTAAAGTTGGAAATACAAACATCTGCTTACACTCATTCTAGTGACATTTTGTGCAATGTAGGGAGTGAAAGGAGTTGGCTAACACACGTGAAAGAACTAAGATAAACACAGTGTTGACACTTTTTCCTCCTGATCTATGTTCTAATAAATGATGTATATCTATTTACATGTAAGTTTATAAAAATGCACTAAGTATTGCATTTAACTGTAGAGTCTGTCACTGTTGTAATTTATAAAGATGCTTTTTCTTTGAATGAAAAGAAAGATGAAGTATCAGTCTCATTATTTCTTTAAAAACAGTTTCCTGATTGAAACGTTCATCTACTTTGATGGATTTAAAGATGATACCAGTGAGTCTTCAATTCCAACAAAGCTATGAAATATCTGCTCCTAAGTAGTTAAGGGTCTTTCTTTCTTACTAAAGAGCATCACTATAGTTTTCTTAATTGTGTGTAAGTTAGGTAGAGAGCTCTAGAATTATTTCACCTAAATGAATTGATTCATTTCTTAATTGTATGTAAGTTAGGTAGAGAGCTCTAGAATTATTTCACCTAAATGAATTGATTTATATTCTCCGCTTAGAGCAGAGAATAGTTTCTGGCACAAAGTATGCAGTCAGTGGATGTTAACTATAATTCATCATCATTATCGTTGTTGTTGTTATAAAGGGGCATGTGAATTTGGATTACTAAATTGTAAAAATGCTGATTTATTTTTCATTTGTTGATATTGTCATGGATTTGTAATAATTTGAAATATACTGCAAAGACTTCTCACTAACTTTTTGATATTCGATCATAAAAATTTTACCTATTCATATTCAATGTCAAGGTACTGATCAATATTAATATAATTGATATCATATAACTATCATATTTAATCTCATGAGAATTCCACTGATGAATTCCACTGCAGCTTTACATTAATTAAACATACTATTAAACTGAGGAGCTTGACCTTCTGAAGTGAATTAGTATTCATCAAAATAACACCAATCATAATGGATTCATTAGATGTTAATGTGAATGTCATATATATATATTTCCCAAAGGTTTCACTGCAATCATTATTCACGCATTATTGTAATAAAGGATATAAATGGCAGAGAGTACATTGTTAATCTATCCAATGTATTTTTGTTCTTTAAAATTTTATCCTATTAGAGAAAAAGAGTTCAATTTTTCTTTTATTTCAGACTTGGAATTTTTTAAATATATTACAGATGAGATTTGTTTTCTTTCCCCTTTCCCCAGTTTTATTGATATATAATTGACATATAACATTTTGTAAGTTTCAGGTATACAACACGTTTATTTGAACAATTTATATATTCCAAAATGATGGCCACTACAGTATTAGCTAACACTTTCATCATGTGACATAGTTGTCATTTATTTTTTGAAGTGAGAACAATTAAATCTACTCTCTTAGCAACTTTAGAGTATTTAATACAGTATTATTAACTGCAATTACCATGCTGTCTATTAGATCTTCAGAACTTATTTATCCTGTAAGTTGATGTTTGTAATCTTTAAACATCTCCCTATATCTCCCATACCCCAGCGCCTGGTAACCACTATTGTACTTTCTGTTTCTATGAAATCAGTATTTTTATTTTATTTATTTTTATTTTTAATGTTTATTTGAGAGAGAAAGAGAGAGAGAGAGAGAAAGAGAGAGAGAGAGAAAGCAGGAGAGGGGTAGAGAGAGAGAGAGGAAGAGAGAATCCCAAGTGGGCTCAATCCCACGAATTGTGAGTTCATGACCCGAGCCGAAGTCAAGAGCTGAAATCTACCAAGCTGCTGAGGTGCCTCCCGAGATCAGTATTTTTAGATTTCATGTATAAGTGAGAATATACAGTATTTTTCTTTCTCTTATTTCACTTGGCATGATGCCCCCGAGATTCTTTCATGTTATTACATAAGTGAATATTACTCCACTGTAAATATATACCACATTTTTATCCATTCATCTGTTAGAAGATACTTAGGTTATTTCCATATGTTGGCTATTATGAATAATACTGTAGTGAACATGCAAGTGTAAATATCGTTTTGAGATCCAATTTTCATTTCCTTTGCATATGTACCCAGAAGTGAGATTGCCATTTCATTTTTAATTTTCTGAGGAAACTTTGTACTCTTTTCCAAAGTGGCTGTACTAGTTTACACTTCCACCAACAGTGGACAGGGGTTTCCTTTTCTCTACATCCTTTCCAACACTTGCTACCTCTTGACTTTTTGATAATAGCTATTTGAACAGGTGTGAAGTGATAACTCTATTGGTTTGGATTTGCAATTCCCTGCTGGTGAGTGATATTGAGCACCTTTTCATGTACCTGTTGGCCATCTGCATGTCTTTGGAGAAATGTCTACTCTGATCCTCTGTGCATTTTAAAAATCAGAATTTTTTTTTTTTTTTGCTATTGATTGGTGTGAGTTCTTTATATTTGGGATAGTAACACCTTTTCAGATACATGATTTGCAAGTATTTACTCCCACTCAGTAAGTTGCCTATTCATTTTGTTGATGGTTTCTTTTGCTATGTAGCTTTTTATTTTGTAGTCCCACTTATTTTTACTCCTGATGCTTGAACTTCTGCTTTAATATCCAAAAAGTTATCATGAAGACCAATGTCAAGGAGCTTTTTTCATAAGTTTTCTTCTTTGTGGTTTATGGTTTCAGTCCTTATGTTTAAGCCCTTAATCCATTTTGAATTAATTTTTGTGAGTAGTATATGATAGGGGTGCTGTTTTATTCTTCTGGATGTGGGTGTCCAGTTTCCCCAGCACTGTTTATTGAAGGTATTATCTTTGCCCTATTGAGTATACTGGATCCCTTGCCAAATAGTAGTTGAAGGTATACGTGAGAGTTTATTTCTGGGCTCTTGATTCTTTTCCATTGGTCTATGTGTCTGTTTCTATGCCAGTACCATATTGTTTTGACTACTATAGCTTTGTAGTATAGTTTGAAATAAGGAAGGATAATGTCTCCAGCTTTGTCCTTCTTTCTCAGGATTGCTTTGGCTATTTGGTATTTTCTGTAATTTCATACAAAGTTTTGGAATGTTTGTTCTATTTCAGTGAAAAATGCTATTGGAAGTTTGACAGGGAATGTGTTGAATCTGCAGGTGACTTTGAATAGTATGGACCTTCTAACAATATTAATTCTTTTGATCCATAATCGCAAGATATCTTTCCATTTGTTTGTATCTTCAGTTTTTTTTCAACAATGTCTTGTAGTTTGCAGCATATAGATCTTTCACCTCCTTGATTAAATTTATTCCTAAGTATTATATTGTTTTTGATGTTATTGTAAATACAATTGTTGTCTTTCTTTCTCAGATGTCTTTTTGTTGGTCTATAGAAATGCAGCTGATTTCTGTATGCTGATTTTTGTATCCTATGATTTTACCGAATTTGTTGATTTGCTCTAACAGCTTTTTGGTGGAGTGTTTAGGATTATATACATATATATAAATCATATATCACAGATATATATATATATATGATCATATAATCGCTATAAACAAAGACAATGTTATTTCTTCTTCCCAATTTAGATGGCATTTATTTATTTTTATTGTTTGATTGCTGTAGCTAGGACATCTAGTATTGTGTTGAATAAGAGTGGTAAGAGTGGGGGCCTTTGCCTAGTTCTTGGCATTAGTGGAAAAGCTTTTGACTTTTCATTAATGAGTATGATGTTGGCTGCGGGTTTGTCATACATGGATGGCCTTGATTGCACTGAGGTATGTTCTTTCTGTACCCACTTTGCTGCGAGTTTATACCATGAAAGGATGTTGTGGGTTTTTATCAAACGCTTTTTCTTGGTCTATTGAGTTGGTCATATGACTTTTATCTTTTATTCTATTTATGTGGTGTATTACATTTATTAATTTTTGTATGTTGAACCATCTTTGCATCCCAGGTATAAATCTCACTTGATCATGGTATATGATTCTTTTAATGGCTGTTGAATTTGTTTTGCTAGTATTTTGTTGAGACTCTGCAATTATATTCATCCGTGATATTCGTCTATAGTTTTCTGGTAGTGTCCATGCTTTGGTATCAAGGCAGTGCTGGCCTTATAAAGTGAGTCTGGGAGTATTCTTTCCTCTTCAGTTTTTGTAAGAGTTTGAGGATTGGCATTACTTTAAAAAAAATTGGTAGAATTCACCAGTAACACCATTTAGTCCTGAGCTTTTCTTTGTTGGGAGGCTTTTGATAACTGACTCAATTTCCTTACTCTTTTTGTTTGTTTGTTTCAAGTTTTTATTTAAATTCTAGTTGGTTAACATATAGTATATATTGGTTTCAGGAGTAGAATTTAGTGATTCACCTCTTACATATCGCATCCAGTGCTCATCACAACAAGTGCCCTCCTTAATAACCATCAACCGTTTAGCCTGTCTCCCATCTCTACCCTACAGCAACCCTCTGTTTGTTCTCTATAGTTAAAAGACTCTTATGGTTTGCCTCCCTCTCAATCTCCTTACTCTTCATTAGTCTGTTTAGATTTTCTGTTTCTTCATGATTCAGTTTTGGTAGGTTGTATATTTCTAGGAATATATCTATTTCTTCTAGGTTATTTAATTTGTTGGTATATATTTGTTCACAGTAATTTCTTATGATCCTTTATACTTTTGTGGTATCTGCTGCAGTGTTTCCTCTTTTATTTCTGATTTTATTTGAGGCCTCTTACTTTCTTAGTCTAGCTAAAGGTTTGCCAATTTTGTTCATCTTTTCAGAATTTTTCTCTAAGTACTGCTTTACAATATCACATGGATTTGAATATGCCATGCTTCCATTTTCATTTGTTTTGAGAAATTTTTAATTTCAATTTTGATTTCTTCTTTGGCCCACTGATTGTTTAGGAATATATTATTTAATATCCACATATATGTGAATTCTCCAGTTTTCTTCCTGTTACTGATTTTTAGTGTCAGACCATTGTGGTCAAAAATGATACTTGGTATGATTTCAAATATTTTTAATTTGCTAAGACTTGTTTTGTGAACAAGTGATTTATGATTTATACTGTAGAACATTCTGTGTGTGCTTGAGAAGAACAAATGTTCTGCTGTTGTTTAATGGAATTGTCTGTATATGTGTTAGGTCCATTTGCTCTAAAGCATGATACAAATTCAACATTTTTGTTTATTTTTCTGTCTGATCTGGATTATTGAAAGTAGGGGCTTAAAAATACCTAATATTACTATACTATTGTCTATTTCTACCTTCATATTTTTTAGTATTTGCTTAATATATAAAGATATGGAAATTTTTAAAAACATTTTTCTCCCCTTAAAGTCTTTAAAACACGTATAACATTATCTAGAGAGACTAGCAATATATTATATATAATAAGAAACAATGGTGGATGTTAAAGGGTATTAATTTAGGTATTCTGACATTGGGGGCTTACATATTTATGATTGTTATGCCTTTTCTCTAAAAATAAAACTCTATTTTATGTTTGTAAGACTTTAACTTCGATTACATACAAAATGCTATCCTTTATTTTAAGTTCATTTATTTTTTTTTAAATGTTTTATTTATTTCCAGGAGAGAGAGAGAGAGACAGCGTGAGCAGGGGAGGGTCAGAGAGAGAGAGGGAGTGACAGATTCTGAAACAGGCTCCAGGCTCTGAGCTGGCAGTCAGCACAGACCCCGACGCGGGGCTTGAACCCACGAACCGCGAGATCGTGACCTAAGCCGAAGTCGGACGCTTAACCGACTAAGCCACCCAGGCGCCCCTTAAGTTCATTTATTTATTATTTTGAGAGAAAGACAGTGAGTGCAAGTGGGAGAGGGGCAGACAGAGAGGTGGAAAGAGGGCTTGAACTCATGAACTGTGAGATTATGACCTGAGCTGAAGTCATACGCTTAACAGACTTAACCATCCAGGTGCCCCTCAAATGCTATTTTTTTAATCCTCCTTTTTAATGTTTGTGATGTCATCATTTATACCTTTTTATATTGTGTGCCCATTAGTAGATTGTTATAGCTTTAATTATTTTTAATACTTTTACCTTTTATCCTTTATTCTAAAGTAATTAGCACACTACATTGCTGTATAAGAGTATTCTGAATCTGACTATATGTTTGTCTCTACCAGTCAGTATGTGCTATATAGTTATGTATTTTCATGTTCTAATTAGCTTGAACACCTCCTTTCAGCCTTTCTTGTAAGGTAGGTTTAGTGGTGATGAATTCTCTCAGCTTTTGTTTATTAGGGAACATCTTTATCTCGCCTTCCTATCTCAGGGACAGCTTTCTGGGCAAAGCATTCTTGCTTGACAGTTTATTTCTTTGAGCCCTTTGAGTAAATCATCCCATTTTCTCTTGGCCTGCAAGGTCTCTACTGAGAAATCACCTGATAAACTTATAGGGGTTCTCTTGCATGAGATACATTTTCTTTCTCTTGCTGCTTTTAAGATTCTCTCTTTGTCTTTGATTTTAGTCAATTTTATTATAATTTGTCCTGGTGAGGATCATTTTGAATTGGACTTTGGGATGAACCATTAGTTTCATAAATTTGGATGTCCAAATCTCCCCCCAGATTTGGGACATTGCCAGCCAATATTTTTTTTAGTAAGCTTTCTACCCCTCCCCCCCCCCACTTTTTTTTTGTTCCTCTTATTGGATAAAACTCTTGCACTGCCTTCTAGATAATTGATTCTTCCTTCTGCTTTGTTAAGCCTGCTGTACAAGTTCTCTGTTGAATTGTTCATGTTCAGTTCAGTCATTTAATTCTCTAGCTGCAAAATTTCTGTTTGGTTCTTTTTAATGTTTTCTCTCTTTGTTAAACTTCTCATTTTGTATTGTTTTCCTGGTATCATTGTTTATCTTTGTCAGGCAGTTCCTGGATCTCCATTTTTTTGGAGGCCAGTTACTGGAAGTTTCCTGTATTCCTTTGATGGGGTCATATTTCCCTGATTCGTTGAGACTTTGCAGCCTTGTGTAAGAGTCTGCACATTTGAAGAAGCAGTTACCTCTGCCAGACTTTATGGACTGACCTTGATAAGGGAATACTTTCACCTGTGGGAGGGGGTGCCTGGGAACATGCTGGAATTCTGGGTCTAGTGGTGCAGGACACCTAGTGTGGGGCATGTGGTGGCACTGGGTCTGGGGAGGCATGCTGTCTCTTTGGTTCAGGTTGCTTTGTTCCACATTATTGATAACCGTGTGGACCTTGGTGAACATTGCTGGGTGTCCACAGTGACTGCAAGGACTACTGAGGTCTTCAGTGGCCCTTCCAGGGTCAGCTCCTAGGAACCAGGGCAAACACTGGTGGTGGCCTGAGCTGTTGGTATTCACACACCCAGCTGTGGTGATAAGCTGTAGTTGTCTGTGATAATTATAGGGAGATGTGGAGGGGAGGCTGGTGTCTCCTACATCACCATTTTGGTGATGTCACTTCTACAGGAGAGGGCTGAGTGATACCCAAATGTGGAGGGAGAAACCCAACAGAATCTATTTCTAAACAGAATTAAAAGTACATTCTAAAAAGTTAACTCCTATGAATCTGGCTTTTGACAGTGTGGTGATTTGCTTCAACCATAAAGTAAGAATGATCATCCTCTCTTAAGTTACCAGTAAATGATGCTGGCATTTCAGTATGTAAATGATAACTTTTAAAGTAAAATGTAAATATGGCTCATAGGCTTCAAAACAGAATAGCTAAAGCATACACTTTAACATTATTCACTATAAAATTAAAAATATAATAAGACGGAAAATACTTCCTCAATGTCTTACAATAAATGGACACCCTTTTAATTCAATTTTGTTGTTTTTGCTCACAATAATTTCTAAAGCCCACATGCTTTCCTTAATGGGTCCATTACTAAAAATTCTTCTAAAGAATACTGGACCAATCATGAATGTGAGATGTGAAAAGGCAGTATGTCATTGTAGGGACGGGGATGGAGTAGTGTGATCTTACTCAAGTGTCTAGTTTCTGCTAGAAGAATAGAATACTTGTTGCTATACTTAAGCTTTTTTGTTCTTTTTAGTTTATTTGTCTGTTTGTTCAGCAGAATCAAAGTATATATCCATATAAATCCCCAAGTTTAACACTAGAACTGGTGTACTTAAAATGAATAAAATCCAAATACAAGTCAGTCAACTTTTTTTTTTTTTTATTAGAGAGAGAGGGAGAGAGAGAGTGAGCACATGCAAGTCGTGGAGAGGGGCAGAGGGAGAGTGCATGCGAGTAGGGGAGGGGAGACTGAAGAGACAGAGAATCCTAAGCAGGCTCCACACTCAGCATGGACCCTCACATGGGGCTCCATCCCAGGACCCGGGGAACATGACCTGAGCCGAAATCAAGAGTTGGATGCTCAAGTGACTCAGCCACCCAGGCAACCCATGAGTCAATTTTTTGAATATTGAATAAACAGTTCATTCATCTTCACAGCTGGATTCATATTTGGTGATCCCAAAATAAGGACTTATGCCTTAGAAAAATCTTAAGCTCTGATTTTCAATATTTTCCTTTATGATAGTAAATAGCAGTTACATGACTTAAAAACTGCAGACACTGCATATAATAGTTATCACATTCCACTACCTAGAGATACAGTGAATAGACTGACCTATAATCATTTTTAGCAACTGGCCCCTCTGTTACTCTTAGTACAACCAAGCAGAGGCTTGAATTTCATGGTTGGTTGCAAGTCATTGGCCATTTTTTTTTTTTTCCAATTTCAAGGCTACAAAGTGCCAAACCATATTTGGAAAACAATAAACTGACAGGGATCTTCATTCCTTGAGAGGAAATGCTCTATGATATGCTTCATTTTGATTTAAATCTACTTTTGGCCCTTGAACAACATGGGTTAAAAATGTACATATAACTTTTGACTCCCCCCAAACTTAAATAATAGCCTACTGTTTACCAGAATCCTTACCAATAACATAAACAGTTGATTGACACCTAGTGTGTGTTATATGTATCATATACTGTATTCTCACAATAAAGTAAGCTAGAGAAAATAAAATAGAATTACAAAAATCATAAGGAAGAGAAAATACATTTACAGTACTGTACTGTGTTTATTGATACCATAAGTTTACGTTGTCTACTCATAAGATGAATTGTCTGTCAGTACCTACATGAATATTGTATTATATGACATAAAACACTATAGTATTATACTTAAAGCTAACACTAGGTATCAAAAATGAAAAGATAATGTGAAAAAACGATTATATTTACAGGTGTTATAATTCATGCATTACCAAAGAAGTAGCAATATGATTGCTTTATGGTAGCCTAGTTTAATTGATAAGATTGCTTCATGGTAGCCTAGCCTATACAGTAATGAATTAATCAGTATAAAAATTTTTATGGCATACAGTATTACAGTCATATTCATCATATAATATTGGAAACATTGCTACATTAAAAAAACACCTACCTATGATGACAGGCTGATACACAGTTTCTCCAATTACGAGAGAGGCATAGTGTATGTTAACGTAAGTCTTTCAAAGCAAAGTCAGAAAACAGTAATAAACCTAACACATTAGTAATTTTATATTAAGTATTACTCACCTTATTCCTGTATGGATGGACTAATAAGCACCTCCATACAAGACTTGCATACGATGGTCTACATGATGAATACATAGGCCATGATGATGACAAAAAACGTACATTTCTTGTCATACACTGATTAGATTTTCAGATGAAGAGACACACATATGCAGCAGATAAGTTTAACTGTATGGCATGATGATTATTTACTACTCATGAAGTGGCAGTCGATCATCATCAAGGTCTTCATCCTTGGTATCTTCACAAGTCGTCTGGGGAGGAGGAAGAGGAAAAGGAGGGTGGTCTTGCTATGACAGAGGCAGAAGAGGGGGAGGAGTGAAATGAGAGGCACGGGAATCAGGCACACTCAGTAGAACTTTATAGAAATACATGGCAATTTCTGTCTTTTTTGCTTTTTCATGTCTCTGGAAACATCTAAAGATATTTTCATATGGTAGCAACCCTTCTTTCACTGTGTGCCTTTGCTGCAGTGCCCATCGCATAGAAGGGTCCATGGTGTACAAGAAGTCTAGAGCACTCCTGAATAATTGAAACCCTCTGCCAGACTGTCTAATGTCAGTTTGTTCTCAGGCACCACCACTCCCTGTCTTCTTCCTCATTGTCTGGCGCTGGTTTGGAAGCACTCATCTCCAGCAAGTCGTCTTCTGTCAATTCCTCTGGCGTGATGTCTCTTAGCTCTTGAACTTCTCCAAGACCCGTATCTTGAAACCCTTTATCCCCCACCTTTTTGCCATAACCACAGTCTCTTACATGATTTCCTTGACTGGCTCTGTATAAATCCTGTGAAGTCGTGTGAAACATCTTAACACAGTTTTCTCCAGTAGGAATTTACTGTTTCAGGCTGACAGCTTTCATGGCTTTTCCTGTATCAACGATGGCACCTTCAGTGTTGTAATCCTTCCAGACTTCCATGATGTTCTCTCTGTCGGGGTTCCCTTCCATAGCATTGACACTCCTTCCCATAGAGTGTGTGTGCAATGAGCTTTAAAGGTCCTTATGACCCCCTGATCTAGAGGCTGAGTTAGAGACGTTGTGCCCAGGGGCAAGAAGACCGTTTTGATGCCTTTGGTGTTGAACTCAGGATTCTGGGTGGCCAGGGGTGGCATTGTCCAATATCAAAAGAACTTTAAAAGGCAGCACCTTACTGGCAGGGTACTTCCTGACTTCAGGGACAAACATCGATGGAACCAGTCTGAAAAAAGGTTCTTATAGCCCAGGCTTTCTTGTACAACCCAAAGACTGGCAGCTGGTGTTCATCTTTTCCCTTCAAAGCTTGAGAGTTAGCAGTCTTACAGAAAACGGCCATCCTGATAATAGACTCCACTGCATTTGTGTTACCAAACCCAAGTTTGGCTGCTCATCGCTAAAAAGGCCAACACTCAAGAGACAAATTTTGATAGGAAAGTAATTTGAACTTTATTCAGGAGGGTGGCAACCTAGGAAGAAGGCAGACCCTTGCCCAAAAGCCAACTCCTCAGTTTTTGCCTTGCCCGAGGGTTTTTAAAAGGGTTTTGAGTAGTTAATCAGCAAAGGGAGTATAGTGGTCCCTAACATTTCTTGATTATGTTCAGACTTGATGGTGCCAGGCTATAGACATTGTCTTAATACGTGGAGGTTGTGCAAGGGGTTCTGATTCCTTAGTGCCTCAGGGTTGTGCAAGAGCACCCTGTTCCTTCTGCAAGGAGGGCAAGGTCTACAGATGCGCAAAGGGAGGTCAGTAACGTCATTTGTGTGACCTTAAAAAACACTTTGCTGAGAGATTGCTGGGATAATCAGAAAGTCAAGGCAGCTTCAAACAGATTTGTTGGCCTCTGTGGCCTGGAAAAATTCTGGTCCTTCATTCCCCAAGGCCAGTGGTCTGCAAATATCAGAGAAAGTAAATTAGTTCTGTTACTTAGGTTAGGAAAGCAAGGAGTTTGTTAACCTAAATCAAGTTAACCATTAAGACAGGTTAGAGTGCTGTTCTATTTGTACAAAGCAGTAGTTAGCCTATGCCTTCCTTCCTTAAATCCAGGTCCTCAGTTCTTCTCCTTACTAATAAATGACCTTTGTGGCATTCCCCCCACCCGCCCCCAGAATAGAACAGTTTTGTCTGCACTAAAAACCTGTTCAGCCAAATATCCTTTCTCCTCAGTGATTTTCTTAATGGTGTCTGATAACTTGTCTGCTGCCTCTTGGTCGACAGATGCTCCTTCTTCTATTATCTTGACATTTTTAAAGCCAGGCCATTTTCTAAAATTATCAAACCATCCTTTGATGGTATTAAAATTTCCAGCTTTAGATCTTTTACCTCCCTTTTGTTTAAGTGGTCAGGATGACTTCCTTTTTTTCTTGAATCATATTAGAGTAGTCTATAGGTATGTCTTTAAAAAAAATTTTTTTTTAATGTTTCATTTATTTCTGAGAGAGAGACAGCATGAGCAGGGGAGGGTCAGAGAGGGAGATAGATACAAATCTGAAACAGGCTGCAGGCTTTGAGCTAGCTGTCAGCACAGAGCCCGACGCGGGGCTCAAACTCACAAACCGTGAGATCATGACCTGAGCCGAAGTCTGACGCTTAACCTACTGAGCCACCAAAGCGCCCCTGGGTATGCCTTTCTTACAGAAATCCTGGATGCACATAATAGCTGCATTGTTAAAACAAGATAAAAAGTATTTAGCAAAAAGTGTAAGATTTTCATGCCTGCTGACATAGCTGCATTATTGGCTTCATGATTTTTCATTTTTACAAAGGTCTTTCAGCTGGATTCATTTATCTTCAAATGGTGGGCACCTGGAGCTGCCGACCTCAATCTGTGGTAGATATCAAGCAATTCAGCCTTTTCTTCCAATATCATGACTTATCTCTGCTTCTTGGGAGCAGTTCCAGCATCACTAGTGACCTTTTGTATGGGTCCCATGGTGTTTGTTTTTCAAGGTTTATGGTATTGTACTAAATAAACACGATAAAAAAAAATAGTGAGAACCGCGAGAGATCACTTTTTATCGCGATATCCAATTTACTGCTGAGGTAATTAGCGTCACATGGCTTTTTAAGAGGATACTTGAAACACGTGAGCTCACCTGCGTAGCAACAGGAGGTGCTACTACAGCCGCAAGGTATGTACTACAGTTAATTTTATGCAGATATGATTTAAAAGCACATCTTTACCTTTGTTGACATTTCTCTCCACTATGAATGGTGCCACATACAGACTGTAAATATATGTGTAAGTTTTGATAAATTTTAACTTTATTTTATGATATTAACTGATAAAATAGTATCTCCATTCATTTTGTGCATTCATGTTAAACCTTTCTTTTAAAATTTTTGGTATTTCTAGGCTATGCAGTTTTCTGCAAATTTTTTGAAATTGTTACAAATCTCTCCAAAATTTTCCACTATTTTTATTGAAAAAATCTACATATAAGTGAACCCACGCAGTTCAAATCTCTGGTGTTCAAAGGTCAATTGGAGTTTGTTTTTACATAGTCAGAAAACTATATATTTTCTGGTATCAGCATGAAGAAATCCTTTTAGTAAACAGGATTTATTCATCCACTAAGCAAATCTTCTCTACCTCATGATTGCAAATGATACAGTATTTGAGAAATGCAAAGCCTGGAACCCTACTTTGTGAATTTAAGGGCAGGAGGCATAATTTTGATACCTACTCTGATTTTATAGTCTTCCTATGGTAAGGGAAACACAAGTTTTTGTTTTGTTTTGTTTTGTTTTACCAGAAACCAACCTAGAATTTTCTGATAAACATAGACCTACAACTTGGAATCTAAAAAAGACAATAGAAAGAGCATAATCAAAATATTTTGAAATAATGGTTGATTTTATTAGCTGTGTTCCTGATTTCTAGGCTTTAGAAGGTCCTTAGTCTCATGTAACTACACAAGGTTCTGAAGATGAGACTAAAATTGCTGTTAAGTTCCTATACGTTTTGTCCACAGAGTGAAAAATAAAATTAAAATGAAATTTTATATATATCAAATTTAATTAGCCAGTAATGGTGTTTGTTTTAGCAATTAATTATAATCATTTTTAGCCTGTTGGGTGTTACCTGGAGCTTTTATTTTAAAACCTTATTTTCTTCACATTGATTTGGGACAGTCAGTAATTCAAGCTAATGGCTCTTAGTCCTAAACATGAGCAGTCTAAATACTTGTCTGTACTGAAGTTATTTTAAAATTTATCATAGTAAAACAGATGAATGACAGATTTTTCCCTCTTGCCCCCTTTCCTTTTGAATTGGTATAAATGTGCCATTATACTGAGTTGCGTATAGTTCTCCAGCTATAGTAGCCTTTCTTATTTGTCACAAAGGATCGGCTAGTGTTCTCTTTTGTATTTGTCACAAAGGATCAATGAAACAATGCCCTGAGGCAGAGGTAGGGAAAGGAAGGGTGCATTTAAGGAACTAGTTTTTTTTTTAATTCTCTGCTAGTTAGACCTCTCTATTTCACCTTCACTTCCTTTTCTTGATGCAGTGTTGCCAGGAAAAGGTCTACTCTAGTTCTTTCAAAATATATCATGGCAGCAAAGTTCTTCTAGAGTTCTGATTTAGGTTGTTCCCAGAGCAATAAAATGCCCTCTCTGGGAGTCTTATAATACAACACAGAGATCAAGGTTTAAACTCTGGAGGGGTTGTTATACCAGGTCACAGAGCAGTGCTAAGGGAAGTATGCCATCAGAATATGTTTTCCAAACTGAAATGAGATAGGGTTATCGTTATTATTTGCAAACATTGAGTACTTATAATATGCAGTGTGCTGTACCGTGGTCAGTGAGGCATACAGAATTGAGAAAGATGTGGTTCTTGCACTCGAGGAGTTTATAACCTCTTGGAGAAGATGTGGATACTTATAAATAACTCTGATGCAAAGGAGATAATGAGGTGCAGAATGTGAATGGCTGAATATGCACTCTGAATAAAGAAGAGAGCTTCAGGGTTCCAAATTGAAACATTGCTGTTATGACATACGATATCAAACAGAGTGTTTTTAATGCTAGACATTTCTATCAAATTTTCTGGAAGCTGTTCAGTACAATATAGTAGTAACTAGCCATGTGTGCGTATTTAAATTAAAGTTAATTTAAAAATTCAGTTTCTTAGTTGTACTGGTCACATTTCTCAAGGGTTCTTTGTGAATAGTGGCTACTCTGTTGGGCAGAACAGATATAGGACGTTTCTTTTATCGCACAAAATTCTGTTGGACAGTGCTGTTCTCGAGCCTGCAAACTGAATTTATTACTCTGTATTATAGTAGGGACAAGTGATTATTGGAAATACTGAGGGGTCATTTCATTTTGTAAATTATAGGACTCAAATTCTTAAAAATATATGGGATGTTAGGATGAGCACTGGGTGTTGTATGGAAACCAACTTGACAATAAACTATTTAAGAAAAAAAATATGGGAATATTTTTGGAATCTAACAACAGATCCTTTAAAAGAATAGGAAATATAAATTGTCTAAAAATGTATCTGTTCACTTGTTAAGTATAAACTGTGGCTCTGTGGTTTAGAAAAAAATGCAAATATATGTTATGGTCTGATGTTATCAATATTAGTATTAGTAAAAGAAGTTAATTTAATGAGTTATGGCTCATTATCCTCAGCTAAATATAATTGACTTTGAGACTAGACATAGCACTTGTGCTCTTGAGGTAATATTGAACATGATTGTTTCCATGGGAACATTCCTGAAGTGCTGCTTCCTAAAAGGGATGTTCAGGGCAGTTACACAGAAGATTTGTTGATATTTATGCAACTGGTTCAGATTCCAATCAAGAATTGATTTTAATTTTATTTATGTTTTTTTTTTTCCTAATTAAAAGTGAAGGAAAATAGGCAGTGCAACAAGCTAGAAAATGTAGCTTTGGAATGCAGAAGTCACTCAAGGAGGGATCAAGAGTTAACGGTGGGAAATTTGCCCTGGCTAGCTGGGTGACAGGAGGCAATCCACATTTTGCGTAGTGTCTAGATGGAGTGTGCTGCAGTAGGAAACCAAGGATGGGAACAGTCCTTGCAGGCCATGTCACGGACTTGTTACACAAGAAAGGGGAGAGACTTTGTGCGTGTAGTAAGTGAAGTTCTCATCCAGCAGAGTAGTAGTTCAGGAAAAAAAAAAAAAAAACTTCTGTGATTCAAGAGTAAAATGGGACACAAAGGAAAAGGAGGATCTCAAAAGAGGGAAATCTAGCCAGCAGTCCAGAGATTGGTCTCTCCACATGGGTTAAGGGTTAACACCATGTCTTCATAGAGGGCAAAGTGGATTTTGATCCTGGAACCCCACTTAGGTGTCTTTTGTAGCTGTATATATTTTGAAGAGAGGTTGGATTATTTATGTAGCTCTCACATCACGTGATAGATTCAATAATTATCATTGAGCCTTTTATCACTGTAAATTCTTTCTTTTAAGCAAAAGACAGTGATCCTGATCCATACCCAGATGGATTGAGCCTGCCTGAGTTCTTCAGAAAAGAGCTGGTGACGCCTAGCAGGCAGCACCATGTACACAGTGGTGACTGCGTAAGACCTGATTGTGTTTAATCAGCTCAACACCTCTATGGGGGAATATACTATTATTTTTTAGAATTTGCACATGTGAAAACCGAGGCCTAGGTATAGTAACATCTTGCCTGAAGTCACACAGTGACAAATCTAGAAATGAAATCATGTTTTACCTGATTCTAAAGAAAGCCTGGGTCCTGATCCCTACAACCCTCCCTCTTCCTTCTATATGAGAAAAACATGTGGTTAAAAAAACATACAGTCTCTTAAAAAAACAAAACAAAAAAAAACATACAGAGTCTCTTAGGCCTATTGTTGATATTCTGATTCTTCTGTAAAATTTGTTCCTACTAGAAAACATCTGTGAGATTGAAAATATTAAAATAATCACTTTTATTTCCATGGCCATTTGGGGAAGGATTTGATTATGAAACTTTGAAACTGTGTGAAAACTGTAATATTATGGTTAAATAAATTATTTTTTTTAATGTTTTTATTTATTTCTAGGAGAGAGAGAGAGAGACAGCGTGAGCAAGGGGTCAGAGAGAGGGAGTCACAGACTGAAACAGGCTCCAGGCTCTGAGCTGGCAGTCAGCACAGAGCCCGATGCGGGGCTCGAACCCACGGCCGTGAGATCATGACCTAAGCGAAAGTCGGACGCCCAACCGACTAAGCCACCCAGGCGCCCCTAGAAATCAGTATTTGAAAACCTAACGTAGCAGTCTTTTTTGGTGAACTTTTTTTTTTTATGTTTTATTTATTTCTAGGAGAGAGAGAGAGACAGCGTGAACGGGGGAGGATCAGAGAGAGGGAGTCACAGACTGAAACAGGCTCCAGGCTCTGAGCTGGCAGTCAGCACAGACCCCGACGCGGGGCTGGAACCCACGAACCGCGAGATCATGACCCAAGAGAAAGTCGGACGCTTAACCGACTAAGCCACCCAGACGCCCGTTAAATAAATTATTTTACACACACGCACACACACACACACACACACTACATGGCATAGAATTATATTCTAAATATATATTTATAGAGAATATTTAAGTTACAAAATGTTATATACCACGAGTCCATTTATATAAAGGAAATAATGTATAAGGCAGAGAATAAAAATCTGACAGGAAATACACTAAAATATTAATAGTGGTTATCTCTGAGTCATAGGGTTAGAAGTTAAGTTCAGTTTATGGGGCACCTGGGTGGCTCAGTTGGTTAAGGGATCAGGTCATGATTTCACAGTTTGTAAGAGGGAGCCCTGTGTCAGACTCTGTGCTGGTAGCTCGGAGCCTGGAGCCTACTTTGGATTTTGTGTCTCCCTCTCTGCCCCACCCTTGTGTGTGCTCCATGTCTCAAAAATGAGTAAACATTAAGAAAAAAGAAGTTATGTTCAGTTTAATGATTATGATTATCGTTTTCCCCAAAATTTTATTATGAAAATTTTCAAATATATTGTAAAGTTAAAAGAATTTTACAATTCATTTTGTTTAACTTTTCATCAGTATATTCTGTGATTTTTTTTTTTTAATGTTTAATTTTGAGAGAGCGCGTGCACACACCCGCAAGTGCAAGTACCAGTGGGGGAGGGGCAGATAGAGAGGGGGACATAGGATCCGAAGCAGGATCTACACTGACAGCAGCATGCCCAGTGCGGGGCTCCAACTCAAGAACCGTGAGATCATTACCTGAGCCAAAGTTGGATGCTCAACTGAATGAGCTACCCAGGTGCCCCTCGGTGATGTATATTTTTTCAATAAGTACAAAACATTATTTTTAAAAGAGATGTCACCGAGTATTTTTTCTTGTTTGCTCAATATTTCTCTCTTCTCAGATACTTTGTACTACATTTCCTGTTTTCAGAGAGAAGGCATAGAGCTCTAGAAAGTAACGATATTTATGCGTCAGTCTCAAGTCCACTCTTGGATCCTATTGAGACCAGCTCTGAGGGTTCTCCTCACAGTGGATTTTTCTTCTTAGCCTTAGATGGGAGGGTAGGATGCTAGTGTAATTGTCAGGCTACGGTATCTAAAGATCCTAGTGGCCTACCCACGCCTAGTACACACTATGTAAAGTGATGTAATTGTGTACTTCCCTTTTGGGTACACACAGTTAGGAAAACCACCACTATCCTGCACCTCCACTCAGGTTGAAAGAAGGGCAGGGCCCCACAGCACATACCTTTTTGACTTGTAACCTTAAAGGAAGTACACACTGGTGCCTCTGCTTGAGGGAAGAGATGTATGGTCAAGAACATTCTTGAGTCAGCCGAAACAGGTCATCTTATTCTCCCTTACCGGACAGTTTATGTCAAGAACATGAAGGACTTTGTCCCCTTTTTTTCCTTCACTAATCATCTCTGGCATGCACCTGGCCACCCAATCCGGAATATTGTGTCCTCAGCATTCTGCAGCAAGTGTACTGTCTGAGATTCTGAAATCTACTTTTGTACCCTATTTGTGGTCCTCCTGATGTATAGTTAGGCAAGCCGCTGTTCGCTGTGCTTAACATGCCACTTGATGTGGTCTTTTCCTGTACTTACAGAGAATCAGATAAATGAGGCTGGAAAATTGAGACACACTATTTTTATAGGAATTAAATCATCCTTATGCTAAAATTTGTGCTTTTCATTTTCTGAACCTGTGTAAATCAGCATTCTGTGAAATGTGTACTGTGAAATATTAAGATGATTAATAGCTTTTACTCGGAAAGGTAATAAGGTGCTATGGTCATATATGATTGGAGAATGCTAGATTATGCCAAGTTCACTAGTTTGCTTTACCCAGAGCCTTTAAATTCTGTGTATATCTGGCTCTTGAAGAACGTGGTCATGTATTCATTATTTTCCAAACCAATTTCATTAGAGGAATTTTTCCTTTGCCAGCCACCATTAAACAGGAACACTCTTCGGAGACCTACCAGTTTGTGTAGGGATTCTTACCATACAAAGCATGATCTGAGGAACTGGTGACATCAGCATTACTTGGGAAATTGTTGAAAATGCAGAATATCAGACCCTGCCCCAGAATTGGTGAATTCGAATCTTCATATTAGTAATCTCCCCAGGTGATTCATACAGATGCCTAACGACTTTGCAGTTCAGATCTGTTGGGTGTGTACTGTACTCAGATACTACTAGGAATTTTCACCTAGACCATTTACTCTTCACTGTCAGACACAGAACTTAAATATTCTTCCATGTCCTAGGATTAATTTTCCAGTAGAAAAGGAGCCTCACATTGTGTTGACATTGAATTTTTCAGAAACAGACTTTGTTTAAAAAGAGCGGTTATAGGTTCCCAGCAAAACTGAGGAGAAAGTAGAGAATTCCCAGACACCCCCTGCTTCTTCCCTCAACATGTACAGCCTCCCCACCAATATCCTGCACCTATGTTGACACGTCGTCATCACCTAAAGTCCATAGTTACATAGGGTTCACTTTTGGAGTTTTACATTGTAGGAGTTCTGACATATGTATGGTGACATGTGTGCACTGTTAGAGTACCATACAGAAGGGTTTCACTGCCTTAAAAATCCTCTGTGCCCCATCTATTCATCTCTCCTTCTCTTCATCCCCTGGTAGCCATTGGTCTTTTTACTTTCTCATGAGTCTTTTCCAGAATGTCACATAGTTGGAATCATACAGTATGTAGCCTTTTCATATTTACTTCTTTCACTTAGCAATATGTGTCTAAGGTTCCATCATGTCATTTCATGGCTTGATAGATTATTTCCTTTTAGCACTGGATGACATTCAGTTTTCTGGATGTGACACAGTTTATTTATCCATTCATCTACTCAAGGATTCCTTAGTTGCTTCCAAGTTTTGGCACTCATGAATAAAGCTGCTATAAATGTCCATGTGCGGGTTTTTGTGTGGACAGAAGTTTTCAGTTCATTTGGATAGATACCAAGGAGTGCAATTGCTAGATCGTATAGTAAAAGTATGTTTAGTTTTGGAAGAAACTGCCTAGCTGTCTTCCAACGTTGCTTTCCCACAGTTGCACTCCTGCCAGTAATGAAGGAGAGCTCCTGAAATTGAATTTTATTTAAAAAAAATTTTTTAAATATAATTTATTGTCAAATTGGCTAACATACAGTGAGTAAAGTATGCTCTTTGTTTTTGGGGTAGATTCCCATGGTTCATCACTTATATACAATACCCAGTGCTCATCCCAACAGGTGCCCTTCTCAATGTCCATCACCCATTTTCCCCTCTCCCCCACTCCCCCATCCACCCTCAGTTTGCTCTCTGTATTTAAGAGTCTCTTATGGTTTACCTCTGTCCCTCCTTCTCTGTAACTATTTTTCCCCTTCCCTACCCCGCCATTGTCTTCTGTTAAATTTCTCAAGATCCACATATGAGTGAAAATATATGATATACGTCTTTCTCTGACTGACTTATTTCACTCAGCATAATAGCTTCCAGTTCGATCCACGTTGCTGCAAATGGCATGATTTCATTCTTTCTCATTGCCAAGTAGTATTCCATTTTATATATAAACCATGTCTTCTTTATCCATTCATCAGTTGATGGACAGTTAGGCTCTTTTCATAAGTTGGTTATTGTTGAAAGGGTTGCTATAAACATTGGGGTAATTTTATTAGGAACGTCAGTCATCGTTGCTTAAGGAACACTGGAAATTGACTTAATGTTCTAATTGGTATTCTTTAAATTTTATTCAAGAAAGAATTCTTCATGGAAAACAAATATTTGAATGACGCTTCACGCTTACATTTACCTGTTATCATAAGGATGCACATAAAAATTTATACCAGTGGATAATTTATCAAAATATCAAAGCATATATTTACATTTATGAAAAGACATGTAGAATATATAGTTAACTCCATTTGTAGTGTTGACATTCTTTTTTTTAAATTTTTTTTTATGTCTTTATTTTATTGTGAGACACAGAGAGCAAGCGGGGGAGGGTCAGAGAGAGAGGGAGACACAGAATCTGAAGCAGGCTCCAGGCTCTGAGCCGTAAGCACAAAGCCCGACGTGGGGCTTGAACCCATGGACTGTGGGATCATGACCTGGGCCGAAGTCGGATGCTTAACCAACTGAGCCACCCAGGTGCCCCTGTAGTGTTGACATTCTTAAAATTGTAACAAGATTATCTGTGTTACTAGTGGTTATGTTCTTAAACTTCTCAGATTATCCTGAAAGTTCTCAAATTAGGTGTGTATCTGCAATGTAGGCCATATTTATATTTTCATATTAAAATTAGAGATCAAATTTCCACTTTCAAGGCTAAGCAAAAAATATTTGAAGCTCTTAGAGAACTATTCTTTTTTTTGAAAAGTTTATTTATTTTGAGAGAGAGAGAGTGAGCACAAGAGGAAAGGAGGAGCAGAGAGAGAAGGAGAGAGAGGATCCCGAGCAAGTTCCCATGAATTGTGAGATTATGACCTGAGCTGAAATCAAAGAGTCAGATGCTTAACCAACTCGCCACCCAGGTGCTCCTCTCAGGGAACCATACTTACTACAGTTTATAAATCATGGTCTTTCTGATTGTTCTACACTAAACCATGATGGGATGCACTGTTTTATGTGCAATAGGAAATGTACCTAAATATTTTTAATATTGAGACATATTAAAATCTGCAGGAAAAGTGCAAGTTGTTTTGTTGGATCAGAGTTTGGGCTCTGGATTTAGAGCAAATGGTCTTATTTTATTTTTAATATTTTACCATTTATTTTTATTTTTTTAATTTATTTTTTAAAAATATAATTTATTCTCAAATTGGTTTCCATACAACACCCAGTGCTCATCCCAATAGGTGCCCTCCTTAATGCCCATTACCCACTTTCCCTTCTTCTCCACTCACCATCCACCCTCAGTTTGTTCTCAGTATTTAAGAGTGTCTTATGGTTTGTCTCCCTCCCTCTCTGTAACTTTTTTTTTTTTACCCCTTCCCCATGGTCTTCTGTTAAGCTTCTCAAGATCCACGTATGAGTGAAAACATATGGTATCTGTCCTTCTCTGACCGACATATTTCACTTAGCATAATACCTTCCAGTTCCATCCACGTTGCTGCAAATGGCATGATTTCATTCTTTCTCACTGCCAAGTGGTATTCCATTGTATAGTTAAACCACATCTTCCTTATCCATTCATCAGGTGATGGACATTTAGGCTCTTTCCATAATTTGGTTATTGTTGAAAGCACTGCTATAAACATTGGGGTACATGTGCCCCTATGCATCAGCACTTCTGTATCCCTTGAGTAAATCCCTAGCAGTGCTATTGCTGGGTCATAAGGGAGTTCTGTCTTTAATTTTTTGAGGAACCTCTATACTGTTTTCCAGACGGGCTGCCCCAGTTTACATTCCCACCAGCAGTTTAAGAGGGTTCCCATTTCTCCACATCCTCACCAGCATCTTTAGTCTGCTGAGTTGCTCATTTTAGCCACTCTGACTGGCGTGAGGTGGTATCTCAGTGTGGTTTTGATGTGTATTTCCCTGATGAGGAGGGATGCTGAGCATCGTTTCATGTGTCTGTTGGCCATCTGGATGTCCTCTTTGGAGAAGTGTCTGTTCATATCTTCTGCCCATTTCTTCACTGGGTTGTTTGTTTTTCGGGCGTGTAGTTTGGTGAGTTCCTTGTAGATTCTGGATATCAACCCTTTATCTGATATGTCATTTGCAGCTATCTTTTCCCATTCCGTTGGTTGCCTATTAATTTTCTGGGTTGTTTCCTTGGCTGTGCAGAAGCTTTTAATCTTGAGGAGGTCCCAACAGTTTATTTTTGCTTTTAATTCCCTTGCTTTTGGGGATGTGTCAAGTAAGAAGTTGCTGCGGTGGAGGTCAAGGAGGTTGTTTCCTGCTTTCTCCTCTAGGGTTTTGATAGTTTCCTGTCTCACGTTCAGGTCCTTTATCCATTTTGAGTTTATTTTTGTGCATGGTGTGAGAAAATGATCTAGTTTCATCCTTCTGCATGTGGCTGTCCAGTTCTCCCAGCGCCATCTGTTAAAGAGGCTGTCTTTTTTCCATTGGATACTCTTTCCTGCTTTGTCAAAGATTAGTTGGCTTTATACCTTTGGGTCCAGCTCTGAGTTCTCAATTCGATTCCATTGGTCTATGTGTCTATTTTTGTGCCAATACCGTACTGTCTTGATGATGACAGCTTTGTAGTAGAGGCTAAAGTCTGGGATGGTGATGCCTCTCGTTTTGGTTTTCTTCTTCAATATTACTTTGGCTATTCGG